>OX940956.1:10435843-10975843 GCA_954870475.1 Euphrasia confusa
TCCAGCGGGCTGCTGGAGCAGCCCCGCTCACGCGGCTGAACAGCCGCTCGCGCGGCGGCGGCTGGCGGTGATCGCTAGCCACGGTTCGCCGTGGCTGGGCGTGCGATCACCGTGGGATGGCTGGGCGTGTCCGGGGGACTTCGTCGGTGCTGTGGGATGGCCTACGGGCTGAACCCTAGCGCATGTCCGGTGACATGCGCACGCCTCGAACAAACAAGCGGTGGCTCGGCCACGGCTAGGGTTTGTATAGGGGCTGTCCGTGAGGGTTCGACCGCGCCCAAGGGGGCTGCTGCGAGCAGCCCTAGGCGGCTGCCATGGACAGCCGCGAGCCCACGCGGGGGGGCTCGACCGAACAGCCCATGTTCGTCCGGTTAGGGTTTGTTTGGTTGGGCTATCCCCGTGGAGGTTCGTGGCGGATTTCCGGCATCCGGGATTTCGTTTGGAGTTGTCGTTCCGCAATTTGACAACCCCGGATATTCGATCTCCAAAGGATTTCGGTCGGAATTAATTAGATAATTTATTTATTTAAATTTATTAATTCTGGGACATCGATTTCCAACAACTGGTATCAGAGCGTTGGTTTTTCGTTCACGGTATTTTTCGATAAATTGTTCTACCTTGCAGGGTTTCCGACTATTATGGCTAGATTTAATTGTTTTAATTAATGTCATAATATTGTTCTTGATTATTAAACTCTCGGACATGTCGAGATTCGTTTTATGTGTGGTGAATGCTTGTAATAGTAAAAATTCGGGGGTTGACCGAATTTAGGATTTATTATTACGTTCTACTTTTTCCGGAAAATGTATAGGGTCGATTTCATGTATAGAATCGATACCGGATAATGTAATTTTAATTCTTGTAATTTTATTTACGTTGGATCGATGCCGAAACGACCGCCGGAAGACGAAGAAGTGTGACGAAGAAGACGAAGGACCATAGGGCCGATCATCCCCATGATCGACCCTACGATCGATCGAGTGGGAGGGGCGACGCGCCCCTCGGCCGTGGGCTGCCTCCGGTGGGTGGTGGCTGGCCGGCTGGGGTGGTGGCGGCGGGTCCTTCCCTTGGTGATCGATCAATGGTGGTGGGGGTGGTGCGGGGACTCCCAACCCGCGCTACTCCTACCATAATCCGACTTTCCTATTTGATTCGGTTTTCCTATTTGAGTGTTCTTTTTTTTAGGAACTCTCATGGAATAGGAAAAGAATTAAATTGGAATTAATTTATTTCCTATTTGATTATTCCTATTCTTGGGAATTTTTAATAGATGGAAATTAATTAATTATGGAAAGTAGAAGAGTCCTAATTTATTTTATTTCCTTATTCTATTATAGAAGTCTTCTAGAATATTTCAAGTTTGACTTGGATGAGATTCTAGAGATTTAATAGAATTAGATAGAAAAATAAAAATAAATAAAAATATTAATAATATTTAATTTTATTTTTGATATATTCGATTGACTTAATTTTCGAATTAAGTAACTTTTGGATTTATTGAAAATAAATAGATTTAAATATTGAGATTAATATTCTCGTCACATGGAGCATTCAAGAACGAAGACTGAAGACTAGAAGATGCGTACGGGGATGCGATAAAGCCATAATAGTCGGAAAATAATATTCTAGTATTATTTTGACTATGTGATAATATTTATGTGCTTTATTACATGTATGCATGCTATATGTGTTTACTTTATGCACTAGATAGCGTATCCCTTTATTGTAAAAAGCTAAGTGGGAGAGGGTATGGAAACATACCCATGGTCTCCATTGCTGTTCTCTTGGTGACTCTTATGGACTTTTGAAGTTCGTATAGACGAGTCATTGGAGGAGAATTCTTGTAATTCCTTTTACGCGAAACATTGATTAAGTTTATCAAACAATGCCTAATTTGTCTTTCCAAAGCTGATTTCAAGTCGACTCATTCTCACCCCGGAGAGTGGAATGGAGCCAAAGCCACTTGGTCATGTAGAGGACACAAATTAGAGACCTTCGTACCATTCTTTTATAGATGGATCGATTGTCTGCTCGGCTCCCTCATTTATGAGAGATAGGGTTGTTCGCATGGTGAATCACTGGTTAGAAACTTCGAGTTTCACTTATGATTCTCCGCGTCTTGATTTACAAGATCGAATGGATCAAGTAATTGGGAGTCAATTATAAAAGTCTCTTGGTGTAGTAAACGTCCACACCACGTGGCTTGCTATACTGACGGATTTTGGATTAATTGATGTAGACAGTTGTAAGAAATTGTGAAGAGTTGTGAAGTTGTCGTAAACGTCCACACCACGTGGCTTGCGGTGATGTAGCAATTCCAAACGATTTACTTTGGTACTGAGTAATGGTTTACACTTAGATACGCATTATAGTATTCCTCCCCACGAGGTTCCGCTATAAGTGATGTATGACCAAAGAAAATCTAATTGCTAAGTCGTTTGGGTGGGTAAACGTCCACACCACGTGGCTTGCCTTACCTGATGGGATTTTAGATGTGATTAGTGGTTTAATGATGTTATTTGAGGGAGATAATATCGGAGATTAAATCGATTGTTTGTTATTATATGTGCTCATAGATTATGGATGGCTTTGAACCCACTTTATGTGATACTTGAGGAATTTTTTTAACTCATTGGTCCCTAAATGAAATGATTGGAATAGAGATCTAGACATTGTCCAGACTGTTAAAGGGTACAAGTTTGTACTCAAGTGAGCTTTGTTCTCCCGAGCCTACCAATGTCTTAACTGATGAGGAAAGGACTGATTTTGATATCATGTTCAAACTCAAGGAGACGTTTAGACATGACGTAGTGGCTGAACAAGAGGCGATGAGGATACTCATAAAGGTCATTCATTCGAGGAAGCGCTTGAACACGTTTCTCAGATGATGGACCTTTTGGACGAGTTGAGACGGAAATCGCAAGCTCTGGTAGCCAATGCCAAAGGTTTCGAACCTAAGGGCAAAAACCGGGGGATAGAAAAAGCAAGCAAACAAACCCAGTGGTTCTAAGATAACCTGGACCACGAGATGGGACGAGAAAGCCATGAGGCAAGATTTCTCGGTGCAAACAGTCTGGGTACTGGAAGTCTGATTATCCTCTCAAAGAGAGTACGAAATTTTCTTTAGTCGTAAAACATAGTCAGTGGTATTATCTACCGGAACCTGGTGTGTAGATATGGAACCACTGACGGTATGTGCATTTTAAATGCAAGAGTTCCAGGAAACCCGACGACTTGGAAAAGAAGAAATCGTAGTCTACATGGGCAATGCTGTGGAGGAGGCAGCTGTTGCAGTGGAGGACATTATTATAGGATTTCATTTTGAGTTATTGCTTTTATGTACCTTTCATTTTAGAAAGAACTTTGTTCTGGATTTCTAATGAATGGATATTTTATTTCTTTTAATCATCTGATGGTTATAAGAAGAAATAATGATATTATCTATTCTGGTACATTAGCTAGCAATATATAAATGATGAATCCTGAGTCCACCACGATGCAACGAACCGTTTTATATAACTCGTTTTACGAATAAGAGATTTCTTTGTTAAATCATTTTTACTTGTGGATTCTTATGCTGAGTCATGCTTATTCAAATAAGAAGTTCAAAGGTTGAAAATTGATAGTTTGATCAATTAAGTTGAAGGAGTGGACCTTCCGACCTAAGAATCTAATTTGGAAGATAACATGACTAAGCAATCCTTTATGGATATAAGGTATAAGATCCGGACAAGTATTAGAATTGATTAACTCTGATGTATGCAAATCTTTGTCTACTCAGACAATTAGATACGAGTACTTCATTTTATGATTACTCGAAAAATGGATTAGCATACCTGATGTGCCACAAAAAGCAAAGTGTTTTGACAAGTCAATGGACACAAAGCTATTGTGGGGAACCATCATGGTATATCCATTGAAAGCCTGCGATCTAATCGCGGAGGCAAGTGCCTGTCTGAGGAATGCATGGCATACTGATCAGAGATTGGGATTTGATCCCAAATGACTACACCATACACTCTTGTGTAGAAATGGTGTGTCGAAAATAAGTAATGGAACTCTTATAGAAATAGTAAAAGCATGAGTTATACGGTACTACCTAGGTTCTATGGATATGTCTGGAAACAACGGCGCATTCAAATGCGGTTGTAGAATATCCTAGAAGAACAAAAGATGTGTGTTCAATAGTACTATGAACCAGAAGGACGTTATAAGTTCTAACGCCCGGTTCATAGAGGAAAACTATTAGATGAACCACAAGCCCAAAGTGACGTAATACTTTGAAGTGAGAGAGAGAGATTAAGACTTAGAACCAGCCGAACCGAGTAGCGGTACACCACTAACTGCACCTACTGTTATTACTGTTTATACACCGGAATGCCGTTGTAGTGGGAGGTTGTGGATCAACCGGAGATATTCTTAAGACTAGGAGAGTTTTCGGACTCTGGACCTAGTATACATGAAATCGATCCCTGAATCTACATGAAGGCAGTACTAGATCTAAATGTGCCTTCTTGGAAAGCAATAAGGATTATTGCTATGATGCAAGATCATTTAGAGTACAAGCTTAGTTGATCCATCTATGGATTGGAACAAAGCATTGAGTTCGTAGAACTTGCAAATTGATGAGATAGTCCATTTTATGGATTCATCAAAGCATGGACGAATAGTGTGTATTGGAAACGTGATGGAAACAAGGTGGTGTTTCTCAGGTTTTATGTAGATAACATTTTATCATTGGCAACAATGTAAAGATGTAATCAGACATGAAATGATGGTTGTCTGGATAAATCATTATGAAAGATATAGGAAGAAGTTGGACATGTTCTTGAGATCTTGGATCTCTAGAAAAGAACACCGTACTTCTCCTGGACATCTTACATATATATGATTATGGTTCGTTTTAACATGCAAGATTCCGAGAAAGGTTCGTTACCTTTCAGATACGGAATGCATCTATCTAAGGATATGTGTTTTGGAAACATAAAAGGAGATAGAAGCAATAAAAGCGGTTTCCTACACTTGGAGTGTGGAAAGCTTGATAAATGCAATGTTGAAAAACGAGAACCTGATATCGGCTATGCGGTTAGCATAGTGGGAGGATATCAAGGTAATCCTGGAAAGGAATACTCGACTGCTGTAATGAACATTCTAGTACTTTCGAAGTACTAGAAACTATGTTCAGGATTACGGAGCAGACAAGCATTTCCTTTGGATTACACTCTCTTAGATTTCTAATCAAATAAGGACCGGTGTAAGTCGATATCAGGCTATGTGTTTCACTATTGAAGGAGAGGGAGTTTTTAACATGGAAGAGTGATAAGCACGATGCTTTTCGGACTCTGCCATGGGTAACCAAATAGCGGCCTCAGAGGCAGCGGAAGTTTTGGTATAGCTCCGGGAATCTCTGGGACTTAGAGGTGATTCTTAATTTGCCAAAGGCTATGTGAATAGCGGTGCGATGGCAAATGGTAAGAAATCACAAGTCCATAAGTGTAAGATAACACATAGAGCAAGTACCACCTGATACGAGTCATCGTCGAGGGAGACGACGCTGTAGTCACCAAGATAACTTCAGAGCGGCAACCTAGAGTGCTCATTCACATAGTACTTCTTGGAAGTACAACTTAAGCACGTGATGAGTATGGGAGTCGGAAGTTTGGAGGAAATGACTAGACCTTAGTACAAGTGGGAGATTGTTGGAGTTGTGTACTTAATGTCTAGATTTAAGTAACGGAAACTCCCGATCCATTGCCATTAATCTATTAAATTAAATAAACAATTATTTGCGTTTAATTATTTATAATTAAATATAGGGATAATTGTAGGCTAGTAGCTGATCTATAAGCACTTTTGTACTTTGGTTACTCACCTTGCATTCTGTACACCCGAGTAGCTGAACTTTAAAGAATTTGCACTTTCATGCGAAATCGGGCGGAATCCGGCGCCACGTAACTTATAATGGCATTTTCGTTATTATATATTGATTTGATAAATGTGTAATTACACAAACACCCTCATCTTCTTCCCCTTTCTATCTTCATCTTCATCCCTCAATTAAATTTATTAATTGCAGAAAATAAAATTAGAACAACTTTAATTGTGTCGCCGGATTCATATCCTCGAAGGAGATATACGTGTAAACTTAATTGTGGCACTTTAATTGTGTCGTCATGCAAACATTAATTGTGGCACTTTAATCTTCTTCATTCATATCCTCCCAGCTCTCGTACAGGTCGCCGGTCAACGAAGGAGGATTTGGATATCTCGTTTCTGTGCAAAAAGAACGCGAATTCGATTTCGGATCTGCATAATTAAGCCGCGATTTCGGATCTGCATAATTAAGCCGAACCCTCCTTACAGATCTGGACCTCTTTCGGATTACTCTCCTTCGGGATCTGGAACTCTTTCGTATTATTCTTGCCCATTGCGTCGATTGCAGCGTAGATTAGGGTTACGAGTGCTGAGGATCGATGTTACGAGTGCATCTTTTTGTGAGAAATGAACGGCTGAGATGCACGGCTTGATGTCCGCAGATTCGAAAAGCCGAACTGGTATCCGAACCCGAACTGGGTTTTTGAAGGAAAGACGGATTGAGTTTTAAAGTTGTTATAATTATTTGTTTTTTATTTTTCTAAAATTAAATAATTTAATTGAGGGATGAAGATGAAGATAGAAAGGGGAAGAAGATGAGGGTTTTTGTGTAATTACACATTTATCAAATCAATGTATAATAACGAAAATGCCATTATAAGTCACGTGTCGCCGGATTCCACCCTATTTTGCATGAAAGTGCAAATTCTTTAAAGTTCAGCTACTCGAGTGTACAGAATGCAAGGTGAGTAACCAAAGTACAAAAGTGCCTATAAGTCAGCTACTAGCCTACAATTATCCCTTAAATATATGCAAATTATAGTCCTGGATTTCATACGTTGTAGTTAGTATGGTGTGCATGGGCACACAGAAGTGTTGGAAATCGATATCCCGGGGTTAACGGAATTGCGGAAACATAACCCCGATCAAAATCCCTTCGCCGGAAACCACCGCGAACCACCTCACGAGCCGGAGCCCGACCGAGAACACCCGCCGCGGGATGAACCCGCGGCTGCCCTAGCCGAGCCCCCGCGAGGGGCTCGCGATCACGCACGGTGATCGCCGGGGATGCGCATCGCATCCCCCGGGGCTGCTCGTAGCAGCCCCCGGCGGTGAGTCCGGCGACTCACCGCCACCGTCGGTCGAGGGAGGGGGCGCCTGCCGCGGCACCAGCCCGCGGCTGCCCCCAGCGATCGACCCTAGGTCGATCGCTCGCCCCGGCGTCCAGCCGGGGCTCCCTTCCTTGCGTGCTGCCGGCGATCGAGCCCTAGGGCTTCGATCGCCACCCTCGTCGTCCAGCCGAGGGTTCGTTGCCATCGATCCCGGTGGGGCTCGCTTGACAGCCCGCGGTCCGGTGATCTCGGATCACCACCGCGCGGTCAAACCCCATCCCCGGGTTCGTCCCTCGGATCTTCGTTCATATGCATATACGAATTAATTATTAAAATCATCGAAGGGGGTTCAACGATTTTACCTTTGTTCTCGTTGTACGGAGAAACGAGATCTATGAAGACCTTGAGACCTTCCCACGTATTCCTTGCACTAGCTCGAACGTCGGGTGGGCGACGATCTTCCGAACTCCATGGATCTCCCTCTCTACTTTCTCTCTCTAGAATTGTGATCTTCAAGTTATGAGAATAGAGAAGACCATGTAGTGCTTTTATAGGCTACGTAGGGGATCTTAAGGTGGTGGAATATTGGGCTTCCAATATTAATGATTAAATTGAGTCCAAGCCCAAATCTATTAATCCATTAATATTAATTAATTCTATTTTCCACTATATAAAATTAATTGCACTCCCAATATTAAACCATATTATATCAAATAATATTTCTCCGGTAGTATTATTTATTCCGTGTATTTAAGATAATAAATATCCATGAATAAAATTAATTTATTGCTAATTAATTTATTCATCTCTTATATCCGAGACTAGTACCATTCAACCTTAATTATTATGCGGAACAAATCCACCTGCAGGGTTTACATAATAATTCCTTATGAACTCATCTCGGGGATATTATCAACCCTTCCGGGATACACTTTCCCGTCAAGTATTCACGGCATGTCATATATAAAATATAGCTACCCAACTTAACCGGTAATTGACCCAGTAATTAAACCGGTCAATTCCTTTGGAAAATCAAAGTCACTTATATTAAATATACACACCCGCAATAGTATCGGGGATTAAGAATAAAATACTCTGAGATTTAAATCGATTATTCAAGGCAATCCTAATCGATAAATCTCAAGCGATCCGCTCAATACACCAAGTGTACAAGTGTGATAAAATAATTAAGACAAATTATTTTCTCTCTCACACAACGACTATACCGATGGATTAGTCCGTGTCCATCTAGGTCGTGAGCAACTGTTCGATTAAATACGAGTAATCGATAGTATGATCTTCTGTGTGCCCATGCACACCATACTAACTACAACGTATAAAATCCAGGAATATAATTTGCATATATTTAATTATAAATAATTAAACGCAAATAATTGTTTATTTAATTAAATAGATTAATGGCAATGGATCGGGAGTTTCCGTTACTTAAATCTAGACATTAAGTACACAACTCCAACAATCTCCCACTTGTACTAAGGTCTAGTCATTTCCTCCAAACTTCCGACTCCCATACTCATCACGTGCTTAAGTTGTACTTCCAAGAAGTACTATGTGAATGAGCACTCTAGGTTGCCGCTCTGAAGTTATCTTGGTGACTACAGCGTCGTCTCCCTCGACGATGACTCGTATCAGGTGGTACTTGCTCTATGTGTTATCTTACACTTATGGACTTGTGATTTCTTACCATTTGCCATCGCACCGCTATTTACATAGCCTTTGGCAAATTAAGAATCACGTCTAAGTCCCAGAGATTATCCCGGAGTTATACCAAAACTTCCGCTGCCTCTGAGGCCGCTATTTGGTTACCCATGGCAGAGTCCGAAAAGCGTCGTGCTTATCACTCTTCCATGTTAAAACTCCTTCTCCTTCAATAGTGAAAAACATAGCCTGATATCGACTTACACCGGTCCTCATTTGATTAGAAATCTAAGAGAATGTAATCCAAAGGAAATGCTCGTGTGCTCCGTAATCCAGAACATAGTTTCTAGTACTTCGAAAGTACTTAAAATGTTCATTACAGCAGTCGAGTACTCCTTTCCAGGATTACCTTGATATCCTCCCACTATACTAGCCGCATAGCAGATATCAGGTTCTCGTTTTTAACATCGCATTTATTAAGCCTTCCACACTCGAAGTGTAGGAAACCGCTTTCATTGCTTCTATCTCCTTTTGTGTTCCAAAACACATGTCCTTATATAGATGCATTCCGTATCTGAAAGGTAACATACCTTTCTCGGAATCTTGCAGGTTAAAACGAACCATAATCATTTATATGTAAGATGTCCAGGAGAAGTACAATGTTCTTTTCTAGAGATCCTAGATCTCAAGAACATGTCTAACTTCTTCCTATATCTTTCATATTGATTCATCTAGAAAACCATCATTTTATGTCTGACAACATCTTTACATTGTTACCAATGATAAAATGTTATCTACATAAAACCTCCGAGAAACACCACCTTGTTTCCATCACGTTTCCCATACACACGATTCGTCAATGCCTTGATGAATCCATAAAATAGACTATCTCATCAATTTGCAAGTACCACGAACTCAATGCTTTGTTCCAATCCATAAATGGATCAACTAAGGCTTGTACTCTAAATGATCTTGCCTCTTAGCAATAATCCTTATTGCTTTCCAAGAAGGCACATTTAGATATAGTACTGCCTTCATGTAGATCCAGGGATCGATTTCATGTATACTAGGTCCAGAGTCCGAAAACTCTCATAGTCTTATGAATATCTCCGGTTGATCACAACCTCCCACTACAATGGCATTCCGGTGTATAAACAGTAATAACAGTAGGTGCAGTTAGTGGTGTACCGCTACTCGGTTCGGCTGGTTCCCAGTCCTTATCGCTTTCTTTCATTCAAAGTATTACGTCACTTTGGGCTTGTGGTCCATCTAATAGTCTTTCTCTAACAACCGGGCGTTTAGAACTTATAACGTCCTTCTGGTTCATAGTACTATTGAACACACAACTTTTGTTCTTCCAGGATATTCTACAACCGCATTGAATGCGTCGTTGTTTCCAGACATATCCATAGAACATAGGTAGTTCCGTATAACTCATGCTTTTACTATTTCTATAAGAGTTCCATTTCTTAACTTCCGACACACCATTTCTTCACAAGAGTGTATGGTGTAGTCATTTGGGATAAAATCCCAATATCTGATCAGTATGCCATGCATTCCTCAGACAGGAGTTTGACATCGAGATTAGGGACAAGGCCGGCAATCAGAACTTAGTGGCAGATCATCTCAGCCGGATTTTACAAAAAGAAGAAGACATGCCCATAACTGAGACGTTTCCAGACGAGCACTTATACTCTATCTACGCCATGAACGAGGAACCGTGGTACGCTGACTTAGTAAATTACATAGTAGGGGGAGAGTTTAGGGATCAAGCTACTATCTACGAAAGGAACAAGATAAAACGAGAGGCAAAGAGCTACATATGGGATGAGCCGTATTTATGGAAAAGATGTGAAGACCAAGTATTGAGAAGGTGTGTAGCTGAATCAGAGCAACATGCTATAATGAGACATTGCCATGAGAAACCATGTGGAGGCCACTTTGGGCATAGGCGAACTGCCAGAAAAATCTTGGAATGCGGTTTCTACTGGAGGACTTTGACTAAGGACTGCATCGCCTGGTGTAAGGGATGTGATCAATGTCAAAGGGAAGGAAATATGACTAAGAGGGACGAGATGCCCTCTGTGCCCATACTACCAGTGGAGATATTCGATGTATGGGGTATAGACTTCATGGGACCACTACCAAACTCCAAGGGCAAAGAGTATATATTGCTGGCAGTGGACTACGTATCTAAGTGGGTCGAAGCCAAAGCGACAGCCACCAATGACTCTCGAGTAGTGGCAGAATTCTTAAAAGCAAATATTTTCAGTCGTTTCGGTGTACCCAGAGCGTTGATAAGTGATCAAGGCACGCACTTCTGCAACGCAGTGATAAAGAAGCTACTTCAGAAGTATGGGGTGACACATCGGGTTTCAACAGCATATCACCCCCAGGCGAATGGGCAAGCTGAATTGTCCAATCGAATCATCAAGACTATTCTAAGGGAGACGGTTAGACCCGAGGGCAAAGACTGGTCTGACAAATTAGATGATGCACTTTGGGCATACCGCACTGCTTTCAAGACACCTTTTGGAATATCCCCATACAGGATGATATTCGGAAAAGCATGCCATTTGCCCGTGGAGATTGAACATAAGGCACATTGGGCAGTGAACAAAGTCAATTTTGATTGGGATCTTGCAGGGAATGAGCGCAAGTTAGACCTTGTGGAACTGGAGCAGATCAGATTCGAAGCATACGACCATGCAGCTCACTACAAGGAAAGAACCAAACGAGCACATGACAAATTGATTAGAGGCAAAAAAATCGAAGCAGGCCAACTGGTGCTGCTACATCAGACAAGGAACTTATTCAGAAAGGGCAAACTGTTCACCAAATGGGAAGGACCCTTTACTGTTCACAAGGTTTTCCCTAATGGATCAGTGGATCTGAAAAGTAAGACAGACAAGGGCAAGGACTACATTTTCAAGGCAAGAGGAGTTGGAGGGGCAAATTGCCTTCATCGATCTCTAGCCAAAGTCAGCAGCAAGGTCATGCCTAGGACCTAAAATAGGGCGCTGGCCAGGAGGCAACCTGGTATGTTTTTTTTATGTTTTATTTACTATTTAGTTTTTTGTTTTTCTATTTTTAGGGATAATAAAAGGATCACTTCATACTAAAATTCACGAGGCCGGAAGAAAGGGTGTATTGTATTTTTGATTTTGCAGGGACAGGAGTTTGGGCAAAGGACACCAGTTGAGGGCCTACCATAACTGGATAGATGGAAGGTGCGAATATGAGGGAGAAACATCCCATCATTAGGACTCTGCAATTTCGACTTTCCATAACTTCCCCCCACGAAACCCGATAACTACCCAATCAACTCCCCTTCCAAATTAAAATATCCCTATAAACCTAACCGCCGTCGTCCATGGTGAGCACTCGACCGAAAAATAAATTGAGAGGAATCCCGGACGGAACCCATATCGATCTTACCACACCACCACCACCCACCACAACAGCCAAATCTAAACGCAAGAAGATGACGGAACCAAAGAACGACGCTGCCATGGAAGCAAACAAGGAGGAGGCACCACCCGCCGCCACCAGAGAGACAACCGGAGAAGCTTCCTCCGCCGTGCCGCTCGTCATAATACTACCAACATCCACCACGCCAAACAGCCCGCCACCGGTCGACCAGAATTTGATAGCGCAACTCATCGCTGAGCTCGACGTGCCCCAGCTTTCCGAGCAGAAGGATTTGGAGACTCTGGCCGACCCAGCGGAGGGGTCTGAACAGCCGACCGGCGACGTGATGGAAAGCCCACGAAGAAAGAAACCCAGATCTGACGTCAAGGGTAAGGGTTTAAAATTGTCTTATGCAGGTTCAAGCGCCGACGAGAAGAAGGAGGAGGAGAATTCGACGGCTGCCGGCGGCGATGATGAGGAAGAAGAAGAACCAGAAATCGAAGTCACCCACAACCTTCCAAAGACACCGAACACCAGGGCTTCGACCAAGAAGCGCAAAGCTCCGACTCCGGCGACTACTAGCGTCCCCCCTCGCAAAATCGTGGTGCCCAAAACTGTGTGCTTTGACACACTGAAGCTGATGGGGGTGGAGGCTAAAGTGAGGGAGTACTTTGCGAATATTGGGTGGAGCCAGTTTTTGGAGTGGTTTGGGCAAATAAGTGATAAGGTGGTGAGAGAGTTTTTCAGGACGTTGGTGGTCAAAGAGGACAAAGAGGAAGGAGTTACTGGCATCCAGTTTGAGATACTGGGAAGCAAGGTCAAAGCAAGCTGCACCAAACTGGACCTCAGTTTGGGGATGGTGACTTTTGAGGAGTGGAAGTCAAAGGAGTACCAGGGGGCACTGAAGGCTTTGCCCGAGCGAACCAAGAGCGAGTTGAATGAGATCTGGAAGGTGTTAGGCAAAGGGGGGACGTTCATTTCACAAACCACTAAGGGGCATCAGTTGAAGGATGATGCGATGAGGGTTTGCCACAGGATATTGGCTGTCAATTTCTTTGGCAAACAGGAAAAAAGCAATGCGATCTCCCAAATCAAGTTGGGTATGCTGTGGTGCATGGAGAAGAAGATCAGGCTCCACTTTGGGTCTTTTCTCTGTGCACAAATGAAGTGGTTGATCACCCACCCCTTGCAGCGCCACTCCTTTGCCCAGTTCCCTATGGTGTACGCTGCGAAGATGGATCTACTGGTAGGGAAGAAAGTGAACCTGATGAGCAAGGAGAAGTTTGACAAGGCCTGTTTCAAGAGGATGCATGATATCAAGGAGAGCAGTGACGGAGTCATAGTTTTTGATAACAACAAACCAGTGAAGGTGGAGAAGGTTGTGCCAGTTAGGGCAAAGGTTAAGAAGGAAGAGATGAAGGAAGATGGCGCTGTGGAGGAGCGCCTTGAGAGGATTGAGCAGAAGTTGGAAGAGCTTACCGGGATGATGAAGGCATACTTTGACCACGACGGATTTAGGTACCCACCTTGACCCAGCTCTTAACTGACCCTCCTTTTTTTGTTTTAGTTTTTTTTATTATTATTTTATTTTATTTTATTTTGTTGTTTTCTGTGTTTATTGTTTGAGTCAAATAACTCGGGCGACGGGGTCGACCTCTCTGCTGATACACTTTGCCTACGCAAAGTGTGTGAGAGGGTAGGTGCGCCAACGTTAATTTAGAGTTATTGTTTGGTCGAGGTAGCCCCTACTGATCTTATTACTTTCACCCACTTTGCCTACGCAAAGTGTGTGAGGGGGGAAAGGGAAAGGGCAAACCTCTGTGTCTTATCGAGTCAGCATGATTATATGAATACTTAAGGCAATTAGAAGCATTTCATCTATACAGCAATTCAAAATTTGTAGTTAAAAGCATGAAAATAGGGACGATGGAACTATACTAGGCAAACTGTGAGATTTGAGCCATACACTGAATTGAAATTTCTTTCTTGAGAGTCTGTTGTGATATTTATGATGCCTGACTTTGCCTTTTTGCTGTGATAAGTAGTTTTGTTGAGTGAAGGTTAATTGTATGATTAGGGCATTTTCTTTCAGTTTGACCATATGAGCATTAATCTCTTGCTAGCCCCTTTGAGCCTGTTGAATTTTCTTTGTATACCAGTCTGACACTTTGCCAATGAGCAACCAGACAGATAATGAGGGGTAGAGAGATTGGTGTTGAAAAAAAAAAAAAAGAAAAAAAAAGAAAAAAAAAAGAAAAAAGAATAATAAGTTGGTTATGTGCTAAGGCCCGTAAGAAAAGGGGCAAAGTGGTAGAGTATAGGCTAACCAATAAGCCCTCTACCCAAACTGTGCCTACTCCTCAAAATCCACCCAAAGAGCCTACATTACAACCCAATAAAAGCCCCTATGATGAGACTCCCCACTTAGTCAGAATAACTTGATCAGCAAAATGTCAAATTTGGGCAATGTAGATTCACAACAGAAAATGAGTGACATTATACCCATCCACTGAAAAGAGAGATACACTTGTGAGGGTGTGACCCCAAGCCCTAGTATAGACTCTTGACCGAATTTTTATGTTTCTAACTTGGATTTTGACTTGCCTGTATTTGCTTTGCCTATTTCATATTCTGTAATCATGCTAAAGTACTTTGAGTCTCTGTTTATTTTGTTTCCTCCTCTATCTTGATTACTTTTTCACTTTGGTCTTGAGTCCGGTAAGTCAAACCCCACGCTTGAGGACAAGCGTATTGCAAGTGTGTGCGGTTTGATGAGCCATTTTATTTGCTCATCTTGAGCCCCTTTTTGAGTCAGTTTGAGTCTGTTTTATGTGTCTGGGAGGGCACAGTAGAGTGTTTGGTCAGGGTGTGCAGGCAAACAGGTAACAGGTGGCGCACTGGGCAAAAGAGGCAAGGATAACCCTTTCTTTGGGCAAACAGCGATCTGGAGTGTGTAGTGACTGAGCAATGTTGGCCATACAGGCAAACCAAACCACTTGGGGTTGAGTCATGAAGCAGAAGACCCAAATCGACTACTAAGTACCGTGCCTGGTCCGTTCACCTGTGGAGGAGAAGAATACCTGTAGAGAGTTTGGGAAGCGGATTGCCAGCGGGAAAAGTCAAAGGCGGCTGGAGCTAAAGATAGAAAGTACTTAGCGGCGCCTGGAAAAGGAAGCCCATGCAGCGGCCCATGCAACTGCGATTCCGCAACCCTAATTCACGCCTATATAAGGAAGAGAAGCTGGAGAAGTAGAGGACACACAATTCCGACCCCGTTCACGAAGCAGCCGCCGGCGATTGAAGCTTGGAGATTTCCGACCAAGTTCTTTTTGTTTTGAAGTTGATCGAGCCTTCGGGAATTAAAACAATTTATTGCTTTATGTTTTTATTGCTTTGTTTTTGCTATTCCAGTTGAACGATTTCAGATTTTTAGTTAATATGAATTTCAGTTTCGTTTTCCAATTTATTTCTTGTTTTATTTCTTTGGAAATGAGTAGCTAAATTTGCAGGGCGACTGGGCAAAGGCGGATCGAAGGGGACTCTGGGCTAAGATAGATCCGTGAGGTTGATAGGGCTTAGTTAACTGCCTGGGGTTTGTTCCCGATACACAGTTGAGGTTTAACCATATTCTTGCAGGTTTGGGCAGACTAATTTGGTCGTTAGGAAACCCTTACACTTTGAGATACCAGCGATTGATCAACCGAGTATTCCGCGTTAGATGTACTACGGGCATAGCTCTAGAACATGTTGGAGCTTTGCGGTCGTATGATTCGGATTTCCGGACATGCTATTGGCCGAATTGGGTTCGTCGAGAGAGTAATGCGAGTTTGGGCAAACTAGATCCATGCGACCACATAGGTATCGAATTGTCTAGGCTCAGGGGATTAGGCATAAGTATACCTTGCCTTTTCTTTACACCGTAAGGACGGATTGGGGTGGGGTAACTGTAGGCGTGACTTAATAGGACTGCTTTTACTTTGTTCGACATCCTATAACCGATTGACAAACCATCAGTTAAAACCATAAGTGCCAGGGATCGGTAGTTTGCCCAGAGAACCCAGAGAGAAGCCAAAGCCCAGAAGCCTACTTTTCTTTATTTGAATTTAGTTTGATTAATTGTTTTCTGTTTTCAGTTTGGTCAAAGTGTTAGTTTATTATTTCTGCATGTTAGTTTGGGTTAATTAGTTTACTATTTCTGTTAGTTGGTAGTTTGATAAAACACTGTGACCCAGCAACCAAACTCAAAACCTTTTTATTGTGACACTATTTGGGCAAAGCCGAGATTAACTAAATTGCAATTGATTCCTCGTGGGATCGACCCTATACTTATCACTTGGTATCTTGTGTTGCGTTTAGGAACTTTATAAATTTATTTTGGCCGCGTTAGCTTCCACGACAAAGTTTTCGCGTTGTCAATATGCTACTCATTGATGGTACCGATATACCGATCCGATCGATATACCGTGTGTGCGGAAACGTGTAAAGCAATAGATCTACTATGCCATGATCTTAGTGCACACTTAATGTGTATAAGAACACATATTAACATATATATATACACATCCAATATATATATATATAAGGTTCAACGATTACTTACTTGTTGGGATCGTTGATTTCGGTTAAGGTGGTGTTGAGTCGATTGAACCACCTTAATAGATCAGCAACTCAAAGATCTCCTTGTGAATGAACTCTTCACTCCTTTGGATCGTCCGGATGTTGAAGCCGCACAAATGGCCCGGCCTCTACGTGTTGCACACGAACCCGGATAATGACTTACTTGCTTGATCAAGTTGATTCTCCAAGAACAACCTATTTTCTCTCTTTCTCTTGTGAATTTCGTGGGTGGTCTTAGTGTAGGATGAAAATCTGATTTTCATCCATATAATAGCCACATTATACATGCCATAACACCCCATTGTAACCTCCTACATAATGGGCATCATTATGCACCATTAACATGCAAAAGGAGTTACAAAGGAGGTGAAAGGTCATGCCACATACACATGCCACTATGCATTGTATGTGGTCCCATTTGCTTGTGTGGCATGCCATGTCACACTATGTGACATGCATCCATGCAAGCCATGCATCCCATGCATGTGAATTAAATCCACGTAAATATTGATTCTAAATCAATATATATATCAAGCATCGTACATTATCTTCGAGTTCATGTGTGACCCTGTAGGTATGATTTAATTGATCAATATTATATTGTTCCCAACAATTAATATTATCAAATAATCATTTAACATCCATAGACGACCTTATGACTTTATCGATTGCATACGTAGGATCGAAGGACATATCCCAACAATCTCCCACTTGGCCTTCAGAGCCAGTGTGCTGCCAATTTCCTGTTGTCACTTTATGTCTTAATTTGAACTTGAGGCAAGACTCGAGTCATCCTCAATCGGTTCAAACCTTTCTTGGACTTTGAGACAGACTGTAAAACCAGATTTATCACTATGATACGAATCTGGACGTGGCCACGTATTTTCCACAGTCTCGACTCTCCAAGTGGCCGGTAAGACATGTATCCCATTATATAATGGAGGACAATCCCATCTTGTCAATCCAAGCTCTCCCACTTGCTTCCTGATATACCCAATAACAAGTTTTATAACCTCCTTTTACGAAAGGCGTTTACTTGTATCAAAGTACACCATTTCACAATGGAATCACTCTGGACTACTCAGGTCAGAGGAAATTGCTCGACAGTCAATGAAATAGTATTATGACTCGAAATCTTAAATACTATTCCAGTCGGGTCTGTTCGATCATTAGCTCCCAGCTAATATCTATGTAATTGTACTTGATGTCCCACATCACTAGCCCATGAAGCGGCGCTATAGTACACATTACAATCTAGTTCTTTGTATCGTCAGTTTGTCCATACTCGATGATACGAACTAGGAACAATTTATGACTTAATTATATTAGTTCAACAATTGGGACTTCATTATGTGGTAAATCGACCTCATAACCCAATAAATATAATTTAATCATTTGGACAATTCATACAATTTAAACCACAATTATATGAAGAAATTATTGAATATCATAAAAGATAAGTGAATGTTTACATAAACTCCAAAAGTAGACAATACAATAATAGGAATCACAATCCATCTCTAAGAAATCGTATCCCTATTGCAGTCGTATGAGCATCATGCTTTGACTGCTGGAGTGGTTTAGTTAACGGGTCTGCAACATTATCATCAGTTGCAACTTTATTTATCTCGATGTCTCCACGACTAACTATCTCCCTGAGAATGTGGAACTTCCTGAGCACATGTTTGGATTTGTGGTGCTCCCTAGGCTCCTTGGCTTGCGCGATAGCTCCACTATTATCACAATAGAGAGATATCGGATGGGCCGAACTAGGTACGACACCAAGCTCATCTAAGAACTTTCTTATCCAAACGGCCTCCTTTGCTGCTTCAGATGCAGCAATGTACTCAGCCTCTGTAGTAGAATCAGCTACGGTGGGTTGCTTGGAACTCTTCCAGCTCACCGCACCTCCATTCAGACAAAAGACAAAACCGGACTGAGACCGGAGATCATCTCTGTCTGTTTGGAAGCTTGCATCCGTATAGCCTGTCATAACCAACTCTTCTTGTCCTCCAAAGACAAGAAAATAATCTTTAGTCCTTCTAAGGTACTTAAGAATATTCTTGGCCGCAGTCCAATGCGCCTCACCTGGGTTTCCTTGAAACCGACTCGTCATGCTCAAAGCATACGATACATCCGGTCGTGTACATATCATGGCGTACATAATAGACCCTATTGCCGAAGCATAAGGAATATTTGCCATCCTCATTTGCTCATCAGGTCCCGAAGGGCACTGCCTCTTGCTCAGAGATGTGCCATGAGTCATTGGAATGAGACCCTTCTTGGCGTCTTTCATTCTGAACCTGTCAAGCACCTTATCAATATAGGTTGCTTGACTAAGTCCAAGCATCCTTTGTGATCTGTTCCGACAGATTTTGATGCCCAATATGTACTGTGCTTCTCCAAGATCCTTCATTGAAAACCATCTTCCCAGCCATTCTTTAACAGAATTAAGCATAGGAATATTGTTTCCAATGAGGAGTATGTCATCGACATACAACACAATGAATACAACGTAACTCCCACTGACTTTCTTGTAAACACAAGAGTCTTCCATGTTCTTTTGAAATCCAAACTCTTGTATGGATTCATCGAACCGAAGATTCCAGCTCCGAGATGCTTGCTTTAATCCATAAATGGATCTATTAAGCTTGCATACTCTCTCAGCCTGATTAGGATCGATAAAACCCTCTGGTTGTGTCATAAACACTTCCTCTACTAGAATCCCATTCAAGAAGGCGGTTTTAACGTCCATTTGCCATATCTCATAATCATAATGAGCAGCAATGGCTAAGAGAATCCGAATGGATTTAATCATAGCAACTGGTGAAAAGGTTTCATCATAATCCACCCCGTGAATTTGTTTATATCCTTTTGCCACCAACCTTGCTTTGAAAACACTAGGTTTTCCATTCATGTCTGTTTTTATTTTGTAAATCCATTTGCATCCAATGGGCCTAGCCCCTTTAGGCAAATCGACCAAGTTCCAAACTTGATTTTCAGACATTGATTCCATTTCGGATTTCATGGCACCCTGCCATTTCTCGGCATCTGGACTCGTCATAGCTTGGATATAGGTCGAAGGTTCATTGCTTTCTAAAAGCATGACTTCATAGCTCTCGTTTGTCAGAATACCTAGGTATCTGTCAGGTTGAGATCTAATCCTTCCGGACCTTCGAGGGTTAGGTGTGGTTTCCAAAACCAATGGAGTACTCTCGACTTGGTCTTGAGTGTCCATCTCAGTTTGATCTTCTTGAACCTCGTTCAAGTTTTCTTGAACTTCGTTCAATTCAACTGAGCTCCCACTTACTTTCTTGGAAAGATATTCCTTTTCAAGAAATACACCATCTCGAGCAACAAAAACTTTGTTCTCAGATTGGTTGTAAAAGTGGTACCCTCGTGTTTCTTTTGGATAACCCACAAAGAAACATTTATCCGATTTGGGTTCAAGCTTTGTAGAGATATTTCTCTTCACATAAGCTTCACATCCTCAAACCTTGATATAAGACAAGTTAGGGACCTTCCCTTTCCATAACTCGTATGGTGTCTTATCAACAGCTTTTGACGGTGTCCTATTCAGTGTATAGGCCGCTGTTAAAAGTGCGTGTCCCCAAAAAGATTTTGGTAGTTCACTAAGGCTCATCATCGATCGAACCATATCTAATAAGGTTCTATTCCTTCTTTCGGAAACACCATTCATCTGGGGTGTTCCAGGTGGAGTGAGTTGATATAAAATACCACAACTCATAAGATGATCATCGAATTCTTGGCTAAGATATTCACCACCTCGATCCGATCGAATGGCTTTTATCTTCTTACCAAGTTGATTCTCAACTTCATTTTGGAATTCTTTGAACTTTTCAAAGGCTTCCGACTTATGCCTCATTAAATAGACATAACCATATCTACTTAAGTCATCGGTAAAAGTTATGAAGTAGAAATAACCTCCACGTGCTTGTGAGCTCATTGGACCACATACATCAGTATGGATTAAACCCAATAGGTCACTTGCACGTTCTCCTTTTCCTAGAAAAGGTGACTTTGTCATTTTGCCCATCAAACATCCTTCACATGTATCAAATGACTCCAAGTCAAAAGATTTGAGAATGCCTTCTTTAAGAAGTTTCTCTACACGTTTAATGTTGACGTGGCCTCATCGACAATGCCAAAGGTATGTTTCATTGAATTCATTCGATTTGGCCTTTTTGGTATCAATGTTATATATATGATTGTCAAGTTGAAGTATATATAATCCATGTTCTAATCGTGCCGAACCATAGAACACTCCACTTTTTGAAATAGTAAATAAACCATTTATTATAGTGAAGGAAAATCCTTCAGTATCCAATACTGAAATAGAAATGATGTTCTTGGTAATACTTGGAACGAAATAAACATTATTCAATACTAAAACAAGGCCCGAAGGCAAACACAAATCATAAGATCCTACGGCTAATGCAGCGACCCTCGCTCCATTTCCAACCCGTAGATCGACATCTCCCTTTACCAAACTTCTACTTCTTTGCAGTCCCTGCACATGTGAAACAATGTGAGCACCGCATCCGGTATCCAATACCCAAGAAGAAGAATTTGTAAAGTTTATGTCTATGACATAAATACCTGAAGATGAAGGAACGACACCGTTCTTTACATCCTCTTGGAACTTGGAGCAATCCCGCTTGTAGTGTCCAACACGCTTGCAGTAGAAACACTCAGATTCCCCAGGAACCTTAGAAGCTTTCAAGAACCTTTTGGAAGGAGTTGCCACAACTTTCCCTTTCCCTTTGCCTTTCACTTCCGGTTTCTTAATCCCCTTGAACTTTTTGGTACCTCCTTCCCGAATCATAAGAACTTCCCTCCTAGGGTCCTTCTTAATCGCCGGCTCAGCAGCCTTAAGCATCCCATGGAGCTCATGAAGCGATTTCTTCAGTCCATTCATGTGGAAATTCAGCCTAAAGGCGTCATATCCATCATGAAGAGAATGAAGAATGAAATCGGTAGCCAACTCGTCATCATATGCAAAACCGAGGCGAGCACTTGAAGCAAATAATCCAATCATTTGCTGCACATGTGGTCCCACGGGTTTACCCTTTTCCAGCCTAGCTGTTGCTATAGCCCGGGTGACACCGAAGCGCTCAATCCTAGCCTGTTCCCCGAACATGCTCTTGAGCTCTTCTATGATGTCATAGGCTTCCATGAACTCGAATTGTTTTTGCAACTCGGGTACCATGGATGCCAACATCAAACATGTCACCTCATTCGAGGCTTTCTTAGCAAGGGCATATGATGCCTTTTGGGCATCCGTGCCCCCATCAGCGGGAAGCACGGGAAGGGGTTTGTCCAACACACTTTCCTTTTCTTCGTATTTGAGGACTATCCTCAAGTTACGTTGCCAATCAAGGAAATTGGTGTTGTTCAACTTTTCTCTATCCAAGATAGAGCTGAACTTGAATTGAGTTGATACAGACATATTAAACTACAGAAGAAAGATAAATTAAGTAAGTAAACATCCACAAAGCGTTTAAACAAATAAGGTTGTCTCGCATAACTACTTTATTTGTTTCATTTTGTTCATTCGATATCCAATATCGTCGTTCCCAATTATCTTAATATCAAAACCGTGATAAATCGTAAGTGAAAACTCGAGGTTTTCTAACCAGCGATCTTATCATGCAATTGAAGCCCTATCTCTCATTAAAATGAGGGAGCCAACCAGACAATCGATTCACGCCATCCAATGGCTCGAATGTCTCTAATCTGTGTCATCGACATAAGCAAGCGCTTTGGCTCCATTCCACTCCCCGAGGTGAGAATGAGTCGAGTTGAACTTAGTCTTTGAAAAACAGATTAGGCATTGGTTTTTGACATTTTAATAAATTAGAACAAAACGATCCCAAGACCCTCATCTTGCGAATCCTTAAGCCGACTGAGTCCGCACTTTAGAACTCCAAGATAGGTAGACATCCCATGTCAATGACATCCAATGTCACTCTCGGTCGATGAGATTCCCATTCTCATCTCATGTCTCGATAGCCACGCCTGCAGTGGATCTATCGATGAGAAAACCAAACTCACTTGTAAGGGTCTAACCCTTACTCCCACTTATCCCAAGATAACAAGTAGTACCCCGCTGAGGCGGACCTACCAACTTATGATCGAGGGCTTTATGGGTGTGATGTTTTGGACAAGACATTATACTCATTATTTTGGGAACTTGCATGCATAGGTTTGTTTATATGTAAGTTGAACATTTATAACATAAAACAACCTATAACTAGCAAAGCAAATAAATACGAAATCGAAAGGCCCCTAGAACCTCACAACTCTCAAAAGAAAAGAATTAAAGTAACAACAAAAGCCTTGAACATCTTCTGGACTGCTCCTCGCCCGCCATTTCAGTTCCGTGCCCTCCGATTTTGGTCAAATCTATTCCGTACCCAAAAAACCACGAACGGCGCCCGCCGTTTCACAATCAGCGGTCGCCGAACACCACCGGCGGTCGCCGTTTCCAAAACGGCGCCCGCCGAAAGGGTTCGGAAAAATCTGACCCAAAAATAGGGCTTTCGGCGGTCGCCGTTTCCAAAACGGCGCCCGCCGAATCAAAACGGCGCCCGCCGGAGCTAAAACGGCGCCCGCCGTTTGGCTCCAGCAGCCCCGGTTTGCTTCGTTTTGCTTCGTTTTGATTCGTTTTGCTTCGTTTCTTCTCGTTTTCGCCGGAGAGCCGAGATCCTCTATCGAACCATGGACCAAGTCCATCGCTTACAAGTAGTACAATACAAATATAATAGAAAAACCTATCTATTACAAATGATTCCAAGGGACGCAGCCCTCAAATACTACGGCCAATCGAAACGCAAAAAACGACGAAATCATTCACCCGACCACTAACGGTGGCCGGCCTTACATCTAATCACACAATCACAATTAAATAAATAATCCAATTATGTTGATTTAACCTTTGTGTCCAACACAAAAGTGTGCACGAGCCCTAGGCTCTGATACCAATTGATGGTACCGATATACCGATCCGATCGATATACCGTGTGTGCGGAAACGTGTAAAGCAATAGATCTACTATGCCATGATCTTAGTGCACACTTAATGTGTATAAGAACACATATTAACATATATATATACACATCCAATATATATATATATAAGGTTCAACGATTACTTACTTGTTGGGATTGTTGATTTCGGTTAAGGTGGTGTTGAGTCGATTGAACCACCTTAATAGATCAGCAACTCAAAGATCTCCTTGTGAATGAACTCTTCACTCCTTTGGATCGTCCGGATGTTGAAGCCGCACAAATGGCCCGGCCTCTACGTGTTGCACACGAACCCGGATAATGACTTACTTGCTTGATCAAGTTGATTCTCCAAGAACAACCTATTTTCTCTCTTTCTCTTGTGAATTTCGTGGGTGGTCTTAGTGTAGGATGAAAATCTGATTTTCATCCATATAATAGCCACATTATACATGCCATAACACCCCATTGTAACCTCCTACATAATGGGCATCATTATGCACCATTAACATGCAAAAGGAGTTACAAAGGAGGTGAAAGGTCATGCCACATACACATGCCACTATGCATTGTATGTGGTCCCATTTGCTTGTGTGGCATGCCATGTCACACTATGTGACATGCATCCATGCAAGCCATGCATCCCATGCATGTGAATTAAATCCACGTAAATATTGATTCTAAATCAATATATATATCAAGCATCGTACATTATCTTCGAGTTCATGTGTGACCCTGTAGGTATGATTTAATTGATCAATATTATATTGTTCCCAACAATTAATATTATCAAATAATCATTTAACATCCATAGACGACCTTATGACTTTATCGATTGCATACGTAGGATCGAAGGACATATCCCAACACTCATACCAACAGATGCATCTTTTTTTCTAAGCATCCTCCTAGAAGAACTCCAAAGTTAAGCGTGTTGGCTCTAGTGTAATTCTAGGATTAAAGGAATTGAATATGCTACTCATACCAACAAATACATCTTCTTTTCTGGGCATCCTCCTATAAGAACTCCAAAGTTAAGCGTCATTGGTAACCGAGCCAGCCCATTAGAGTCGGAAGAGAACCATATGTGATATTATCTCTGAAATATTATTAGCCTGCTCTTTTTAGTTTTTATCAACTATATTTTTTATTTTTATTTTTTTTATGTCTTAATTATTTATGAACATTTTTAATAAAAAAAGAAGAAGAATATTTTACTTTTCTATTTTAATATACTAATAGTTATACTAATTTTATTTTTCGAATACCATTACCAAACAATATATAACTCATATGAAAAAATCGTTATTTATACCAACTAATTACGTTGATACTCGATTGAGACCATTGATATTGAACTTATACCAACTTATTTATAATTTATAAATTTTAGTAACTAAAAATAATTATAAATTTAATTATTTATTAAAAAATTAAAGTTTTTATATTACTAATTATAAAAAACTAAATTATCATTTTAATTTTTAACAAATAATTATACATTATTTAAGAACTTATTTATAAATTCAAACATAAAAATAATTAATAATTAAACATTATCATATATATATATATATATATATATATATATATATATATATATATATATATATATATATATATATATATATATATATATATATATATATATATATATATAAGCTCATTTTTAATATCTTTTTTTAAAAAGTTACCAAACAACTTTTAAGAGCTTATAATCTATTAAACAGCTTAAAAGCTGTTTTAAGGAGCTTATAAGCTCAGCCAAACAGGCTCTAACGGTAAACTACTGTAATAGGATACCTTGTATTTAAAAATATTAAAATTAATTTACTAAAATATAATTGTGAACCAATATATTTATGGGGAAAATGGCAATAAGGCCATTTTTCAACCTTTTTTGACCGATAAGAATTTCGAGAAATTACGCGTGTCAATTAGGCCGCCTAAAATGTGTAAGGACATCGTTACCCTTCCATATATACAAATTTAAACAGACGTTTCCTCCTCATTTCTCTCTCGCACACCTCGACTCCCAAATCCGCGAGCTCCGCATCGAGTACAACTTCCCTCGAAAAGTCGCCGGCGTCCCCACCAAGTTTCACTATCGCGACCTCAAAGTCGCGACTACGGCCCGCACTACGTCAAGGTGAGCAAGTTCTGCACCCTCGAGCTTTTCTTGGCAAAGCGGATCGACGCGCTCAGGCCGATTCGGGAAGACGAGGTCTCCGCCATGGTCGAATCGATCTACAAGGACTCGATTAAGCTTGGTAATCGATTGATTTTGAGCTCGTGTTCTTACCTTCTTATTGATTGCATCTAGGGTTTGATTAATGTCGAAATCGATTTAGGTATTTGGTGGTAAGATCCGATGAATCCGATGAGGTATCAGGGGAAACCGCGATTGGGGATGGTGGTGGAGCTGCTGAGAGTGACGGAGTATGTGATCGAGAGGCTGAGGGATGTGAGGTTTGGGTTCGTCGTGATGCACGGGAGTGGGGACGTCGTGACTGACCCCGGGGTGAGTAGGGAGCTGTATGAGGTACTTCTTCCTTGTACATTTGTGCTCCTATGCCATTATCAGTTCAAGCTTCAAAGTTTCAGCTTTCGTAAAAAACAATCATATTCCATGGCGGCAGTTCAAACCCAGAACGCCTATGTTTTTGTAAGAACGTTTTATTTCCCAAAATCAAGCTCACTATCCATTTGGGTATTTGAACCTTTGCAGCTTTTTTTTTCCTTCAAAAATCGATTATTATTGATTTAGAATCGCTTAATGATTGTGCGAATTCGATTTACTAGTCCTAAAGCTCGTGTTCTAGTTTTGAGAGTTGTTGCGCTTTCTTGCATTGTGGTTAAATAATGTACTTTTTCATTGTGTTTGGATATAATATGCCATATCTTTGTTTATCTCATTTTGGTTATATAAGAATAAGATACAGAAGGCGCTCGAGTTTATGAGAGAACAGAGACGAGTTAGAAACCGCGTGCGAGGATTTCAGCAATATCATATGTGTCAACTAGAGGTGAGTGCTTCTTTGATTTCACATGATCTAACTCATGCATTTGTGATCAATATTCTTTGGAATTGTTCGGTCATTTCGTGATGTGAAACACTAGGAGAGTCCTTATCAGTATCTGTAAAAAAAGCAGGAAACTTTGTCACAATAATATTGTTTTTGTTTTTCTTTCTGTGTCGATTCTATAGGTTTCATCTGATACTGATTGGAGAAATTAGAACATATTAAGATTTGTCACTCTGGCATCAGTCATACACTGCATGGACCACGATGAAATATACAGTCCTACGTCTAAATATGTACGTGGTTCGATTTCTGGTTTAACTAACACACTCTTATGTATGTGTATCAGATAACCTTCTGAAAAACGGAGACTTTGAAGAGGGCGCGTACATCTTCCCCAACACCAGTTGGGGGGTCCTCATCCCTGCCTGCCTAGATGGTCGAGTCCCTCAAGGCCGACAAGTACATCGACTCCGCCCACTACTTCTCGGTCCTACACGGGCAGCGGGCCATCAAGCTCGTCGGGGAGAAGGAGAGCGCCATAGCTCAGGCTGCCCGCACAATCCGAGTGGATTTTTTGTTCCTGATGAAGCATACCAGGAATATCACCTCTATGGCTCTATATCCTTTTTTTTCTTTGTCCCTTTGTTTTTATATTTGAATTTGTAGTTAGTTCTGGACATGTAATATCAACAGGTATAAGATGTTTATTGTTTCCACTTTCCACACTATTCATCTCACCTATTTTGTGAGTCTGATTTTCTTTTAAATGGTTATAGGCATTGATGAAAATTGGATTCTCTCTTGACTCTCAAGCTTTCTATATTGCCAGTGAGGTTTCATAATGAAGTTTTTGTGGCCAATAACAAAGAAGAAAAAATCTGACATTCAAGATGTTCTCGACCCGACGATTCTCGATGCTGACTCGAAGCATGCTGTACAACAATTTATTTATTTAGTTTGAATCTCGAATAACCGAATAAGTGCATCTGTATGTATTATATTTCATGTATGAAAGTTTTATTTGCTGCAATGTTTTGTAATTGAAATTGTAATGTGATACATTTGGTTAAATATGTTCGAAATGGTCGAAGTGTGGATTTTTTTGGAATAATATTTATTTTATTTTCACTGTGTTTTTACGACGTTCAGTATTTTTTTATGGCATTCAGTATTTAGGTCATCCAACATGAAATAAGTTAATGAGAGTTAACACACTGAATAGGACTTAAACACACTGAATATGACTTAAACACACTGAATATGATGGAAATACACTGAGTGCGACTAAAAGACACTGAATAGGAATTAAACATACTGAATGTCACATGAATACACTG
Source organism: Euphrasia confusa (assembly GCA_954870475.1). Taxonomy (NCBI): domain Eukaryota; kingdom Viridiplantae; phylum Streptophyta; class Magnoliopsida; order Lamiales; family Orobanchaceae; genus Euphrasia; species Euphrasia confusa. Next base: position 10,464,127 of record OX940956.1, read on the forward strand.
TTTGATTAAAAATACACGGAGTGCGACTGAAAGACACTAATAGAAATGAAAAACACAGAATGTCACAGAATATGAATGAAAAACACTGAATGTCACATGAATACACTGTTTGATAAAAAAATACACTGAGTGCGACTGAAAAACACTGAATAGAAATGAAAAACACTGAATATGAATGAAAAACACCGAATGTCACATGAATACAGTGTTTGATTAAAAAATATACTGAGTGCGACTGAAAGACACTGAATATGAATGAAAAACATTGAATGTCACATTAATACATTGTTTGATTCAAAAATACACTGAGTGCGACTGAAACACTGAATAGGAATGAAAAACACTGAATGTCACACGAATACACTGTTTGATTAAAAAATACACTGAGTGCGACTGAAAGACACTGAATAGAAATGAAAAACACTGAATATGAATGAAAAACACTGAATGTCACATGAATACACTGTTTGATTAAAAAATACACTGAGTGCGACTGAAAGACACTGAATAGGAATGAAAAACATTGAATGTCACATTAATACACTGTTTGATTCAAAAATACACTGAGTGCGACTGAAACACTGAATAGGAATGAAAAACACTGAATGTCACACGAATACACTGTTTGATTAAAAAATACACTGAGTGCGACTGAAAGACACTGAATAGGAATGAAAAACACTTAATGTCGCACGAATACACTGTTTGATTAAAATATACACTTTATAAGATGAAACACACTGAAAAGGAATGAAAAACACTGAATGTCGTATAAACACACTGAATGTAAAATAAAAATACATAAAACTCGAATGAAAAAAATACACAAAACTCGTGATAAAAACATCGATTCAACATTCCATTACAATTTCACTAAATCAATCATTTTCCTTTACATCAATTAAAGTCATTCATCATATACCATAATTCAATTTTCATTCAAGAACTAGTAAACTTGGTATTTGCATTAGTCCCTTTCAGAAACGGCGTGCTTCCCCAGCTCGCCGGGAAGCACCAATCGGACCGCCATCGCAATCTCACGAGAAGTGAATTTGAATTTGAACCTAAACAACAGCTGAACAAGCTTAAAAAAATTCATACGAACTTTATTTCTGATTTACGACAGATGCGGCTACGACGGAGCCTGTCCGCGAGAGAGGCGACTGGAGGCAGTGGCTTCGACCGTGAGTTCCTTAAAGGGCAGTGGTACGGGTTCCCAGCAGCGGCGTCCAGAGGGGAGGGGCGGGGTTCGTCAGCCTGGGTTTGGTGGCGATGGAGAAGAGGCGCGTGTCAATCGGGACAGACATAATCCCTGACCATATCGTGTTGTTCCTCGACGAGCCGACCTCGGGGCTCGACTCGACAAACGCGCACATGGTGGTGCGGGTACTCCAAATGATCACGCGGAGCGGGAGTATTGTTGTGATGTCGAGCCACCAGCCGAGCTACCGGATCCTCGGCCTCCTCAATCGCTCCTTTGAATCCCTCCGAACCAGCTCCATCACCTCGCCCTCTTATAGCCTCTCCTCGATCTCGTCCACCGGGGATTTGATATCTTTGATCTTCTTCAGGCATTTCCGCACCAGGAACACCCTGAACACCTTCTGCTAAAAAATTCAGAGTAATGCTCAAAAATTACAATCACAGAATAGCCATATTCGAAAACCCCTAACTCAGGTTTTCAAGAAATCGAACAAAACGAAATGTTCCCAAATTGTAGCAGATCGACTAATTACAAGAAAAATGGAAGACTTGAATCTATAATTTTGATTATAAAATGATCAAATTATCATCGATAAATTATGAAATGAAAACCCTAAATCTACGCACACACACAAAATTGACAATTGCGCTGTGTGAATGAAATATACCGCAATGATTGGGGGAGAACGAACGTGCGTCGTTGCTCCGCTGTACCTGCATCGTGGACGGCGGTTCCACCACGCCAGAATTCGAATAATAACACTCGTCCCTGTCGCAATCACCCATCCTTCGTCACTTGCTTCGTTGAAGGCGGTCGCGATTCCTCAGCGATTCGGGCTTGCTCGACATTGACGACTTTCATGATAACGCTGCCGCAGAGCATCTGGGCGAGGTCGACCTTGACGGAGAAAGAGGATTGCTTGGTGGTCTCGGTGATGGCGTCGTTTAGAGAATGGGGGCGGGGTAGGGGTGCGTGAGAGAGTAGAATTGATGAAGGGTATTTTTGTCCGCCAAATTATATTTTTTGGCCTAATTGGAACAAAAAAACTTAATTGACACGAAAATTAAAAAATGATCTTATTGGTTAAAAAGGTTTAAAATGACCTTATTACCTTTTTTTTCCTATATTTATTTATAAATATATAACAAAGTAAATATAATTGTGTTATCAGGAAATATCCTATTGGGTGGTGACGCAAGATATATCACCCGCGTCCGGATCACACACTCCGCACAAAAAATTGTTCCTCTGTAAAAACCCAGCAGTACATCTTTCAGACACCAAACATAGTTTTTCAAGCAGATAATCTTCGTTTTTGTTTCGTGCTTCTTCAAATTTTACGACGGTAACGGCCCGTTTTAGAATTCTTCTCAAAAGTATGGCTTCCGTTAATTTTTCCTGCGCTCCCGCCACTCTCTTTCACAGTCGGTTAGTCTCACTCTTTCTCTCTCGTAATTCCAATCATTTTTTTTCTTTCTCTTTTTTACAGTATATCTGTTCCATCGATTACTATGCGTTCATGTTATTGTTTAATTTTGGGCATTTTAATAATTTAAGATCGTAGTAGGGTTTATCTGTATTCTTTTTATCGATTTGATTTCTTATGGGAATTTTATGTAAGGTGACCTTTTTATTTATTTATTTTTTAATTGGGGAGGCATGGCTTTTTACTAACATTCTTCGACCCGGATTCCTGTTCGATGTCATTGCCCTGATTCGGATTACTTAGGTGTCCAGGCTAATCTCTGATCACTTTGATTTCGACTCTTTTGTTGAAAAATAGTGCAATGGATTAAAGGCTTTTCCAATTCTATGATTTTTCCATTGGATAGAAAGAAAGATGAAGCATTGTACTCAGGAGTCGAGCAAACAATAATAATCTTTCTACAGATTGCAACAATTTGTTTACGTTTGTAGAGGATGGCTGCTATTAGAAACAAGAATACTACTCAATATAATTTTGAATATCGTGTTGTTTACGCATGTAGAGGATGTCTGCTATTAGAAACAAGAATACTACTCAATATAATTTTGAATATCGTGGGGAGGGGAACGAAATGTTATCTAGATAATCATTCACACAATCTTTCGCTCTGAGGGCATAACATGCATCTCCAAAAGATAATTGCACTTTTAAGAAGCTAATCGCAAATTTCAATTTCGTCTTAAAGGTGCAATTTAGTTATGTCTTTAGATCCATCAAAATGCATCCCTGTGAGAGACCAGGGACGTTTAATTACAATTATCCCACCCTTTCTTCGATTAATTAAGTATTACGTATAAACCCCAAAATTCCTTGTCCAAACAGGACATCTAGTAGTAGTAAACGTCCAGATTGACCGTTGAATGTTATTTGCAAAAACATTTCATTGGAAGTACTTTGTCGCCAATGGAAAAGAAGTCTGTGTTTGTCGTTATCTGCACAGGTTGAGAGTTGATTTGATATTTTACAAAGTTTGCGCGTCCAAAAGTGTTGAGTTATGTGTATGATTTTGAGGTTCTGTTAAGTCCTAACAACTTTCTTCCTGAAATATTGAACTCAGACTGTACAATCGTCTCAATATTGGAAATGCACATTCTTTGAACGGTATAGAGTACTTCAAGCAACCAAGTGCAAAGGTGGGCTTACGTATCAAGGCGTGTTTGAATGTAGTTCTTAATAATGCTCTCGTCAGTGGCTTATCCGATGAAGTTGACGTTCAGTCCGATTCCTTGGTCTTAGGAGCACTTTCGGCAGATATGGCTCCGAAAACAAGTCACTTTCCCGTCGAGAATGATGAATTTGAATTGGATCTTCCGTCAGAAGGTTTATCGTCTATTCCAGAAGCCATTGAAGATATCAAGAAGGGAAAGGTCCGTGCTCACGTTGTTGTTATATTTAGGGCTAATTAAAATATCAGATCCAAGGTTTGGGCTAAATACTAGCACTACCCAAATTGCAGATGGTTGTCGTAGTAGATGATGAGGATAGAGAGAATGAAGGAGATCTAATAATGGCTGCTTCCAAAGTAACAACAGAGGCTATGGCTTTCTTTGTGAAGCATGGAACTGGGATAGTTTGTGTGAGCATGAAATCTGAGGACTTGGATAGGTTGGAGCTTCCTCTGATGGTGAGCCATAGAGAAAACGAGGAGAAACTTAGTACGGCATTTACTATTTCGGTGGTAAGTTTTTTTAACAGGGAACTATCAATTTTCACTTCATTATTTGTTGTCTTTTCTACTTGTTGTAGTTATTTTGGGTAATTACAAAACGATCCAGTTAACATTCAAAATTAAAGAATACCTCCATTGTTTGATTCAGTGTTTAAACTAATTAGATACTGGAGTATAATATTTTATAAATGTGAAAGGGGATTTTGAAATGATATTTTTTTCCTTACGAAGGTTACCATTAGTCCGTTACCGTAAATGCTAGGGGGTAATTTTTTTTTTTTTTTTTGTATCTGTTCTTTGTTGCAATTAAGTCAAACCTCAAGGGCACTTTTTGTAATTAACTCTTCTGTCTTAAGTTAAATTCAAAATGTATACTTAGGGTTCAGTCTAGTCACAAGCTATCTTTCAAAATTGAAAATTACAAACCCCCCTCAATATATTTGTTTCTATTGTACGGATTGCACCTATCAAAGCAAGTAGTATTTGTTAATTTTGTTTAGCAAAAACTCAAGATGTGTTTGTAATAGCTTAACGGGGTATTTCCAATTTCGAACAATTGATTTTTTTTTTTTTGTAAATATGTGAATATTAAATTGAGGTAGCAAAAGCAATGCCATTATGTAGGATGCAAAACATGGTACGAGTACAGGTGTCTCGGCCCGCGATCGGGCTACAACAATCTTGTCTCTTGCATCAAAAGACTCGAGACCTGAAGACTTCAACCGCCCAGGCCACATATTTCCATTGAAGTACAGGGAGGGTGGTGTTCTGAAAAGGGCCGGACATACAGAAGCTGCTGTGGACCTGGCCATTCTGGCGGGATTAGAACCTGCCGGGGTTTTATGCGAGATTGTTGATGATGATGGTTCTATGGCTCGACTTCCAAAGCTCCAGGAATTTGCACGGCAAGAAAACCTGAAGATCATATCTATTGCTGATTTAATTAGGTACTGGTATTTTTTTTTTTTTTTTTTGAAATGCCATTTTTACCTGCACTTCTGAAGATTTTGTGGTTTTCTTTTCAGGTATAGGAGAAAGAGGAATAGATTAGTGGAACAAGCATCTGCTGCTCGTATACCGACTATGTGGGGGCCATTCACCGCGTATTGTTATAGATCGATCTTGGATGGGATTGAGCATATTGCAATGGTTAAGGTGAACATTCATTTTTTCTTTTTGTTTTTTTGATATTGTTCCACTTTCTTTTTTATTCATGATTTCCGATTCGATGTGATTTACAACTATTTTCTCTTGTAAACTTGAGGCCATTCCCAGAATGAATAAAAAAATCAGGTTTGGAGTATAATTGCAGAAAAATGAAAGTGAAAGTTTGAAAATTACAAGTAATCTCCTTGCAGTTTGATTATGCTTTAAATGTAGATGATCTTGGCAACAAGGACAAAGTTTGTCGATGGTAGATAAATCTCCCAACTATATTTTTCATCGACATTTAATCAACATTAAAGAAAAAAAAAATCAAAATTACGCTTGCGTAATCAGGATAGGGACTTTATTCCATCTCCACCTTATTATTATTATTAGGGGATTAGTTTCTGATGTGTGCTCAAATTAAACTATAAGAATTGAATTGAGTATAATCAAGTAGGGATTTTACATTGTATTTAGTCAGAAACTTAGGGTTTGAGTTATCAGGTGCAAAAAATGATTAAACAAGTTGGAATTTTACACGAATAATCTTGAAATAGTGGACTATACAGTCATCCCTAACTTACTGGTGATTATCTTAATTACATCTTTCCCAAAAGGCCAAAACATCAAAACAACCTTTGTAACAATACTTGTCAATGTAAACAGGGAGACATAGGGGACGGGCTGGATATTCTGGTCAGAGTGCACTCGGAATGCCTCACAGGGGACATATTCGGGTCCGCCAGGTGCGACTGTGGGAACCAGCTGGCGCTCGCAATGCAGCAGATTGAAGCTGCTGGCAGGGGTGTTTTGGTCTATCTGCGCGGCCACGAGGGGAGGGGGATTGGTTTGGGCCACAAGCTTCGCGCCTACAATCTGCAAGACGACGGGCGCGACACTGTTGAGGCGAACGAGGAGCTTGGTTTGCCTGTCGACTCAAGAGAGTACGGGATTGGTGCTCAGGTATTCGGCCCATTTGGTATAAAATTTCTATTTTACAAAGAGAGCCTTTATCTTTTGAAAATTACAACTGCCCCACATTTTGTTATATCTAAATTTGTATTTTGCAAAATTTAGGTGTTGAGTTCTGATTTGTAGAACCAACACAAATATATGAGAGAGGTACTTGTAATTATTAAAGATAAATGGAGTTTTATTTATTGCTGAATATCCTTGAAAATATATGCATAGTAATTGATGTCTAAATATATAAGAGGTAGCAGTTTGAGGTTCTAACATGAATAATGAGTTTACTATGTTGACGCATTTAATTTGCAGATACTGAGAGATCTCGGGGTTAGAACTATGAAGCTGATGACGAACAATCCTTCAAAGTACATTGGGCTCAAGGGATATGGTCTGGCTGTCGCGGGCCGAGTTCCCCTTGTGACACCCATCACCAAGGATAACAAGAGATATCTAGAGACAAAACGTTCCAAAATGGGTCACGTTTATGGAACGGATGCCAATGGTCAGCCCACGATCATCAGCAACAGTAAGAATGGTCGACCAAGTGGTGAGAGTCCCGTTGAATCTTAGCTTGTTTGCTTCTTTTAGATACACAGTCTTTGTGGTGTGTTCTCTCTAATTTTATCCGAATAAGTTTGGAAGAACACGTTAGTTTTTTGGCCATTAAAAGTATAGTTGGCATGCAAAGTATTTTGTAAGTTAAAACCTGAATTACATATTCTCTATAGACCAATAATCACAAATCATTTATAAATTACAAAAAAAATGTGATCATTAGTCCGAGACATTTGGTTTCTCACCATATTCTACGTGGTGTCTGTACTATGTAGTATTGTATTCCGCAAATCTCATGAGCACATAAGTCTCAAAGAAACATTACAATTTATTTTGTAAAATTCAAAGTTCCGATTTGGTCTAGTAAGAGTTTTACTTTTAACCCGCTTTCCTACTCAAACACAAAGGGATCAATTAACTAAGCTATTTTAATGTAAAATTTCAAAATTTATGGTGCGCAACCATAAATTTATATTTCGAATATTAAAAAAAAACAATTTATTCTACAACCATAAATTTATATTAAAAAAAAAAGCCCAATAGAAAATGAAAATATAAGAATAAAATTATTTTTTACAATAAAAATGTAAAAGTATATTTTCGGAGAGGAGTGAAAATCACTTATTAAAGAACGTTATACCCGCACATGCGTGAATGGAAAAACACATTAAATTTAAATCAACAAGGTAAGTAAATACACGCGATAATTCATTTTAGAGGCCATAAAACTACATTAGGAAAAACGCATTAATTATTATTACCCACAAATAAATAAATACATCACAATAATTTAAACTCCTCGAATCCGTCTGCATAAATACAAGCTCACCCACCCACCCTTTTCCTCGTACGCACTCTCTCTAAAGTCTAAATCTTGAGCGATGATGTCGTTTTCTAGGGTTGTCTTCCTCTTCACGGTGGCGCTTGTGTTGTGCTCCGCGGCGGCGCGTCATTCTCGTTCCGCTCCTCCGCCGCCGTCTCCGGCCGTTGCTACATCTCCGCCGCCGTCGACCGCCCCTACCGTGGCCTTGTCTCCGTCCTCGTTTAATTTCGCTCCAGCCCCACAGCCGTCGCGAAACGGCGCCTTTGCGAACCGGATAGGGCTCGCAGCAGCTGCCGCCGGTTTCGTCGCGGCCGCTCTGGTGGTTGTTTGATAAAGTTGTAATCGATGTGGATGTGTGTGTCTCTTGTTTCCTTGGTTGCAGGAGCCCTTTGGTTTTTTAAATATTAATAAGTTTTTACTCATGTATTTTTTTAGTTATTTTCTCTCTTTATTCAAATTAGTCATTTTTATTTCATTTAATTCCGCACGATTATCTTTAGTTAATTAAAATTATTGAATAATCATATTTGCAAATAACAAACAATATGTCATAACATTCACCTTCAAATCTTAGAGAACAATAGATATGCAATATTAGTAGTATGATTTAGTGCAAATATTTATTACATTAATTTACCTAACGAATTTTTTTAATTTATATTATTTGTTTAACATCACAATTATAAAAATAATTACTAAAAATAATAAAATTGAAGTGTTTACTTATGTTATTTTGGTTTATGAAATTATATAAAAAAAACTACTAAAGATATGCAATATTAGTATTTAGTAGTATAATTTAGTGCAAATATTTATTACATTAATTATATAATTGAGTCGTGATCTTTTTGTAATTATATAGTAATATAGTATATAGATAAGGGCAATATTTCAAAATCAAATGATCTATTTTATCTTTTTAATTATTAAATAATTAACAAGATTAATATGAGTTTATCGCCACCAGTACTATGTACATGGCTGATTTTCGTGACTTCTAACTATCTCAAGGGACGAGGGGATGTGAAAGGGCATTTTTTAACTGATTGTTGAAGAATATTGCATAGAGAGCTACAGTATCAATGTATGTTTTATTAGATTTTACGCATTTGTAAAAATTATATTTTGTATAAATATAAGGACTGATTTACAACTTTGCTCTTATTTCTAATTAGGCGAATTTTAGGTGAGTAATTATAATTAAAACATTTGGATGAAATAATTCTCCACCACGTGACTGCGAAACGAACAAATTAAAGTACAAATAAGATCCAACCGTTGATCTAATCTTCAAGCGTGTCCCCACCGCCAGATCTAAAAATAGATTCGCGCGAAATATCAGAAAGCTTAGCGGTAGTTTGTTGGAATCACGTGCGTACATAGAGCGAGTGTACAGTATGAACTGTACAGCACAGTAGGAAGTCTAATTGCACCAAATTTGTCTCCCCCTTTCCTCTTCTGCGGAGAAGACTCCATTTTTACCTTGACACTTACAATTTTCTCTCTCTAATAATTTCCAATTAATGCTGTATAAATACATCCCGTTTTCCTCTCTCTTTAATTTCAAGATTTTTCTTCGGGTGGGGTTAGCGAGGATTTTCTAGGGTTTTTCAATTGATTTTTCGGACCTTTTCGACTGTTCCCTTGAATGGGTTGCTGGGAAAAAAGCTCCAGAAATATCTGCTTGTCAAGGTACGAAATCCTGTTAAAAATTATTGTGATGCTACTTAGGGCTTATGTTTTCGCTGGCTTTTGATTTGGATCCTGGGCGAAATTGCAGGGTTTCCGGGATTTTTTCCCGACATTCTTTGATATAATCTGGGTCGCTGGGGAAAAAAATGAATTCTAATTAAATCACACGCTTGTCCATGATATCTCAGACTAGGGATAATAATAGATCACAACTTTAGATTGTTCAATGGAGTGTTTGGGTAAGAAGAGGAAGGGGGTTGAGATCTCGTCAGACGATGAACATACTCGATTAGCAATGCTCTGGTCACACCTGTCCCTCGGAGATTTCTCTAGAAGGAAAAAGAAGTGCAAGGAAATAGTAGACTCGAAATTTGCTTTATCTATTAGAAGCATAGTCAACGGTGTTGCAACTGCCCCGACATGTGGGACTGCACGGTTGGGATTCCCGTGCAGAGGACTCAAGAGGAAAATTGGGTGTATTGATGCAGCTACCCGTGTGGGCCGGAAGAAGAAAATCGATCATGACTACGAGCTGGAAAAAACTTTAGGGCAAGGGAAGTTCGGGTCAGTTGTGTTATGCCGGAGCAAGGCAACTGGAGAGGAATTTGCCTGCAAGATTCTGAAGAAAGGGGAGGAAATTGTACACAGAGAAGTGGAGATAATGCAGCACTTATCTGGGCACCCGGGTGTGGTGACCCTGAAGGCTGTGTATGAGGATACTGAGTCTTTTCATCTGGTGATGGAACTTTGCTCGGGTGGAAGGTTGCTTGATCAGATGGCTAGGGAAGGGCATTACTCAGAGAGTAAGGCTGCTGCCATAATTAAGGAGTTGATGCTTGCTGTTAGGTACTGTCATGAGATGGGTGTTGTTCATAGGGATATTAAGCCGGAAAATATACTTATGATGGCCTCTGGACAGATGAAGCTTGCGGATTTCGGGTTGGCTGTAAGAATTTTAGATGGTAATATACTACGTTCACTCTTGGATGGTCTGCTCCTGTTAATTATTTAAAAATTGAATTTTCATTTTCTTAGTATCCATGTGATTATTATGTCATTTTCTGCTATCCACCCTTACTCTGTGACTTGAGTAATAATCTGATAATGGATTTAGGTGTGAATGTTTGTGTGATTGTAATACACCATTTCCCCATGTTATCTCTTTTTCTTTCTAATGAAATGCACTACAACAACTTTTGGATTGTCTTCTCTTGATCTTAGTTACAATAATGTTCTCTCATCCATGATACTCCATGGCCTGAATAATAATTAAATATCTGGTTTTGTTTCAATTGCTTGTCTTGCTAAAGAAATGAAAGTGTGGGTTAGATTTGTCAAGTTCCAAAATTACATATCATTGAGTATCCATCTTATTAATTATTTCCAGGACTGTGGAATAGAGCTAGTGGAGTATGAATTGATTTTTAGTTTGTGGACACTCTAAGCAAATTTATGAGAAGTGTTCTACTTTATTTTGGTGATTATTGCCTATTATTTTGGACTGGTGTTATTGGTCTGAGTTTTCAAGTGAACTCCATTTCTTCACTGAGCATGATATAGAGCAAGGAGTTTAAATCTGTTTTTTTGTAGTTTCTGGATACTCTCTTAGTAAATTTATTAGTAATTTTTTTTCCTTTTTAGTGTTGTGGCTTCTATTTTTTACTGATGTTAGTATGTTACATATTTTGAGTGTTTGAATCATCAGTATTTCTGCACTTTAACGGCCAGCGAGAATTAAATGTTTTTCAGAGGGCACATGTTTGTCGACTTGAAAGAGGTTGAAAAATGAAAATAAATTACTCAGATAAAATAAAGGCTCTGGAATTTGCGGAAGTACACTTAGTAACTTTCGAAATACATCTTGTAGAATTGGAGAAATATGACGACAACTTAATTATCTGAGAAGGGAAATCATTTGTTACTTTAAAATAATATTTTGACTTTGTTCTGAATGAGATCATACTTTGAAGGAGCATGTTACTTTTCTCTTGCTTTTATTAAAATGTTTCTAAGTCTTGATCTTTTAATTCAGAGTTAAGCTCATTTTCTGCAGATTCCTAGAATAGTAACATTGATCTAAATCTATTTTTTCTTGTATATTGCAACCTATAACATAGTTTCTTCATGCTTCAGGTCAGAGCCTAACTGGTATTGTTGGAAGCCCTGCTTATGTTGCTCCTGAAGTTTTGGTGGGTAATTACTCTGAGAAAGTTGATATTTGGAGTGCAGGTGTCCTTCTCCATGCACTTTTGATTGGTGTTCTTCCATTCCAAGGCGATTCCTTGGAAACCGTGTTTGAGGCAATTAAGAAAGACAAACTAGAGTTTACTGGTGATAACTGGGAATCTGTATCACAGCATGCTCGTGACCTTCTCTCTAAAATGCTGACAAGGAATATATCAACAAGATTTACTGCCAATGATGTTTTAAGTAAGTTAAATGTTTCTACTGCATTCCGTTTGTTTCTTGCTTAGTTATGGTTAGTTTGATACCAGGGATTGTCGCGGTGGTAAGATGCAAACAAGAAAAAAAAACAAAAAAAAAAAACTGAGAGGTTATGTATGTGGTGTTTGTTGTGTGTATATAAGGGATATGTACTATATTTTCACTACAGAGAGTTTTGAAGAAATAATATAGGGGTCTATTGTGGAGTTTTAAGTTTTTGTACTTAATTGACCACTTGTGCATTTATGTGTTGAAATCATGAGATTTAATCTCTTTCCTTATTCTTTTACTTCTTTCCCTTCACAAAATACTGCATATTCCCGTTCAATATTCAATATGTTGATTTTATTTGACTCGATTTACTTTGATACTGTATTTATGTTTGGAGGGTCTACAAATTATTAGTACACAACCTTGCATAGCCTTCTCATTTCCTATCATAGGTTTCAATAGTTTTAGAATATTAAATTGATCAGTGAAATCTCTTTTATCTATATTGCTACGCTCTAAGTACCTTATTTTCTGGTTATTGATAACTAAATAATTGTGTTCGCGACTAATGTAGATTTATATCTGTCTAAGAATGATGTGACGAATATTTAATGGTAATTTTGTAGTTAAAAATGACAAAAGAATTAAATCTTACTTTTCCGTGGACATTATAATTTCTTAGCATTATATATTTTTTCTTAATTTCAACAGGACATCCTTGGATTTGCTTCTACACCGATCCTACACTGAAGACCTCAACTCCCAAACCAAACAAGAACCCCATAAGATTTTCTTCAAGACGTCTGACTTATAATCATGGACCGGAGAGTAAAAGATTCATATCCCGAAGCTGTCTCAGTGATGACTCTAGCCCAACTTCAAATTCCTTTCATTCAAATGAAGTTGTTGACGGAGAAGACAGCGGCTTGATTGATGTACTAGCTGTGGCTATTTCTCGCGTCAGAATATCCGAGCCTAAAAGAAGTAGGATTTGCAGCCCTTCGCGGCCTCTGAGTCAACAAGAATGTTCGTCTAACTTGAATACTAGCAACCTCTGTACAGCATTTTGACCCAAAGGTACAACCTGCTGCCTGCCTATGCATCTCTCCGTTTTTAACTATAACTGCCATGGAAGATAAGCTATGCTGTGTGGAGCCTAACAAGATGGGTGAGAGCTAACTTTTTGTGTACATAAAGTTCTTGGGTTCGACAACTTTAATAATAGTGTGGTTGCCTGGTGATCATTGACTATGTGACATTGGGTTTTACTATCGTCTTTAACATGATCTTATATAGCGACATTCCTATGTAATTACGCATCTTGGATGATTTTTAGCATTTCTAGTATAAAGATTAATCTTTCCCATTTTTTTTACAAAACTAAAGTAGAGCTTAAGATATTTTTTTTATTTGCACATTGTGTTGACTTTGATGCTTGTGGCAACTGCAAAGGTGTTTTGGATGTTGTTTCATTGTACATAAAGTTACCGACAATCAAGGAACTATTGCATTTCCAGCTCCTTAAGTTAACCCATGTCCTTTTTCTGGCTTCTGGAAATTTGAAATCTCAGGAATACCAAAGCTAGATCACAATGTCAACTGAATTCCAACCCTACTTCATCAATCTTATCCTTCAACTCTGGTTCAGGATATTCAGCCATGAACACGAAGCCACTTTCAGAAGTACTAGAGGTAAACTCGAACCCTCCTAGTCGAAGTTCTCCACGAAAAGCCAATCGATTTCTGCATAACATCCCGATTTCTTCATCGAGACTCCCAATCTACCTCCTTTCCATTTTCGGCGTCCTGTTTGTTCTCTTCCATATTTATTATCTGCAAACACCCCAAACCCACCAATGGGAAAAACTCTTCACCAATTCATGCCTCCCAACTCTCCATGTAGAAATCCCTACAGTTGCAGCTGCCAAACTCCGACAAGCAATCACTTTCCTTCCTCTAAAAGATCTCCGGTACTCAAACACCCCCATGAATGGCCACACGTGGTTCATGAGCTCCTTGTACGACATGCATGAAGATGGTGAGGTCCAATACCAACAGTTCCCGACAGAAGCCTCTGGAGATAGGGTTCTATGTGTCAAGGGCAGGGATACACATGATGGGTCCTGGAACTCGTACGCACTCGCTTGGCCTGAAACCCTGCCGGAAAATGCGACTCTGATGAAGGGCATCACGTTCATGTCAAACAATCACTACGACTACAACAACATATGGCATGGTCTATCGGCCATGATGCCTTTCGTCGCTTGGCACATCAAGAGCCAATGTGAGGTGCCCGAGAGATGGGTTTTATACCACTGGGGTGAGTTAAGGAGTTATATAGCGCCGTGGGTAAGAACCCTATTGGAAGCCACGTTCGGCAGGTCGCTCGAGATTGAAAAGTTCGATGGTGGTGATGATGATTCTGATGGCTACGATGCTCCGTCTTGCTTTGAGGAGGCGGTGGTGATGAGGCACAACGAGGGCGGGATGTCGAGGGATAAGAGAATGGAGGTATATGATTTGATGAGGTGCAAGTCTAGGATGTATTGCAACGTGAGCTCCGGAAATAAAGGGTTTGGTATCGGGATGACTGTGTTGATGAGGGAGGGGGCGAGATCATTCAGGAATGGGTCGGCGGTGATTGGAATCTTCGAGAGGGAGTGCCGGAAGGTGGAGGGGTGTCGTTTGATGGTGGCTTATTCTAACAACCTTACGGTTTGTGAACAGGTAATCAAATTTTCATCCATCTAATAATGTTTGTGTTAGTTAATCAGTGCAACACAATGGTACTTGCAAATACACAGATAGCTTTCCTAACATCATGTTGCGTTCGTGTAATTTGTCTCTCTGTAATTCTTGTTTTTTTTTTTTACGGTATTCGTGTTATCCACACGGTTTAGGTAAAGCTGATGAGTGAAACGGACATATTGATATCCCCACACGGTGCTCAGTTAACGAATATATTCCTCATGGATCGAAACAGTAGCGTGATGGAGTTTTTCCCCAAGGGCTGGCTGGAGACGGCAGGCGTGGGCCAGTACGTCTACCACTGGATCGCAAGCTGGTCAGGGATGAGACACGAGGGCGCATGGCGAGACTCGGTCGGGGACCCCTGCTCGTTCCCAGAGGACGACCGCCGGTGCATGTCTGTGTACAAGAATGGCAGGATCGGACACAACGAGACCTTCTTCGCGGAGTGGGCTGGGAAAGTTGTGAGGGACAAATTAGGGATGATGAAGAAGAATGTGTCTAGAAATATTAGCCCAGTTAATGGTCTCTGTGGATGCATCTCATCATAATTACTAGTATTGTTTTGAGTAATGGTTTTCAATTAAGAGAGTATAATACAATCAACTTGTCTTCCCAACTAGCTAGACTCAGTCTTCTTCTTCTTCTTTCTTCTCTAGTAGTGAGTGGTTCACATGTTCCTTAAATAAACAAAAAAAAAAAAAAAGTCAACTCATGAGCTCTGTTTGAGAATCTCGAAAGAGTTTGGAATCTTTTATGAAGAAGAACAAAACCTCAGATACACCCTCCCCTGTTCCATCTTCTTTTGACCCTCAGCTAAAAGAAGAACATGAATCCATCCTCACCCTCCATTCATAACTCTCCACGAAAATCCAACCGCTCACCGGGCCTCTCCATCTACCTCCTCTCAATCTCCATCCTCCTCTTCCTCCTCTTCCAGTTGAACTCCTTCCAGACTACATTCCCAGGAGGAGGAGGAAAAGTGCAGCAAACAACCACTGCCAAGCTCCGTCGCTCTGTCACCTTCCTCCCCCTGAAAGACCTCCGCTATGCTCATGCCCCCATGGCCGGAAACACATGGTTCATGAGCTCCCTGAACGACACGAGCCGTGACGGCGAGGTCCTTCACCAGAGATTCCCTAGCGAGGCCTCGTCGGGCCGGGTCCTCTGCCTGGCGGGCCGGGACCCGCACGACGGCACGAAGAACTCGTACGGGCTGGCCTGGCCCGAAGCCCTCCCGGAGGGCGCGACCTTGGCGAAGGGGTTGACCTTCGTCTCGGACACCTACTTCGACTACGACAACATCTGGCACGGGCTGATGGCCACGAGCCCGTTCGTGGCGATGGGTGGATGCGGTGGGCCCGGGCCGAGGAGGCTTGTGATGTACCACTGGGGGGAAGTGAGGACTTACGTGGCCCCGTGGGTCAGGCTGATGCTGCAGGCCTCGTTCGGTCGGAGGCAGCCGATCGAGATCGAGTCGATGGAGGAGTACGGTGACGCCACGCGGGCGGTTTGTTTCGAGGAGGCGGTGGTGACGAGGCACGAAGTGGGAGGGATGTCGGGCGAGAGGAGGATGGAGGTGTTCGATCTGATTAGGTGCAAGGCGAGGATGTTTTGTAACGTGAGCAGCTCGGATGTTGTTGTGAAGGAAGATGGGATTAGAATGAGTTTGGTGATGAGGGAAGGGGGGAGGTCGTTCAAGAACGGGTCGGCGGTGATCGAGATATTCCGGAGGGCGTGCCTCAAGGTCGAGGGCTGCCGCCTCACCGTCGCTTTTACACACAACATTACCTTCTGTCAACAGGTCAGTCGATTTAGTGTCAAATATGTCGAATTTGATTTCAATTAATTAAGTCGTTGACCAATGAGATGCTGACACGTGACATATTTGAGACTAAAGAATGTAGGTACTTAATGGAAAAAATATTACATTTATGGGAACAAATTGTTTTTTATGTCTTTGTCAACCATATCAAAACAAATAAAAGATACTAGCTAGTATGTAGTAATGGTGTGATGTTATAGGTGAAGCTGATGAGTTTAACGGACATATTGATATCCCCACACGGAGCTCAGTTGAGCAACATGTTCCTGATGGATCGAGAGAGTAGCCTGATGGAATTGTTCCCGAAAGGGTGGCTGGAGACAGCGGGTGTGGGGCAGTACACTTTCCACTGGCTGGCCGACTGGGCTGGGATGAGGCACGAGGGAGTGTGGCGGGACCCAGACGGGGAGCAATGCCCGTTCTCGGATGATCACGCACGATGCTTTAATGTGTACAACAGTACAAGAATGGAAAGGTCGGACACAACGAGACGTATTTCTCGGAGTGGGCCGAAAGTGTTATGAGGAAGAGAGTGGAGAGAACGAACAAGAACGAGTCGTCGTCCAGAAATACTAATCCCGTTAAGGGGATATGTGGATGCCGCTGATCATCAGACGTACGTGCGACTGCTTACATGTGTGGAGACTCGAGGAGATCATATATGTATATGTTCTTGGTTTATTCTTGGTGGCCTAAGGATCCTAAAGAATGAAATTTGAACTATACATTTTTAAAATGCGAAATGATTCATACTCCGAATTTTATGTTTATACTGGTTAGTTGGTCACTAGAGGATCGTAAGATTTAAAATTCCAACACACAAGGGTATTTAAATTATTGACCTAAAAAAATTATGTTTAAAATATGTTTAATGAACAATACAATAAACAATTACAAATGTTGCTATGTCATACTCCCAATCAGACCAATAGTCACATTTCCTTTGTATTTTGTGAATGAAGTGTGACTATTAGTTTCGGAGCAATCCCTCTATTATAGTCTATGAACATTAATTTGTGGAAAGAAGAGAGTACTTTTTTTTCCATATTTTTATGCACTCACAAAGGACTGTGAACTAATCCATGGGCCACCAAAGTGGACTCTAATTACAGTAGTAGGATTCTGTATGGGTTGGGATTTTTTTTTTTTGCATATGTTGGGCTTCTAGAGTTTGGTTGGTAATTACTCACTTGTAGACTATACTTTTTGCCAACATTTCTATTGGATGTATTGCTTGTAATATTTTGCTATTGTGGTGGTTGATGAGAATTCGATAGACTCGAGTTGAGCAAATTCTCAACCTTGTTCCTCGTTCCTGCAGTGGATCGAATAGTTATCGTTGCGTGGGTTGTGACCGATTGGATGAAAAAATTTCCAATAGTTGTTTTTTGGTGCAAGTTTTTCGAATTTGGCTCTTCTTTTCTCATTTTGTGATGTATTTTTAACTCAATATAATCATTTAATTGAAATGTTACAGCCACAGTTAAAATCGAACCACAATATTTTTTTTATATAAATAATAAATAAAATAATAATTTTAATATATAAATAATAATAAAATATTACAATAATCTACCATCAATCCATCATACTCTATTCATATAATTTTAGTTTTTTTAATTTTTGTACAAAATAAAAAGAATTGTCATTGAGGTAAATATTATGACACACTTTTCTATAATAATGGAATTGCTTGCGGGAAATTAATGTTCATATCTTGTTTTGTAAATGTTAAAGAAAACACAATTAAATTTAATATTTTCATTTATAAATTAGTTTATAATCTTATGATATGATTTTTTTTTTCTTTTTGTAGTGATTGTCTATTGAAACCCAATTAGGCAAGAAACGAATCTTAAAAATCAGTTAAAAAAAAAAGAAACTAATATAATCAGTTTGTAGTGGTTAAGTATTGATTGTTAATTAAAATTAAGTCTTCATCATGACATCAATGGCTTTGATTGAAATCATTTTCCGTGAGCATTTTTGTTCATTAGGTCAATAACTACCTCCATAATCAAAGTAGTGATGAAAATTATCATTTCAAAAACTCATTTTGACAATATCTAATTATGAACTTAATTTGTTGGAATTATTACTTTCATGACCTAATTAAGTTCTATTTTGTGGCACTTTACATATTTAATTTCTTTAATCTCACTTTATTTCATTTATAATTTATATATTTTCTCAAGAAATATAATTAATAACAAAAAAAAATTGTTTTAATTTAATCATTCAATCGTTTGTTGAACAACCATGAAATCATCAACTCTATATATAAAAGGGTGCTGTATTTATTTATTTTTCCAAAGGAATAATCTAAATTAGATTTGGTGAGAGGCATACAATTATACAAATGATTGTTGATATTCAAATCCAACCTATTCAATTAAATAAATAATTAGGAAAAAATTGAAGCTTATGATTATATTTTGATCAGGTTCTTCTGGATTTAATCTGATTGAAGTGAATTGATTTGAATGAGTTTGTTTAAAGTGAAATAAATGGATTTAAATTGAACTTAATTGATTTTTTTTATAATTTAAAATATTTTTATACTTAAAATTAAAAAATTATGAATAATATTCTTAAATATGAGGTAATTGTTTATATTAAAATTATTTTTTATTTTTTTCCAAAATTTTAGAATAAATCGAGTTGAATTGAACGATTGAGCTTTTTTAAAAAGTTAAATTTAGTTTTGCAAATAAGATTATTAATTTTTTAGATAAAATAATATGAATGGAATTCAATTGAGCTTAAACTGAACTGGTTCCTTTTTTAAAAAGTTCAATTTAATTTTTGCAAATAAGATTATTAATTGTTTAGATAAAATAATATGAAAGAATTTATATGTTATTAATGACATTTTCATAATAAAATGTTAAAATTTATGAAGAATTTGCAAATAAGATTTTAAAACATCTTATAAGCTTCTAAGATTGTGAAGCGCCTTAGGAGATTTCTCTGGTATGGAACGGGTACTAAGGGGTATGCGAAGGTTCGGTGGGAAGATGTATGCCGACCTGCTAGAGAGGGAGGACTAGGGATCTGGGACCTTACTACGCGAATCGAGCCCTTATGACCAGACACATTTGGGCAATACTAAGCCGAGATCCGGAGTCTGTTTGGGTCAGTTGGATTCAGTCGAATCGACTGAGGAGACATTCTTTTTGGAGCGCGAAGATTCCTAGGGCCTGCTCTTGGAGTTGACGACAACTCCTAAAGATTAGGCCTGATGTTCTTCCGGCTATCCAGTTCCATGTTGGGGATGGGTCGCAGTTATATTTGTGGAGGGACCCTTGGCACACCTTGGGTCGGTTGGAGGAGCTGTGTCCAATGGGGCCAGAGTTGTCTGGACTGCAGATAGCCTCGCCTCTCAGCTCCGTCATTGTTGGTGGGGTGTGGCAGTGGCCTGTTGTCTTTGTTGAGGAGTTCGTTGGTATTATGGAGGAGCTTCCGGATATAGGTCAGGGGAGATATCATACGATGGAGACTGCATAGGTCTGAGAGTTACACTTCTGCCTCAGCCTACTCACTTTTCCACCCTGAGGGAGTTAGGGTTCCGTGGGCAGGTCTCCTTGCTGGACCAGGGCGTATACTGAGGCATTGCTTCATTCTTTGGCTTGCTATCCATGGTCGGTTGCCGACGCGTGATAAGCCGTGGATTGGTCGGGGGATGATTCGTGTGTTCTGTGTGGAGGAGAAGGTAGAGAGACGCATTCCCATTTATTCTTTGAGTGCACTTTTTCGCAGGATTGCTTGATGAGAGTTGGGAGGGAGGTTAATGGGTTCATATGGCCACGTGGCAGATGGGAGTGTGCTGTCCTCCGTGCTGCTAGACGGTGGCGTGAGAAGCATTGGATTTCTTGTACCTATCGTGGTCTTCTCGCTGCCTTGATTTATTTTATATAGCAGGAGAGGAATAATCGTATCCAGGAAGCGCGTTCGGAGTCGGCAGAGGGGGTGGCTATTAGGGCTATATCCATTATGAGGGATCGGATCGCTTCGCTACGGCTACCAGACTCACTTCAGGCGCGGGCTTTGAGGCGAGTGTGGCACATCGCGTGGTAGGGTGATTGTTGTTGTTGATGGTGTTTTTTTATTTTTGGAGATTCAGAGAGCTAGCTTGTTAGCTCGCTGATGCGGTAAATTTTTTTTCCATGCTATACTGTATCTCCAAACTCTTTCACTTTTTCTTTATATGATATTGACCGTTAACCAAAAATTTTTTTTTATATAGAATAGTAAGATTTTTTTATTTTAAAATGTACCAAACATATTTAGAGAGAAGTTCTCAAACATTTTGTAAGTTATCTTTACATAACTTGCAAGTTAATCAAACATCTTCTAAATCAAACTGAAATAAAATCAAAGACATTTGTAATGAGATGTATGAAATTAAGTCCAAGAAATGAAAGCAAAATGTAAAATGAAATTAAGTCCAAGAATAATTAAGAAAAACCCTTTAATGTTATTTTCAATTGACAATTTTGTGACTAAGAACAATAACATTATTAAATACCAAGGGTCCGAAAATGTGGACAAGTCACATTGGCATCACTTTCCCACCCACCAAAAACAAAACGCACGAGAGAATAAAAACCAAAAATAAAACTTAAAAAAACAAAAAAGCAAAACAAACAAAAGTGGTTGAAAAAGGAGAAAGAAAACACCAAAGCGAATTTAACAGTATCATTACAACCACAAACTGCAGTAGCAATGCCAGATTTATTTTATTACAAACCACACGACCAACCTAAAACACACAAACAACAACACTATCTTACAAAACACACAAAGCCATTCCCTGCCGAGTCCGGTGTCGAAGCGAGCTCGGACAACCTAAAATCGAACACCGTCCTTTCCGATTCGACCCACAAGTCAAGATTTCCAAGATAATCAATCTCAAGCACCATGATCAACAAAGCCAAAATGGGAAAAATAAGTGGGACCCCAACCAAACGAGCGTGCTCACAAAATCCACAAGACTCCTTTTTTTTTTGTTGTTGTTTTCAATACCGGAAAAAAGGGCTTCTTTTTAACAGCAGCAGCGTATCAGGATTAGCATGCGTTCAAATCTTTATGTCACACACTTACTTTAAACCCTCTCAGCCTCAGCAAAAAGCACTTAAAACTATAATCATTTCAAGTCAACAATTATAGTGAGATTAAACAGACCAAAAAGCCTTTTCCTCTCATCCCATTTAGCTTTCCTCTTAACTTTATTAAAGACACCAAAAAAGAAGACTTACTTTCAAATCCAGCCAATTATTGTTTCCAAACACGCCCTTATTGGTCGAATAGTATTCTTTATCCGCACGACCAATGGCACCCCTCGCGACTAGATTAGGGAGGGGGGTTTGCCCCGGGGGTAGCTGAGTCCGAGGGCTTCGGCTTCGTTTCTCATTGATTTCATGTAGGCGATGGCTTGGTCTAGGATGGAAAGTGGATCTGTACCTTTTAACCCGGGAATGGTACTCTCCAAGACTTTCAATGCTCGACGAATTTTAACTTTCTTATCCATCTTGCTACAATCGATTTCCTCGTCGTCGTAGTAGGAATCGATGGACCTTTGTGATTTCTTGTACTTGCTGTCGAGCAGTTTTCTCTTTTTGGGCGACGAATCGGAGCTAGCCACCTGTTCTGTTATGAGTTCCTTGCCTGGTTTGTCATTTTCATTATTATAGCCATCTTCAACAGTGAGTGGACTGGTAACTTCATCATCGTCACCATCATCATCGTCAACATAATCACTATCGGAGTAAAACAAAGCATCGATTTCTTTTGAATCTTCGAGCATCGTTCCATCCTCACCTTCTTCGTCAGTCGGATGGTTTTCGTCCCATTTTTCCTCAGTTATCGACTCCATCAACAGTTCTTGATTCGCCCTACCCATTTCACCAGACGGGCCATTATCATTTTCCAGATTCACCCTACCCGTTTCGCTAAACGGGGCTTTCACACTTCTCAGATTTGCACCTAACGGTCCATTACCACTTTTCCGAGCAGAAAAAGATGGGCTAAAGAATAATCTTGTTTGATTTCCAGAGTGATCGAAAATGATGAACCTTTTCTGAGGAGCAGCAATTGGACATTGCGAATCTTTAAGACATTGGTTTGCGGTTCCATGGGAGATATCATTGTTTAAAAGCGGTTTGACTGCATATTCTCGGCTCGTGTTCAGACCAGGCAAAGTAGAAGAAGTTATCCCAGAAGGAGGAAAAAACGGCATGTTATGATTTCGCCCGGGTTGTAAAAAGGCCATGTGATTTGTATCGGATGTATTCCAATACGTCTGAGACTCTTCTGGCGTAACCATCGAGAAAAACAAGCGACCTGGGATACATGTTTAGAATGATTATGCCAAAATCATGGAAAGTTAATTATGATAAACTATACACACACACACATATAGAGACGTACCAGTGTAACGCTTGTGGTTAAATCCTGCAAATAGTTTTTTTTTTCTTAACAAAAGGAGATGAACAAAACCTAAAACTAAAATCTTGCTAGCTGCAAATGACGGAAACTTAGATACAAATCTACGTAACGGGTTTCAGCAATTGACGGAAATACTCAGCCTGGAGGAGAAAGATCGAACCCGAATCAGGATATTGTTTCCGATTATCTTTAATTGAATAAATAAAAACAACAGCAAGTAGCAACAAACCTGGCAATTTTGCAAATGTTGAAAGCATGCTATAACTCTAACGATTATTGTAGTTCTCCCAGCCATCCCATTCTCGTGTTTGAGCGTCCTAAATCTTGTTTGACTTGAAGCTTGGCACACCATAACTACTTTTTCACTTCTTTTTTATCAAACAGGAAAACGATGAAGTCGAATAATAACAAACAAGCAAATTACTTGCAAAGCCTAAATCTCGATTTTTTATAGAATATAGAACAAGAAAGAACAGAGAGGCAAGTGACTGGATCCCATCGGGTGGCTATATCAATTAACAAAGGGGAAACAAGGTAGTAGTAACACGATTCTTGGTTCAAACAGGATGATACAGAGAGACTTATAGAATAACCCTGCAGTACAAATTCAAGGAGACGACAAAGCAAACAATATCAATCGACAAACTCAGAAAACGCATGTTAGATTAGGCCAAGCGAATGAATATCATATATATAGAGAGAGATTAGACAAGGCACCTGAAAAACAAGAACATAAGAGTGTGAGAAAAAAAAGTGTTTTTATAAGAAATTGGAAATTAAAAAAAAAAAAAAAGATAATTAACAGCTTTGTGTAATTAAAAAAGTAGGAGAGATCTAATAAAAGGAATACAAATCTGAAGGCCAACAATTCATGTTTCGCTTTCTTGATCCAGATAGAATCTTTCATCCCACAGACCCACAACAACATTTAATCCTTTCACTTTATTATACGAATTGTTAAAACAAATGCTCGCACTAAAACCAGATACAATTATTCAATTTTATTTTACAAGAACCAGTCTTTAACCAACCCACAACAAGAAAAACGCACTCAACTCTTTAAAAAAACATTTTTTCCTGGGCAACAGATGATAATTGAAAATTGTAAAACCCATTTAAGGAAAATGAAAAAAAATAAAAAAAAAATGAAAGGCCTGAGAAAACTTACTAAGAAATTTGATGTTTTTTTTTTCAGAATTCCAGATATCTGAGAATGGCAGAGAGAGTGAGAGAGAGAGAGAGAGAGAGAGTTGGAAGTGGTGAACACTGAACAGTAGTAGTTGGATAGCAGCTGAAAGTAGCCACCAATTCAAGGGCTGCTCACACTATATAACAATTGCAATGACCATAATGTCCTCGCTTCACGTTTTGACCAAACTCATTTTGTTTATAATTCACTAATTAAATAGTATTTTCAATAAAAATGTCTAGGTAAATTATTAAAATTAAAAAACAAGTTTTATAATATTAAATCTCACAACGTTGATGGGTTAAATGGTTACTACTTACTAAATTAATTTTTTTGCAATAACATAACATGTGTTGTTGTAAGTTGTAACCACATATATGCTTCTGACTTTATAAGATTTTTTTATAATATGGATTTGGATTAAAAAAAAATTATAAAATGTTTTTTGAGCTGATAAATGTAATTATGTCTTATATAATAAATAAATTGATAATTTATTTGACAATTTAAGTTCTTATACATTTAATTACCGAAAAAACACATATTATTGATTGAGAAAAAAATTAGCACTAATTTTATGTATAATTAGTACTCAATTTATGGATATTTATTTCTTTTATAGTTACAATTACAAAAGTTTATAAGTTGTTTATAAAATATTTTAGTCCTATTTTTTTTAAACAACTTTATAAACCCTTATTTAAACAACTGGTTTTAAATTTTATAAATTCTTCTAGAAAAAATATTAAACAAATTTCAAGAGCTTCTATTTTATCAAACAAAATTATTTTGTTTTTAAATTTTACACTTTATTTTGTGATAAAATATTAAAAATTTACATTTCTCTTCATTTATGTTCATTATTTTTGTTTCAACTTAATATAAACTGTTTAATTTCTAATTTTCAGAAAAAATAGTACACATGTATAATTTTCTGAAACAAAAGTGTAATTATTGTTTAAAAAAATGAGTAAATTGTTTCATGTTTATTGTTGGGAGAAGATTGGCCAAACAATATACCCCAGACCCCGTCTCTATTTTTGCGGTCAGAAACTCTTTCTCCGACCACCCCTCAACCACCGACTCACAAACAAAAAACATTGCCCCTTCACACAACCATTCAAATTTCAATATATATACTGTATATATGTACCTCCCTTCTCATCAGAACAGAATAAAAAAAAAAGAAAAAAATAATAAATAATAATTTCTTGTTTTTTGTTTTGGTTTCCTTTCTCTTCCATCAATCATCATCATCGTTCAAAAATCGGTTGATGGTGGTTTGAATTTCTAAAATCGTCTGAATCCCTCGATGCCATTTACATCGGAATCAGGAATTCAAACAAACAGAGAAACGGCGCCGATTACGAAACATGGAATTTTCTAGAATTAGGGATCTGCTTCTCCTCTGGTCTAAGATCCGAACCAATCGCCTCGCTCTCGTCGGTGGAAACCACACCGCCTCCAGATTCTGCACTCGCTAGATCAACCCTAATTTTCCCGCGCTTTTTATTTTTATTTTTTCAAATTTCTCATTCTCTTCTTTTGTTTTGCTTTGTTTTATTATTTAAATATCTCTCTCTCTCTCTTTTTCGCAATTGATTTCTGCTGTATTTTTCGGGCCCGAATCGAATAGTTTTTTATGGATCAGCCGGGATGCGAGCTCGGGCCGAAGCCCGACGACACCCTCCTAACGAAGACCAAGCCGCCCACATCCCGCATCATGCGGAATTCGCTCTTGCTCGCGACGCTCCTTCTCACGCTCCCCTTCGTTTACTCCGCCGTCGCCAGCCGCCGCCACGACTCCTCCTCCGACGTCAACGCCTTCAAATTTCTCCCCACGCTCCTCCGCAACCTGGTGGAGGAAGGCCTCATCAAGAAAGGCCACAGGGGCTTCATCTCCGGCGCCGGCACCGGCGATCTCGGCGCCGACCTCGCCTTCCTCCGGGACTCCGGCATCGATCTCCTCACCGGAGCCGATCTCAATTCCGAGGAGGGCCCTCCAAAGGTGTTCGATTTCGTGTTCGCCCCTGACTTCGTGCGGGCCCAGGCCCTCGACGCCTTCGTCAAGGAAAACGGCGGGCTCGTGATCGCCCCTCTGACCCGCGATCCGTCTGACGGGCCCCGCCTCTCGAGCGGGTACAAGGTCGTCTACCTGAGGCGATTCAAAAGCACTGTGGTGGCAATGAGGAAGAACGGCCAGCAGAGTTCCAAGGAGGTGACACCGGAAGAGAAGAAGGCTGCTCTGCTGAAGGGGTTGGAGGATGTAGACCTCGAGCCGCCTAGACACGCGTTAGAAGTGAAGTCGAAGATAAAGTTTCTTCCGGACTTGTTGAGCGACTCGTTGGACGAGTACCCGAGGAGGGTCTTCATATCGGACGACTCGAGCGCGGTGGATTGGTTCTACGGGAATTACCCGACGAAAGATCAAGAATTCGAGGTGTACAACGTTGGCGGCAACGAGGGGGTTTCGAGGTGGCTGTCGGAGAAAGTTAGGCGGGAGGACTATGTGGTGATGAAGGCGGAAGCGCAGGTGGTGGAGGATATGCTTCGGGATAAGACAGTGAGCCTCGTGGACGAGCTGTTTCTGGAATGCAAGAACCAGTGGGCGGGCGGAGAGGAAGAGGAAGAGATGAATGGGAGCAAAAGGGCTTATTGGCAGTGTTTGACTCTGTATGGGAAGGTCAGGGATGAAGGGATTGCCGTGCACCAGTGGTGGGATTGATCGATCGATTGCGAGGGAGAGAGGGAGAGTATATATATCTACTTTTATTTTTCTTTTCTTTTCTAATATACTGTAATGTATTTTTATGTGATTTCAACAAGAAACATTGACAACAATACATAGCAGCAACCTTAATTATTTCATACCCATAAAAATTACAGATGTAAGCAGGGCTTAAAAAAGGACAACATTGAGGACGTTCTTCGTAATATTAAAATTTTCAAGGGCGATTCTTTTCCTGCACGTCTGGATTATTATTTCCGGGGAAGCTTGGAAATCCAGGGAAGCTGGGAAGTCCTGTCCCTCCTGGATTTGGAAGTCCAGGGAAGTCTGGATTCCCAATTCCAGGAAGTCCAGGGAGTCCTGGAAGTCCGGGGAGGCCTGGGAGTCCAGGGAGACCTGGAAGTCCGGGCAGGCCTGGAAGTCCCGCCCCAGAAGGTATGCCTGGAATTCCAGGGAACAATGGAGATGGAGCCAGAAGCCGACGGTGGGTGCCACCTGCTAAGGCCTTGTTTTCCTGGCCTGGAAATGAAAGGGCGATGATGACGAATACGAAGGAAACTTTGGAAAGAGACATTGTGCTTTTTGGAAGAGGAGTTTGATGAAAGAATCAAAAGGAGGTGATGGGCTTTTTATAACTCTTGAGGTACAAATACAATGTGGTAGCAGCATTTAATTTCTTCTTTCTCCTGGGTCCTGAAATAGTTTATTTTTCTTCTGAGGTTGTTGGCGATGACGTTTAAAACATTTATTTATCGAACCAACTCTCTTGCCTTACAACCCATGCCTTTAATTACTTGGTTAAATAAGTCGATTGAAGTAGAACCACTGCAGCGGGCATCTGACTCAGAACTGATAAAACAACTGCCACCGGCCCACTGGTGTATTTTCTCATTGCCCATTACAGAAAATCTTGAATGCATTCATTAATGTATACACCTCTTATATTAGGTAGCCTGAAATGGTTGTTGTGCAGTTGCCGTGTAAGGCCGGTTATACTTCACACTACAGATGCATTCATTTCCCAGACAAAAATTATTACACAAGATCAAGAGGCGGAAGAGCAGTGTAAATTAGTAACATGCATTCGTGTCCATTAGATTATCGTGCAATCTTGGCTAGAGCTGGTGAAGTTGTGATTCAAGTGTAAGCTAGTGTTAGCATACAAAACATTGTGACTAGATTTTTAGGGTTAGGGGTTTACAATTACATTACGTACTACTGTACTAGTATATGTTTTTGAATCCCTAAACCCCGTCTCCTCGAAGTCTAAATCAAAAAAAGTTTACATTTTTTTTTAATCCCTAAACCCCTAACTCCGTCTCCTCGAAGTCTCGAAACCAAATCAAAAAAGAATACATTAAATATATATTTTTGAATTCGCAGATCGATCAGCAAGCTTCTTTTTTGAATCCCACCTACCGATCAGTAAGCTTCTCCATCTTTAATATTTATCCCCATCAATTTTGAATAATTTGTTCATAATTTATTGTTAAACCTTTTTTTTTTTTTTTTTTTGTTGTTGTTTCTGCGCATATTTATCTGGTGAAATTCTTCAGAATTAATATTATTTGTTTGATTGGAAAATTAGGATATGGTAATAAAGTAGAGTAGTATTTGTTGTGTTTTGGTAGTCCGAGACTCGGAAAGGCTTCTTACCAGCTGTCTTAGCTTTGTTACTGCTATTGACCCTCGTCTTATTCTGTTGATCTACCAATTTTTTTAATACTATGAAAATCGTAATACTTGTAACCTCTTTCTATATATATAGCAATTTCACATCCTTATTGGTTTTTTTTAACGATTCCTTCCAGGTTGATTAATTTCTTAAATCGTAATGAATTCAAGCACTCAAGTTGTTAAGAAATCAAGAAAGAAAAAAAAAACTCATATTGTTCTTTCCCACAACAACACAGATGACATAATTACTAATTTACATGAAAGTGTGTTAACTCACATATTGTCCTTCTTACCAACAAAGAATGCTTTTCGAACTTGTATCTTGTCTAAAGAATGGAAATGCAAATGGACCTCGTCTTACAATGTCCACATTCATGATTGTTGGTGGTGCCATCCCAGTACGAGAAGTTTTAGAGAGGAAAGTTTTGTTAAGTTTATGGATACGATACTAATTTCCCCTCAACATCGCTTAAGAAGCTTCCGTCTCATGTTTGACTTAAATGCTTATTGGAAAGGTCATGTATCTGTCTTCCCTTGTACCCTTATGAATACCACTTCATTGAGAACATTTAAACTCCGGCAGTGGGATGGCATCTTGAATGTTCTTACGAAGAATTTCCTTCCTAACCTCACCAGCTTAGATATCTATGGTGTACGCTTTGTGAATGGGAATGATAATGCAAGGACCGTGACATTATCTTTTCCAGTTCTAGAAACAAATCGGTGAATGGTAACATGTGGAATTGTAACTTTGGCTTGAATCAAATACTATAAAATAATCTGTGACTTAAGTCTCTTCTTCTCTCACACTCATGTTTGTGTTGGAAGATTATAAAAAACATGACAATAAATATATGTGTGCAATCAATACAATTAATGTAGATACCCATAAATATAGAATAAAAAAATAAAAAAATACTTTTATTTTTCTATGCATTCGTTGTCAATCTTTTTCCACACACGATTTGTCGATTTCAAGCACACACACATGTATATGTGTGTGTGTGTGTGTGTATATAGAAGTACATGCATGTCCGATAAAAGTTTGTTGTGTTGTTATCGATATATTTTTTGAGTTATGTGCGAAAGAATCATGAGCGAATCGGTGAATGGTTGGTAACACGTGGAACTGTACTTTGCCTTGAATCAAATATAACAATCTGTGACTACAGACTCTTCTTCTTACTCATGTTTGTGTTGGAAGACGCTATAAAAAGGTTGACAATATATCTATATGTGTGATGAAGTTGTGAAAAATACAATTAATGTGTGTATAGGTACCCATAAATAAAGCATAAAAAAATTGTGACGAAAAAAATAAATTGAAAATCTGAATATATACTATATATTTATTTTTTTGCAGGAATGTTTCCCTGTTTCTTAGTGAAATTTTTATTTCTTAATAGAGTTTATATTTACTGGACTATATTTCTGTATTTGGGCTTCTATATATTTAGGGCTTATTCCTTCTTTACTTGTACTGGGCCGTTACTGATTATAAGCCCAATAGGATTGAGTCTCTACTTTACTTTAAGTACTGATACATACTATTTTGTAAACTCAATTATTCTTTTCCTAATGAGATAATTCTTTTCTGTACCTTCGTCTTCCCCGCAATATCCAAACACTGATATTTCTTGTTTTTGATATTTACATTGTGCGCATAGTTTTTATTGGAAAACTGTTTTTTTTCTCCTCTCTGTTACATACTTTGTGTGACTGTGGTTACATTGTGTGACATGTATTACTGTGTGTAACAAGCTCTGCTGCTGTGTAAGCAGGGCTATTGGTGATGATGATGATCTTAGGGTCTTCGGATGCGGTTCAATCTCAGTCCTCTATTTGAAATCTCAGTCCTAATTTAACTTTATAAAATAATTAAAATTTAACTATTTCAAAAATTATATATAACGAAATATTGATTTTGCTAATTAATAATAGTAAATAATAATTTCCTAATTTAACTTTATTTAATACTAATATTAAATATTCTTTATTTTTGTGAATTTATATAATAAAATATGAAATTTAATGATTCTTAATTAATGAAATAACAATTAATGAGGCTTGAAATAACATATAATCTATAACGTCAGATAAAAAAGATAAGAGATAGTATAAATATAAATATTTTTGAAAAATTATTGTCTCTGAGTTGAATTGTGTAAATGATGATTATTACATTATGAGATAAAGATTATATGTATATTTATTGAAATTTTTCGTTAAATTATTTCATTATACAATCATGATTTTATTATCGATAACTGATGGTTTTTTTGTGATTTTGTTTCCAGTTTATTTAGATGTTAAAACTTTAAAATTGGGCTTCTAAAATTTAATGAGCCTGAATATTATAATTCTATTAATTCATACTATTATGTGTATAATATACATATTGTAATTTATGTTAAAATGTCACTAGTCAAACTATACCAAATTTTAGGTATATTAACATCAAAGAGACGCATGCAGAGCGACCAACAATAGCTTTTCTTTGAATAACGTTGTTTATTCTTCTAGATACTTTAAAGTGTGTCTCTTGGGATTTGGGCTCAATTCCGTCTACAAGAAACGATAAATAAACACGAAAAATAGTACGAGAAAAATAAAGACACAAGAATTTATAGTGGCTCACCCGTTAATAAGGGCTACGTCCACTCTCGCCGCTGCAGATTTCACTAGAATACACAATAATCGACTCCGGGGAGTTTACAAATACACTCGTATCTCAGTATACTCACGCTCTCGATTATTCTAACTATTCTAGACTTCTTTTGTGCTTCTGGTGCTCTCATAACCCTAATACACGAGTAGGGTTGTATTTATAGGGGTAGGAAACTTAACGGA
This sequence comes from Euphrasia confusa, assembly GCA_954870475.1. Lineage (NCBI taxonomy): Eukaryota > Viridiplantae > Streptophyta > Magnoliopsida > Lamiales > Orobanchaceae > Euphrasia > Euphrasia confusa. Next base: position 10,495,574 of record OX940956.1, read on the forward strand.
CAAGAAAACGCGTACGCGGCTCTAAAAGCCCCCGCTTGTCGGCCGACGGCTAATGGGTGTCGGCCGACACCCATCCCGAATTGCGGGATTCACCTCGGGCTGGAGCGCGTGATCCTCAGAAGCTCGATGGTGTCGGCTGACACCAGGCCATAAAACCAGCCGACTCCGCTCCGTTCTCTTCCTCGTCCGTCTTCTTCTCCGGCTTCGATTGTCTTCTCCGGCTTCTCCGACGTGAATAAACGTTCACTCCCAACACTGTCCACATTAACAAACATGTAGTATGTGTTTCATGGATTTTTTTTATATATTTTAAAAAGTCAATAGATAAATTAGTAGTATAAAATGGTATTTTAAAGTTAATTTTTTTTCTTTGTGTTTATAAACTAATATTTCAATCTCAGTGATTTTTGTAAGACACCCAAAAAATCTTTGTAAACACACCATTAAAACTAGGGCGTCTTGGAAGTTTAGGTGGCACTGCGAAATGTCAATATGGGCCCTAGCTAGTGCCGTAGTAGTAAACAAATACAAAATAATAAATGGTATTTTTTGGAATGAATTTTTTAAAAAAATTCATATCAATGTATAAATCAATTTCCATATAACTCCTTGTTATTCAAATTTTCTTTATTAGAAATAAAATAAATTATATTTTTTAAACAATTTTTTTTAAAAACATAAACAAAGATTAAGCAAAACAAGACTTGTGAAATGTCAATATAGGGTCTTAGCTCGTAAGTAAACAAATACAAAATAATAAACGATATTTAACCTTTTTTTGTATGAATTATTTAAAAAAATTCAGATCAATGTATAAATGGATTTTCATCTTATTTTTAATGAATTAATTAATTATTTTTTTTATTAGCGCTAAAACAAAAATTTTATTAACACTAAGATTTTTTTATTAACTAAAACAAATTATTTTTTAATTTTTTTTAAAACATAAATAAAAATTAAGCGCAACAAAACTTTATTCACGCTAAAACAATTTTTTTTAATAAAACTCCCCTAGAAAAAATTGGCTCCCAAAATTTTGGGGGCCCTGTGCAAGCGCACGACTCGCACATGCTATCAAACTTTGGTTGATTCCGAAAAATACCGAAACCTGATAAAAACTCTCAACAAACCAAATTTGGGCTTTATTAAAAATATATGTAAATAATACTATTAAATATTGGGCTTCAATATCCGCATCATTCTCCCCCTCTAGGAGAAGGTTTCGACCGCGAACTTGAAAATCGAGCACGAAAATGTCGGGATCAAACACCAATCGACGATAACCCTGAGGGCGCGACGCAAGGGCAACGACACATTGAGGCAACGCATGAGCAACAACACAAAATGTCACGAAACTAATAACCTTCACAACTGGGAAAGAAGTGGTGGGTCCTATCATTGGGGGGCTTGAAAGATTATGTCCATTAGCTTGTGCAACTTTATTTTCAAAGAGATAGCCATCAAGAACAAAAAATCCACCGACACATTCATCGTCTTCCCCATTATCACTGGCATGTACAAAATTGTGCTAGATGAAATTAACTTTAAGAAATAATTTTTACATCGGTCATAGCCTGAGTTGTTATAAACAAAATCAATATGAACATGAGATGCCTGAGTTGTTATAAACAAAATCAACATGAACATGAGATTAAATAACATAAGTTGATTTGCATACAGTTTGAATCAATAACGCGGAACAACGCAGCCATAACGCGGTTGCTTTAGCCATGCAAGAACGGATTTTCTTCTAGATAATGCTGGCTGAGCTTCCGAACACCCCAGTTCTACGAGCGCCCGATTAAGCCATCTGACCAAGCCTCAAACAATATTTTGTTACCAATGTGAAAGGAAGGAAGAAATTAAAAATTGGCCTACTTACATCAATGGAGTAGTTTAATGGTAAAAGCAAATTTACATATTGATAGCCAAATTTGGTCATTACTTGGTACTTGAAGTCCAACTCTTGCAAACATCAACCGCATGCGTATTATCAGCAAAATCCAAATAATGGAATTTAAGTGAGAATTTAAGTGAAAGTCAATATGAGTGATATGATTTGTGAATTGAAGTAAATTCTCCTCCCCTGTAACACTCCAGAGATAAAATCCTGAAATGGTTAACGAATTCAAAGCGAGGTGTTCTGGTGAGATATCCGGCCGAAGTTACCCTAATAATTAACTTCTACTAGTATTACTCTACTAGGGACAGGAACCAGTAACAGGTGTGAGCTCAAACTCATGCACCCAATTGCACCTTGTACGGTCATTGTAATAATAGTTAATTGTTACAAAACTACCCCCGAGGTTTGTCGTATTTACATCAACAAACGCTTCAATTATTACCAAAATTATTAAGTTCAGACATACTAAATTTAGTTTAGTTCAACCAGTTTAAATTTAAAAGAACATGTCCTAACTTTGCATGGTGAGCGAAGACCAATCCGGGCAGATTTCGGGCAAAATGACGAAACTCATACATATGTATGTGTGTGTGTTTACGTTAATGTACAAATTTTAAGAAAAATTATAAGGGACGTTTCATCCATGATACTTTATCTATCTACACCTAATCTTAAGTTTACACCATCTAATGATTAAAATATAAACTTACTTATTAAATTTAATGGTTAATATTATATATAAGTTTTATACCTTACATTTATTGTAAAACTTTCATAAGTTTTAAAATGTTAAACACTACAAGAAAACAGGGTAAAAGTAACGACAATTTTCCGAATGATCTGTCGCAATTGCTATTTATTGCGACATATGGAAGTCGTCGCTTTTGATCTTGTCTAAATTTCATTTCGTAGTCACAAGTTTGGCTGGTGTCACAATATATTTGGTGGATACTAATTGTCTATAAAATTGTTAAAATAATGTGGTTGTATTATGCGACGACTAATCTTTCACGTTTTATATTTAAAATCGAAAAAAAAATATGAACTTCCGCCGTAATTTATATGAATAACTGTCGCAAGTTCTAAGAACATATGTAACAAAGTCCAAAAATATTTGTCACAATTTTTAAACATAAATTGCAACAAATTATAATTTTTGTCTGTCACAATTTCTGTTGTCCCAATTTCTGAATTTTAAAAATCTAAATCGACTAATTTCACAATTTTGATTTCAAAATTTTCATTACAAAAAATACATTGCAAACACAAATTAAATTAATTCCAATCTAATAACACAAACCAAAATCCAACAATTTGTGAAACAAAATAAAAACTACAAGTAATGTTTCCAAAACAAAACCCTAACTAGCGCATAAAAGAAAATATTGTTCAAAATAAATGTTAACATTCTACAAACATAAACCATTGTGCAAAAATAGAAATATTGTTTATTAAAACATAGCACTAGGTTCGTCGTTGGAGTCACCCCATCTTCGTGTTGATTCTCATTAGGATCATCGACCACAATTGATTTTCCCTACAATACAAATTCAAACAATTAAAATATAATGTTCAGAAGATAATAAAAACAAATATTTGGCTTCACACCAGAATTCAAACCCTACACAACAAAATTACCTACGTACGCATTCATAAGAGACGAGCGCGTATAATTAAAAAACAAAAACAAAAAAGAGAATGTGTATAAGTATGCATGAGTAAAGTGTATAGTAGGAAGTAGTCATACTTGCAGTAAAATAAGTTTCAGCATTGTAGAGTTTTGAGCTCAAACAAGGAGAAAAACGAAGACAAAACCAGTAAAATATCCAGAAAAAGGAATAATAAAAAAATAGATAAAATGGAATTAATTCATTCAGCTAATCAAAGGGTTACACTTGGTCCTTTTATAATGGTTAGAAAGATAAAAGCGTGTAACACTTTTATTCAAAACAAAAGCAATAAAACAGTAAAAGAAAACAGCTCGTTTCTTCTTCTTTCTTTCAAAACTGCAAAAGACTTCAAATATACTTCTTCACACACCCCCTCAAGATGGAGTGTGGATACTTTTAAAATCCATCTTGCCCAATGAAGTGCCGATGTTTTGCTCGTTTTTATTATTGTTTTCGGAGTGGTTTTAGGTATATTTTAGGTATATATGTGTATGATTATCGAGGGTTTGCTTATTATTTACGTGACGGAGCTTATGCGTGGTATAGTCGAGTTTTTGTGTGAATTGTAGGTGAAAAACGACCAAAACGAGTTGTCGACACGAACCTGGAAATTGCAGTGACTTTGACACAAAAACTGCTATTGCTCGTCGAGAACTAGAGGCTGTGACATAAATGGACGCGAAGATCTTGAAGTCGGGAATCCGTGGAATTTTGAATCTCAATAATCGGAGTTCGGACGGCAAAGATATGACAAGAATCGAGAGATTGCGCACAGGAAAGAGAAGCGCGCGGATCGGGGTGCGGATCGGTGATATGCGCAATTGGGCGTGCGGAATGACTAGAGAGGAGAGGAGCCAATGAGTTGGGCAGGCCATTGCGCGGATTGAAGGGGCGCGGATCGAGCAATATGCGCACTAGACGCGCATAACAAATGGCGCATATCAAATGGCGCGGATCAAAGGAAAGGAGCGCGGATTGGCCGAAATGCACCAAGGAAGAGTTGACCCGGGCTGAAATTGGTTGACCACACGTTGCCCGGGCGTTGACTTTCGTTGACCGACCCTAAAGAGCATTGACCGAGGGGTAAAAAGGTCATTTCCGGTCTATTTTTGGTGGGAAAAAGGCTAGAAACGGTTACTACACATGAGTTAGTATAAAAAGAGGAGAAACACTCTTCCCACATAACTTTGCATACTCCAAAACACTTAGAGAATTTAGAGAGAGAGAATAGTATAAATCGAGATTGAAGATCATTTTCCCTACGAATCGAGCTTCCATTGACGACGGATTCGAGCTTGGATTACTACGGAGACGAGAGATTCATCCTCTACATCGATCGGCTACTTCTTTCTCTTCTCTTTTCCTCTTTTGCTTTGTAGTTTTTCTTCATTTCTACTATTAATTTCATGCTTGGATTTGTATGAGACTTGAGATTTTGCTTGAGATTTATGTTGATCATGTTTTCCTTCATTGATTCCTTGTTTTTGATGTGTGATTCCATGGCTATTGTTGGCTAGATTCTCATTAGGAGATGAAGTGAAAGTCATGCCTACAAGGTGTTTGATGAAATGCTAGAGAGAGCTTAAATTGCCCTAATTGATTTATTTTCGAACCACGATTTAGTATAATCTTTGGTAAACGGGATTAAACTAATTCGGGGATTAAACCGATTGCTATCACCGGGAACGGGGGCTTTCTTCCTAAGGTTCGATTATAAGCAATTAGGATTCAAAACTTAAGGAACGGAATTGGTCATCTAGTGAATTCACCACCATCAAGGGGTGCTTTACTAGGGAATTAAATCGATTAGCGTACGGTGATCGTTGCTTTTCTTTCCGGTCCAATTCTCGAACTTAAATACAAAGTTGTATGATTTGGAAGAGGATTACAACCGGATTACTCTCTTGTGTTTCATAATTCACTTTGTAGGAAGACTATTACTTTATCTCCGATTTTCTCTATTTGATACTCGTTTAATTCTATTTGCTTGTCTACTTGATATCTCTTGTTATTTGACATAAATTGAAATGGAATTTTCTACGAAAACCTCTCACTCTAGTCCTCCCTCGGATTGATATTCCGAGAGGTCGATTTACAACGTACCCTCGATTTTTGAAGCGAGGTAAAACATTTCTCTTTCATTCGTGATCGAAAAATGCTTCTTCAAAATGGCGCCGTTGCCGGGGAGGTCTAGTTGAAGTTTTCTAGTCTAATTCACTTCAATTGCTATTTGTTTTAGTTCATTTACTTTGCTTTGATGATACCCCCGTTAGTTTAGTTAGTTTTTCTTTAACTAGCTTACTTTAGTTATTATCTCTTGTCTTTTAATGTAAAGGTATGTGGAGTCACCATTATCCGAGGTCATGTGCATACAAAGAGTCAACTCCAACATCCAACGAGACATCATTTTACGACTCAAAGTATGCACCGGAGTATTCACGTTCTTATCAAAATACGACTCCACCATACGACTACTATGAAGCTTCTCCTCCACAACAACCACAATATTCACAACCTTATGGAGGACCTCATTACCAAAGCAACTACTACCCGCCACAACCATCGCATACTCAACAAAATATCAAAGTTCTTATTACCCTCATCCTCAACCGAAGTATCAAGGAGGGTACCAATCAAGAGTCGAGCCGAATTATTATAATCCAAGACCCGAGCCGAGTTTATCTCATTCTAGGACCGAGCCTTCTACTTCATGGTCTTATCCATCCAAGTCGGAGCCTACATATTCATCCACTTCATATCATAGGCCCGAGCCTCATTATACTCCATCACCTCCGAATCATTCTTCATGGCCCGAGACACATTATGAGCCACCATCTCCATCTTATTCTTCACGTTCCACGCCATCTTGTAAGAAAGCTTCCGTCCAACGGGAGCTAGATCGCATTGATGCCATGATTGCTCGCAAAGCAAGAGAGTACTTCCAATATGATGAAGATTATGAACAAGATGAAGAGGACGGGAAACTATTGAGAAAGTCTATGGTGGAAACCAAGGAAGTTGATGCCGAAAATCAAATGAAGGCCGAAATGGAAGGGATGAGGAAGGGGATGCAAAGGCCGAAAGAAGATACGAGAGTTACTTGTATTATTTGTGGTGATGAAGGGCATGAGTTTAGGTCATGTCCCTACAATGAATTTACCAAAGGAAAGTCTATGGAAGAGGAGTTGTCGTACGAGCATGAAAATGATGAAGATATTGAACAACTCGAGGAAGAGGCAACATTTTCTCAACCCGAATCGGCTCAAGAGGTTGTAGATGATCTCCGAGCGTGTTTCAATAGAATAGATTCTCATGTGACAAATATATTTACTAGCTTGGGCGAGATTAAAAGAGAGTCCTTTCAAGCTATTGAAAATGACGAGGTCTCGATCCAATCCTCCACTAAATCTCTTGCTTGGGAAGAGTATGCCATATTGTTCAATGAGAGTGACGAGGCCGAACAAGCTCCAAAGTTGTTTCCTATTCTTGATGTTCCGGATGAGTCTTTTCTCTTTTCTCCAATTCCATTTGGGACTAATATTCCGAGGTTTGAGTCCTTTGATGGGGACGAGCCACTTTTGGGATATTGAAATGAAATTTACTACGAAAACCCCTCACTCTAGTCCTCCCTCGGATTGATATTTCGAGTGGTCGAATTACAACGTACCCTCGGTTTTTGAAGCGAGGTAAAACATTTTCTCTTTCATTCGTGATCGAAAAATGCTTCTTCAAAATGGCGCCGTTGTCGGGGATCGAACCCGGGTCACCCGCGTGACAGGCGGGAATACTTACCACTATACTACAACGACTAGTTATGCTCGGGACGAGCATTGCTTTGTCGTTGTAGTAGTTTGAAGTGCCGATGTTTTGCTCGTTTTTATTATTGTTTTCGGAGTGGTTTTAGGTATATTTTAGGTATATATGTGTATGATTATCGAGGGTTTGCTTATTATTTACGTGACGGAGCTTATGCGTGGTATAGTCGAGTTTTTGTGTGAATTGTAGGTGAAAAACGACCAAAACGAGTTGTCGACACGAACCTGGAAATTGCAGTGACTTTGACACAAAAACTGCTATTGCTCGTCGAGAACTAGAGGCTGTGACATAAATGGACGCGAAGATCTTGAAGTCGGGAATCCGTGGAATTTTGAATCTCAATAATCGGAGTTCGGACGGCAAAGATATGACAAGAATCGAGAGATTGCGCACAGGAAAGAGAAGCGCGCGGATCGGGGTGCGGATCGGTGATATGCGCAATTGGGCGTGCGGAATGACTAGAGAGGAGAGGAGCCAATGAGTTGGGCAGGCCATTGCGCGGATTGAAGGGGCGCGGATCGAGCAATATGCGCACTAGACGCGCATAACAAATGGCGCATATCAAATGGCGCGGATCAAAGGAAAGGAGCGCGGATTGGCCGAAATGCACCAAGGAAGAGTTGACCCGGGCTGAAATTGGTTGACCACACGTTGCCCGGGCGTTGACTTTCGTTGACCGACCCTAAAGAGCATTGACCGAGGGGTAAAAAGGTCATTTCCGGTCTATTTTTGGTGGGAAAAAGGCTAGAAACGGTTACTACACATGAGTTAGTATAAAAAGAGGAGAAACACTCTTCCCACATAACTTTGCATACTCCAAAACACTTAGAGAATTTAGAGAGAGAGAATAGTATAAATCGAGATTGAAGATCATTTTCCCTACGAATCGAGCTTCCATTGACGACGGATTCGAGCTTGGATTACTACGGAGACGAGAGATTCATCCTCTACATCGATCGGCTACTTCTTTCTCTTCTCTTTTCCTCTTTTGCTTTGTAGTTTTTCTTCATTTCTACTATTAATTTCATGCTTGGATTTGTATGAGACTTGAGATTTTGCTTGAGATTTATGTTGATCATGTTTTCCTTCATTGATTCCTTGTTTTTGATGTGTGATTCCATGGCTATTGTTGGCTAGATTCTCATTAGGAGATGAAGTGAAAGTCATGCCTACAAGGTGTTTGATGAAATGCTAGAGAGAGCTTAAATTGTCCTAATTGATTTATTTTCGAACCACGATTTAGTATAATCTTTGGTGAACGGGATTAAACTAATTCGGGGATTAAACCGATTGCTATCACCGGGAACGGGGGCTTTCTTCCTAAGGTTCGATTATAAGCAATTAGGATTCAAAACTTAAGGAACGGAATTGGTCATCTAGTGAATTCACCACCATCAAGGGGTGCTTTACTAGGGAATTAAATCGATTAGCGTACGGTGATCGTTGCTTTTCTTTCCGGTCCAATTCTCGAACTTAAATACAAGGTTGTATGATTTGGAAGAGGATTACAACCGGATTACTCTCTTGTGTTTCATAATTCACTTTGTAGGAAGACTATTACTTTATCTCCGATTTTCTCTATTTGATACTCGTTTAATTCTATTTGCTTGTCTACTTGATATCTCTTGTTATTTGACATAAATTGAAATGGAATTTTCTACGAAAACCTCTCACTCTAGTCCTCCCTCGGATTGATATTCCGAGAGGTCGATTTACAACGTACCCTCGATTTTTGAAGCGAGGTAAAACATTTCTCTTTCATTCGTGATCGAAAAATGCTTCTTCACCCAAGATTTCCTCTAGAGCAGCTGTTCCCAGAGGTTTTGTCAGCACATCAGCAAGCTGAAGTTGACTATGCACAAACAGAGGCTTCACAATTCCTGCAATATAGTTCTCTCTAACTGTGTGGCAATCAATCTCTATATCCTTAGTCCTTTCATGAAACATGGCATTGGATGTCAAGTGCAAGGTTGCCTCATTATCAAAGTAAAGTAGAACAGCCCTGAGTTGCTCAATCCCAATCTCCTTCAGCAGACCTTTAGTCCATACCAGTTCACAGCAAGCTTGGGCCATAGCTCTGTATTCTGCTTCAGTAGAGGATCTGGAGATGGTGTGCTGCTTCTTGGAATTCCAAGACACCAGAGAAGATCCTAGCAACACACAAAAACCAGTGACTGACCTCCTAGTGTCAGGACAAGTAGCCCAATCAGCATCTGAATATACTTTCAAATCAAGATTGTTCTTGGAAGGAAAGAATAATCCATGCCCCAGTGTACCCTTAACATATCTCATGACCTTTTCAGCAACCATTAGATGTAAGTCAGTGGGTGACTGAAGGAATTGAAATAGTTTGTTTACTGCAAAAGTTAAGTCAACTCTAGTAATGCACAGGTACAACAGTCTTCCAATTAGCCTTCTATATAAAGTGAAATCAGTGAGTGGTTCACCATCAGTGATGATTAGATGCTTCACTGAGTCCATGGGAATAGAGGATGGTTTACAACCACTGAGTCCAGCATCACTGATTAAATCAAGGGCATACTTTCTTTGGCAAATAAAAATTCCAGTTGGATTTTGTGCCACTTCCAAGCCAAGAAAGTATTTGGGGAAACCAAGATCTTTGTGTTTGAAGTGAGTTGCAAGAACAGATTTGAAGGCAGTGATGGTTTTTGGGCAATTGCAGGCAACTAAAATGTCATCCACATAAATGATTAAACAGAGACAAGAGTTCTCTGTTCTTTTGATGAATAAGGAATGATCATATGGTGATTGCTACAGACCAAACATGGAAAGTGTTTTAGATAAAGTAATGTACCATTGTCTGGAGGCCTGTTTAAGTCCATAAATGGATTTAAGGAGTCTGCAAACTGAACCCTTGGGATACTCCACCCCCTGATTGAGCAATCCAGGTGGTAAGGTCATGTAGATTTCTTCTGTGAGGACCCCATGGAGAAAAGCATTGTTGATGTCCAGATGGCAGAGCTCCCACTGTTTAACTGCAGCCACTGCTAGAAGAATTTTGACTGTAGTCAATTTTGAAACAGTGGAAAAGGTGTCCAAAAAATCAAGTCCAGGTTGTTGGGTGTAGCCCTTGGCCACAACCCTGACTTTATATCTCTCCACTGATCCATCAGCATTAAACTTCACCTTGAACACCCATTTGCAACCAATTGGCCTCTTACCAGCAGGAAGAGAAGTGACTTCCCATGTGTGATTTTGTTCCAGTGCCTGTAACTCTGCTTTCATAGCAGAGCACCATTCAGGGTATTGAATGGCTTGTGAGTAGTGATGTGGCTCAGGCACTGTGGTAATGGAAGCAATAAAAGAGGTATATGAGGGAGAAAGTTTAGTGGTGAATAGATACTTGGAAATGGGGTAAGGGCAGGAAGTGGTAGAGTCAGAAGATAGATTACAGAGGTAATCATTGAGGTAAGAAGGTTTCCTAATGACTCTACCAGAGGAATGAGTGGGTAGTATAGGATGAGTTGGGATAGTGGTATCAGTAGTTACAATGGTGGTAGGTTGGGGGATAACAGGTATAGTGGGTGGTGGCTGTGTGAAAGCAGGTAAAGGGCCAAAATCAGTGTCAGGTAAAGACTGTGGTTGAAGATGGGAAAAAGGGAATATGAATTCATGAAAGGTTACATTTATGGAAATGAAAATAACCTGTGTTTCAAGGTTCAATAATTTATATCCTTTAACACCAGAAGGATATCCAATAAAAGCACATTTTATAGCTCTTGGGGAAAATTTTGATCTCTGCCTTTCCAAAGTTGAAGCAAAACACAAACAACCAAATGTTTTAAGATGAGAATAAGAAGGTTCTTTTTGAAAAAGAACAGAGAATGGTGTGTTACCATTGGCTAGAACAGATGAGGGAATCCTATTTATGAGATAGGAAGCTGTCAGGACACATTCTCCCCAGTACTCAAGCGGAAAATGTGACTGAAATAACAAACTTCTAGCAACATTGAGCAAGTGTTGATGTTTTTTCTTAACCCTTGCATTCTGTTGGGGAGTCTCAACACAGGAGTGTTGGACTATGGTACCATATTGGGCAAATAACTGACCAAGAGAGAATTCAGACCCATTATCACATCTGAGGCACTTGATTCTCTTATTGAACTGAGTTTCAACAGTTTTAAAAAACTGTGTGAGCACTGAATTGACATCAGATTTGGCTTTCAAGAGAAAAGTCCATACAAACCTACTATGATCATCAACTATTGTAAGGAAATAGTGAAAACCATCAACTGTAGCAGTAGAAAAAGGGCCCCATACATCACAATGCAATAAGTCAAAAGTAGTAGTAGCATAAGAATCAGAAATATCAAACTTCAATTTCTTTTGTTTTGCCAAAGCACAGACATCACAAATGAAATCCTTATTAAAACTGAAATTCAAAGATTTAGATAATAAATGCAGTTTAGAATGAGATAAATGTCCCAATCTTGAATGCCAAGTATTATAGGAAACAACTGAGCTAACCAAGATTGGAGATGAACTGACTGAACTTCTTCCTTCCATCACATACAGATTCCCCACTCTTTTACCCATCCCAATCTGAATGCCCCTTGATATCTCCTGAACCACACAAGAATCATGTGTGAACTGAAGTGAGCAATGGGATGTGAGAGTAAGGGCACTGATAGACAAGAGATTGTAGGAAAGAGAAGGAACATAGAGAACTGAATGTAACATGATATCATCAGAAAAAGAAACAGAATCAATTTGAGTAACCTCAACCATGGAACCATTTGGAAGGTTCACTGTTACTCCTTTCACTGATTGAGGATCAAGAAGCACAAAAAAATCATGACAAACATGATGAGTGGCTCCTGTGTCTAGCAGCCATTGTCTAGGAGAACATGTAACAGCACCAGTAAAAAAAGATATAGAAACAGTACCACTGAAAAAAGCTGAAGCAGAATTGATGTTGGCAGGAGATCCATTAGATGAAGTGCTTGATGAAGCTGACTGAGGTTAAGTTGGAGAGCCAAGATTCATATGCCCCTGCAAGAAAGAGATCATCTGCATACACTGGTCATGGCTGAGCATGGTAGGTGGTTGATTCTGACCAGAAGAATTCTGAACAGAAGAGCTTCCCTGACTACAGTTGTCACTTGCAGTCTCTCCAAAGGTTGCATTTCCTTGGACATTCCCAAACTGAGTGGGCTTGGCATCCACCTTTCCTGTACCTCTTCCATACCCTTCAGGATAGCCATGTAATTCATATCACCTATCAACTGTGTGTCCAGTTTTACCACAATGAGTACAATGGAACCTCTCTTTGTTTTTGTTGTAAGCAGCTGCATTGGCAAGTGGACTAGTCTGCTCACTCAATGGTTGCACAAAAGGTTGTTGCATCCCTCCTTGTAAATGCCTCTGCCTTTCTTCTTGAATAACCATTGAGAAAATCTTAGCAAGAGGTGGAAAAGGCACCATAGACATAATGTGAGATCTCAGCTGTGAGTATGAGTTGTTTAAACCAAGCAAGAACTGTACAACACATTCTTGCTGCTGGTATTCTCCCCATCTCCTATTACTGTCACATCTACAACCATTACAGGTACACCAACAGAGGGGCTGCAAAATTTTGAATTCATCCCACACAACTCGCAATTTAGTATAATAAGCATTCACATCTAAATGCCCTTGATTCAAACTCATAAACTGTTGACGCAGCTGATAAAAACGAGCCATGTTTGATGTAGAAAACCTATATCGCAAATATGCCCATGTGGCTGCGGCCTCATCAAGATACAGAAGAGAAGAATGAATATCTGGACTTACAGCGTTTCGAAGCCATGAAACCACCATACTGTTACTGCGCACCCAAGTTGTGTACAGCAAATCGTCTGGATCTGGTTTCACAATAGTGCCATCTATGAATCCCAGCTTGTTTTTCGCCATCAAAGTCGTGACCATAGATCGACTCCATCTGTTGTAATTAGGTCCAGTGAGCGGCTACAAAACAAGAACAACACCGGGGCTATCGCCGGGATGAAGGTAATAAGGGCTGGGCCTGGACTGGTCTTCCTGCAAAGGAATAACATCTCTACCAGGTCTCACCATCGCTTAAGAGGAAGAAAAGGAAAAACAATTATCAAAGGATGTGGAAAGGGTTTTTCTCTGATACCATGTAGAGTTTTGAGCTCAAACAAGGAGAAAAACGAAGACAAAACCAGTAAAATATCCAGAATAAAGAATAATAAAAAAATAGATAAAATAGAATTAATTCATTCAGCTAATCAAAGGGTTACACTTGGTCCTTTTATAATGGTCAGAAAGATAAAAGCGTGTAACACTTTTATTCAAAACAAAAGCAATAAAACAGTAAAAGAAAAACAGCCCGTTTCTTCTTCTTTCTTTCAAAACTGCAACAAACTTCAAATATACTTCTTCACAAGCATAACAACATATAATTACTCTTATCTAATAACTATACCATATTCGAGCACAGAACCTTTATACACCAACAAATAATTACTACTTCCAATACCTAAAGAAACTTTACAGGAGCACAAATATGAAATATCACATATGGAAGTTTTCACAACACAGTCAATCACAACTATTTTCATTAAACAAGTTCAACCAGAAAGCAATATTTAGCCTAAAAAACAAACAAAAAAAGAACAGAACTAAAAAGCATTATAATTAACAAAATCTTCCTTTATTTTTTGCTTGTGATTTTCAAAATAATGATGTAACCTTTACCTTTTCACTTGGCGGACCACGAGTTTGGTAAAGATCGAGTACTTCGATCACGACTCGAATCAAGGATTGACGTATTTATTGAGTTACGGGATGATTGATTGGTAGGTTAGAGTCTCCCCTCACGTCCTCGGCCAAGATTTGGATATCTTGCGCATTAAGTTGGTATTCCCCAGGATTGGCTCTAGCAGGTGCTATGGTACGATCGACAACCTGCATAAATAACTCATCTCGAATACGAGATAATGTCGATCGTCCTGATCCTCCTTCTCCTTTCCGCAGCGATATACAGGCTTTAGGACCTTTACAATTTACAAAATGCAGTCAGAAGCTTAAAAAATAAAATGTATTAAATAAAAATATATGTATATTATATACCTAACACATCAGAAGCTTTAATTTTCTGAAATCTGAGAATCCTGTTCTTTCGATGACCTTTCACAGCTTCTATCCAATTTTGAATTTCTGTCTTGGTGCTATAGATCCCGTTACTATAGCATATTGATTTATAGCGTTTCTATAAAATATAAATACTATCACTATGGGAAAATGTCTCATAGACACCAGTTCATAGACACCGGACGCTTTTGGCAACGGTGTTAAAAATGTTTATAACACCGGTCGTGAAAAAAGAGGAGGTTAAACTATTTTTAACATCAGTTTATATAAAAATTGGTGTTAAATGTTCTATTTCAAATTTTAATTTTCATTTATAACGGCATTTTTTTTCCAACTGGTGTTAATAATATTTTCATTTTTATGTAATAAAATTGTAAGTTTTTTTAACGCCGGTTCTATTAGGCAGTGTTGGTGTTAAAAAAATTATTAATATTTTTTATTTAAGCGGAGTTTTTCTTCACGGATAATTATAGGCTTAAAACGATTTATTTCATTTGCACAAATTCATTTTCGTTCTCTCTAACACAAAACCCTACCTCTCTTCAGATGTCTCTCTTCAGATGTCGCCTTCGAAGAATCGAACCCGTCGAGAGGACGCCGGAGCACGAAGAACAACCGCGAAAGTCGAGCTTGCGTCTTCCCGGAGTCCAGATCTCGTCCTGTCGGAGTCGCAACAACAAGGTCGATCAATTGAGCCCGCCACCCCCGTTTTTATATCCGCCTCGTTGACACCACTTCGATTCCCAGATCCGTAGCTGCTTCTTTGACCCGCGCCGTTGCAGCCCAGTCGATTTTATCCTTCGATTTGTTATTTTTGCTGTCGTCTGATGTTCGGGTTGTTGCTGTTGTCGAAAATCGGGGTGAGCCCGGGCAGGGTTAGGAAATGCGGCGGGGTCGCGACCTCGCCTTGTGCGGGCGGCAAGTATTCAAGGAGCAAGAGTGGTTTTCGATAGGGAGATGAGGGTTTTGAAAAGTACCTCCTCCAACATAGCTGTAAGTACTACTTTTGGATTTTATTAATATTATTGTGTTGTAGCTCCTGCTGCTGATGGTGTTTGATTGTTTTTTTTTCTTTTCTTTTCATGTTTTGTTTATAGGAGAGAAGAAGAGCTCCACTCCACCTCACGGAGTGATGAGTGAGAATGCACCAGCGTCTCCGATGAATACTTCATCAGTCTCGGTTTTTATCTGGTGGCTCGAACACTAATAAGACGAGTTTACATTTGAATTTGCCTGGAAAGCTTAGTGTTCTTGGAAAGGTGTGTTGTTGTGTTCATTTTTTTAAAACTTTATTTCGGAATTCAAAGTCTGAGGTTTGTCGTTTTAATGCATTTAGGAAGCGGTTGAACAACGAGAAATGGCTCAGAAGATCGCACTTCAAGCGTTAAGAGATGCCTACGCAATTGAGAATCTCGTTCGATCTCTCAAGTAATATACTATTGTTTTTAGGAAGCTCTTGATTTCTTGTTTATAAAAAAATAAAGGCTCAGCTGATTGATATTCTTGGGTTCTTGTCTCTTCTTATTGCTTACACGATATTTTCGAACTTGACAAAATCTGCCAATGTAGATGCACCGACCAGTTGTTTCGATTAATTTATCGATTTCCACAACCAAATCATACAAGCTGTGGCAGAAATGGTGTCCATCCAAGCAGTAGCAACTAATGTGGCGTCCTCCAGAAAAGAGAACGATGAACCGAGAGACGAAAGCATCTCTGTTTTGAACGAAATAGTCGTCAATTCCATAGACCAATTGAACGCTTCAAAAAGGAGGGTCGCGCTCTACGAAGTCAGACTCGGCATTTCCTGAGAGGGTCGAGCAGAAGTCAGCCCTCGGGAAGAGTCCAATCTTATTCGCTTGTTCTTTCGAACTATTTTCGTGTTCGATTTGAAGTAATTTTTTTGTTTATTTTTTTTAAACAGATCAGGCAGAGGCAAGTAGAATGTGGTGGCGTTGAAGAAATTCGTCGAGTAAAATCAGAAATTGGTTATGGAGTGTTTGAATTTGTTTAAAATACTATAAGCTGGTGGAGGAGTTATAAGTTTCGATCAGAGAGTCAGTTGGTAAGTTGTCTTTTCTCGCTCCTGCTGAAATAAGGAACCATAATAAGGTTTAATAGAAAGGGTTCTATTTGAAATTAATTATGATTATATTATGTTGTGTTAGGTTTGTTTGCTTTTGCCCATTAACTTGGATTGTAATATTTGCATCTTACAATATATCTCTTGAGATGAGTAACTGTGTATTATGAGAAGTTAGGGATTGATAGAGAAGTCCAAAATTTGAAGCATGTATGTAGTAGGCAGTTAGTGAATGATTTATTTTCATTCATGTTATATTGTTCTTACACATATTTCCTGGTGTACATGTATAGAAATATATGTTGTTTATTTACACTAAATTGATTGGTTCATGTTTTGTATTTGTTTGTGTAGAAGTCATTGAACTCGCAAGAATGGAATGGGAAAAAGAAGGAGCATGAAATGTATTTCTTATTAGATTATCAATATTTTGTTTTAAAGTCATTGTATTTTTTGGTTCAGGTTTTGTACTCAATGTTTTGTATTGACAAGTTTAAGGAATATTGTTGTTTGACAATTGTAAGGATTTTGAGATATTAGTATTTTGATTATTGTGTTTGGAGTAAAGATTTGGAGATTGGGGTATTTTCAATATTGTAAGGAATTTAATAAAATTTTAATTATTGACAATTAATTATATTTTTTTTTATTTTAATTATTATTAAAGACACCGGTCATATATGAAAAAAGACTGATGTTATTACTTTTCACACCGGTTGATTTTGCTAGTTTACATGGAAATGAGCGGTGTCTTTAACAATATAGACATCGGTCGAGATATAAAAACCGGTGTTATAAATTATTTTTAACACCGGTGAGTGACTGGTGTTAAAACATAACCGATCTTTAACACCACGCACAATAACACCAGACAATTTTTTTTTAACACCAGTCAATGCCCGGTGTCTATGAGACATTTTCCCATAGTGTATATTAGTATAAAATAAAATTTTAATAATAAATCAGTTGAAAATTCAATTAACGTACAATAATCTCTTCGGCTTCCGGTGATACAAGTTTACCAACTTTATTTTTACGGTATGTATGCGTATCAAGAAAGTACTCGGTGGCCTCTGGTTCACGTCATAATCCTTTAAAACAAGTAAATAAATTAAATGGTATTAAAATTATTAAGTACAATATATACTTTAATAAGAGCAAAAATGTGACATACCCGACGACGATGTGCAAATGAAATGGCACCAGAAGTGTGAGGAGTCTTAACCATTGCTCGAGCCGCCTTTCCAGCAGCAGATCTCCGAGCATATATCTCTCTCTTCCAATACTCACATAATGTAATTCAAACATCAGGATTCATATACTTTGGATTATAATCCTCGTATACTCCACCTTTAGCTTTTATCTTCTTATCTACGTTTGTCTTCTCTCGACTCACCATTTGTCGGTAGATATCACGCATGTGCGCAATAATAGAAACACGAGCTTCCTCTTTTGTGGCAAAACGAGGATTGAAAGTGTAATAGAGCTACAATGAAAAAAAAAATGAAAGAAGAAAGCAAACGAAACGATTAAAGTTGTAACTTCAAACATAAAACTAAGATAAAATTAAAATAAAATTAAGTGGCTTACCAAGAACTCACCAACCATCCTATCCCACCAAGAACGATCCATCCTATCAACTTCGGTGGTCGTAAAACAATTTGGCATCCAATGTACTCGCATAATTGTAAGAAGATTACGCTTCGCTATAGGATGGTCAACCCTGCATGTATCATTATTACAAATTCAATAAATAATCAAAAATTAAAATTAAAAGCAAGTACTGTAAGTCTATTAAAGTTTATAACTTGTTATACTAATTATGATAAGATTTTATAACTTACTCGTTCCTGGCAATACGAACCATGGTAGGTAAAGCAGGAATATTACCGAATCTTCCAAGAGAAAATCCACGTGCTCAATGAGCAGGTGGTCGATTCAGATTACCCTCATCGTCATCGTCATAGCCATCATCATCATCATCATCATCGCCATCGCCATCATCATCATCATCATCATCATCATCATCCTCCGTTGCGTCTGGATCAACCACAAGATCAGACTCATCTCATACTCCGCCCCCACCACGATTACCCCGAGCGCCTCTACCACCACCATGACGACCATTTTCCACACCTCTACCTCCATGACCATTTCTCACAGGTCGCCGCCTCTCGGCCATCATAAACGCAAAGCTAAGTAAAAAAAACATCCAAATTAATTAAAAAAAACAACTTAGAATACACAGAGGGAATAAAATCTTAAATAGAACTCTTTTGAATTAAAATCTATACACAAGTTGAATGTAAAAAAAACTAAAGTGTAAACAAATAAAATTACACAAAATAATGTATGATGCTCTCGTTGTAATAAGTGTATGGAAAATCAACAAATAACGAAATTGATGGAAATGTCATTAATGTTGCATTTGAGACTTCTTCTTGAATAGCTTCCTCGTTTACACTATAAGTCTTTTCATCTAACGGACGAGCTCTCACTTTGATGACGGTGTGAATACTAATACTTGAATTTTTCACGCTTGGAGCATAATACACTTGAGTCGCTAAACTTGCAAGAATGTATACATCGTTTCCCCGGTAGTTTTGAATTGAGGTCAACCAAAATTACTCCATTTTTTGTCTTTCTTCACTCCCTTAATATGATTGTACCAATGAAATTTGAATAGAATCACTTGGTTACCTCCGTCGTTAGTCATCTTAACAAATTCTTGTAAAGTTCCGTAATAATCATTCACATCATCATAGCAACTTCCTTTCACAAGTACACAAGAATTAGATCGTCCTATGTTGAAAGCGTAGCCATTGAATTTGCATTTCTTATAAGAAATCACATTCCTTGCTGGACCACGTAACAAATACTCAAATTTATCATACGTGTCGTTATTGTATTGCACCTCAAATAACATATCAAACATATATGTTTGTAAAAGACAAAATGGTATATAGCATTCAAAATCATATTATGAATCAATTACCTTTTGTCGTAGCCAATCAGCAAATCGAGTATGTAACATTGTATCCATCTCAGCATCACTAATTCAATCGGAACTGCAATTACGAACCTCTTGCTCGAAGTTCCTAAACAAAAGAAAAATATTATCATCATTATATGGTGTTAAGATACTTTCCTAATTTGTGATAATGTAACGACTATATATATGACATGCGTTAAAATGCTTACGTAATATATGGTGTTATTTCAGGTATATTGGTGAGAATATAATGTGAAGCCGTGTTGTACAAATCTGTATCTAAATAATAATTTGTGGATACTCCACAGAGTTGCACTGGATAGGTAAATGCCTCCAATCTTCTTGAATAGCGCGAGTTATCACAACTTCATTGCGACCTAATAGGTTATGTATTGTATGGATTTTCGTCTCGAAGTACAACGAACATGAGTGTGTTAGTTCTTCTTGTGTATATCGGTCATCAATTGAACCTTCAACACGTGCTTTATTGCCGACCATTAGCTTCATTCTGCGTTGCAGTCTTTCAAATGGATACATTCACCGATATTGTACGCGACCACCAAGGCTGCACTCCTCGGCTAAATGAACTGGAAGATGCTCCATTTGATCAAAGAAAATAGGAGAAAATATTGTCTCCAATGTGCAAAATATTCCAACTATATTTTTATCCATTTTCTTCAAATTAGATGCGCACAGTGTCGTTGAGCATAAGCCTGTGAAAAATTAGACAAGTCACATAGAGCACGTACACTATGAATATCATCGGGAAGAAGCTCACGGAAAGCAGAAGGCATGAGTTTTTGCATGAATACATGGCAGTTGTGTGATTTCATGCCTTGGAACTTCAACTGCAGCATCTTACAACATCTTGCAATGTTCGATGAACAACCGTCTGGTAGTTTTACTCTCTTAACCCATTTGCACAACATCTGTAACTGATCTCTAGTCAATGTGTATATCGCACGAGGCTTACGAGTTCCATTAAGCCATAATTCGTGCATGATGTTCAATGCTTCCAAACCCATTCTTGCTTTAGAAGTGTCTTTTGATTTTGCACTATCGACAATAGTGTGGAAAACATTGTCAAACACATTCTTTTATGTGTGCATTACATCAATGCAGTGACGCAAACGCAAAGAATCCCAGTACGATAGGTCAAATAATGAAGTAAAATCCAATTGTATGAATCTCCAAAACCATCTGCCCTTTCTTTGCTATGCTGTTTCCTGGGAGATGGGAAAATTATTTCTTTGACCTTTGATCGAACAAATGTCCCTTTTTGTCTACGACATCGACGTCCTGTTAAGAACCCCTTATGCAACCCAAAGAAACTAGATTTCCTGCTGTGCGGTAATTGTTTTGCTTTTACCTCTCCCAAACAAACATGACAATATAATTTTCCATGAGTTGACCATCCACTCACCATGCCTAAACCCTGAAAATCAGTCATCGTCCACAAAAATGATGCACGCAATATGAAATTAGTCTTAGTAAAAGCATCATAACTATGCACACCAAAATTCCACAAGCGAATTAGCTCATCAATCAAAGGTCTCAAGTAGACATTCAAATTCTTCCCAGGATCATTCGACCCTGGAACAAGAAGCGTCATGAACATGTACGGATCCTTCAGGCAAATAGAAGGTGGAAGATTGTACAAAACAACAATAACAGACCAAACTGAGTATACAGTCGAAGTAATGTTCGTGTACGGGGAGAATCCATCAGTAGCAACACCGAGTCTAACATTGCGAATTTCATTCGCGAAATCTAGATAGTTCTTGTCAAATTCTTTCCATTCTTCTCCATCAGCAGGGTGAGTAAGAACGCCTTCTGTGACAACTCTATAATTGTACCATCTAATGTGCTCAGCAGTACGCCTTGACATGTACAAACGCTGCAAACGAGGAGTGATGAGCCATTTTATTTGCTCATCTTAGAGCACTTTTTATTCTTTTATTGAGTCAGTTTGAGTCTTTAGTGTGTCTGGGAGGGCACAATGGAGTGTTTGGGCAAAGTATGCAGGGTTGCAGGTAGTAGGTGGTGGATTGTGCGAAAGAGGCCAGAAAGTTGCCCAGTTTGGGCAAACACGGGGATCCAAGGCAAAGTGACTTGAGCAGTTTGACCCAAGGAGGCAAAGTCGACACTATGGGCAAAGTGACTGGCCAAAGGAGGCAAATTCGACACTATGGGCAAAGTCACCACTATGGGCAAAGTCAAGACTTTGGGTGAAGACACACTTTGGGCAAACGACGAGTATCGGGCATACCAGAGCAACAAAGTCCGAAAATTGGGGGATTCTGCCTAATTCCTTATCTCTATCCGGTCAACTGATAAGGAAAGAATCCCTAAAGACCAGGACTATCTTTGACCACCAAGAGTCCCAGCAAGAACAAACTCTGGACGGACTACGCCCGGACGGCCCAAGCCCACCAGGCCCATCAGCCCATTAATACAAATCTGATGCCCTAGAGACCGCACATATATAATCCCTGATCAGAAAAAGAAGCACACCAAGCAAACCACACCAGAGAGAGAGGGACGAAATCAATACCCAAAAATTCAGAAAAACTCCATTGATGGGCTGAAGAAGAAGGAGTCGAGTTCTCGCCAGTTCTGGGCCTTCGAGCATAGCAGGGCGAATTCATTTCAATTTCATGTTTTTATTTTCGTCAAATAATTTCTTTATGTTCTAGACATTCAGTACTTTAATTTAAGATTTAATTCCAGCATGTTTTGTTTCGTTTTTATTTTATTTATTTTTTATTTGATTATGGATAGCTAGTAATCTGCGTCTGGGCAAAGGCAGATCGAGGGGGATTTTGGGCTAAGTGAGACCGAGAGGCTGATGGGGCTAGAGTAGCCGGTTGGGGGTTTGTTCCCGAAGCAAAGTTGGTTGAGGAATATTTTCAGGGAGTTTGGGAAAACTAGGACGGCCACTAGTGAACCTTTACAATCTGGGATACTGGTGATTGGGCAAACCGCATAGATGTACCTTGTAGTATTGTTGCGGGCATAGCACTAGAACTTGCTGGTGATTGCGGTCGTATGACTCGGAATTCCGGGCATGCTATTGGCCGAGTAGGTCTGTCTAGAGGGTAATGCGGGTTTGGGCAAACTAGATCCATGTTTGGCCGCATAGGTTATCGAATTGTTCAGATCTAAGGGTTTAGGCATAACGTTAGCTTGCCTTCTCTTTACACAGTAAGGATAGATGAGGGGTGGGGCAACTGGGGGCGTGACGCAATAGGACCACTTTTGTCTTGTTAAAGCACCCTATAACCACTGACAAACCGCTGGTAGAAATCCTTATAGTGCCTATGACCGGTAGTGTGCCCCAGATGACCCTAAGAGACGTTGTATGCCCAGATGCTTGTTTTCCATTATTTAATTTTTCGTTATTTTAGTTATCTGTTCAGTTTGGTCGTAGTGTTTAGTATATTTTCTGCATGTTTAGTTTGGTCATAGTTAGTTTATATTTAATTGTTTGAGTTTGGTAGCTTGATTAAAACCGTCGTGCCCACAGCAACCATCCAAAACATTTTAAAACGTGACAACCCTTGGGCTAGCCGAGATCACTTATTGCAATTGCCTCCTCGTGGGACCGACCCCACATACTTATCACTATCTACCTTGTAGTGTTAGGTTTTGGCTAAATATAAATTTTATTTTGGCAGCGCTTTTGCTCCGCGACAAGCATTCGTGCGCTCGTCAAAATTGGCGCCGTTTCCGGGGAGGCAATATTCCAGCAGTAAGTCTTCTGTGCTATTTGACCTGTGATTTTTGTTTTTTTCTCTAGCTTGACCGTACAGGGCAAAGGAGGGCAGAACGAGAGGAGCAGGCAAAGAGCACGTGCAGTCCAAAGAAGAGCAAGAGGGTAGTACCCTTTTGACTAGAGAAGAGAGATGGGTGACCAGTACGACCCACCAGTAGTCCAGACCTTGAGGGAAATGATGTTCCCCACCGATTTGAGCTTCGGACCTCTGGACATCACTTTCCCCAGAATCACTGCAGATTGGGAGATGAAGCAGAGTTTTATTCAGATCTTTCCCAGATTCAGCGATATGCCCTGGGAGGACCCTCAACGACATTTGCAAGATTTTGAGATGACATGTGGTACTATACGTGCTATGGGCACACTGGCAGAATACATTCGACTATTAGCCTTCCCTTTCTCCCTTGCTGATGGGGCAAGAGAATGGCTGTACAGTTTGCCCAGAGGTGAAATTACAACATCGCAAGAATTGCAGCATCAATTCTTGAAGAAGTACTTCCCCATGTCTCTAATCTTGCAAATAAAGAAGAGAATCTACAACATCAAAATGGGCAACGAAGAATCGTTCCATGACTATTGGGTTCGATTTAAAGAAATTCTAGCGCTATGCCCATACCATCAGATTTCAGATCATGAATTGGTCCAATACTTCGTATCCGGGCTAAGAGGACAAGAGAGAATGATAATTCGTGCAGCATGCGGGGGTTCTATTCTGAATAAAAGTGCAAGTGAGGCGTTCAAAATATTCAAAGAGTTGGCTGAAGAATCCCGTGAAGATGAGTATGAATTGCCCAAACAGACAGTTGCTATGCCCATAGCAACCGAAAATAAAATCGATCAGCTTTGCAGCACCATTGAGAAATTCATGGAGCATATGGTCACAGGACCACTCAGGACAGTCGATAGATGTGAACATAACTGCTTTGGGCAAAGCAAAATGGATTACTATGATCCGTATGCCCATACTAGCATACCAGAACGGAGATATCATGAAAATATTGGGTATGGTCAAGACAATTGTCAAGAGGGAAGCCAAGAGCGCGATAAAAAATACTTTGAACCCCAACAATATGATGAAAATCAAGAGTCGTCTCCAGCCGAGCTTGTGAACCGTGTCATGATGGAGAACATGAAAGCTCAACAAGAGAACATAAAAGCTCAACAAGAGACCGAAAATTTCAAGAAGGAGATGGTGGAAGGATTTCAGAATCTTAATGCCCAAATATCACAGCTTGCCCAGACTGTGGCAAGATTGGAAGAGAAAACAGAGGAGCAGTCTACCCAAGAGGAGCAATCTGCCCAAGAGGCACAACAAAGTACCGTCCAAATGAAGAGTGAAGACATACTTCCAGAGAAGGGAAAGAGACCAACCCGAGACATGGTAGAATTTGAAGCCCTAAAGAGACTTTTTGAAAGTCGTAGGCAGTAAATAGAACGCAGTAAAATGCGCTGCCTAGGCAAGGCAGTGTTCTGCGGCAGAACAGCGTATGCCGCAACACGATGCCTTGGACAGAAAAATCGTTCGTTTTACGTGATTTACTTGATTTAAGTATTTTATCCAGATTAATCAGATTGTTTAAGTGATAAAATAATATGTGATATATGTATACGAATTGCAGCGGAATTAATTAACAATAAATCACACGAACGAACACACACACACGTACGGAAAAGTAAAGAACACGAATTTAATCTTTGTATGTGTATTTAAATTATACACATACGAAACGGCCTTACGGCCAGAAACTTTATTAAGAACGAGTCTTTACAAAATGATACTCTTGGATTTACAATGATATTTACCAAAGGCTATACACATGTATGCCTTCGTATTAATCGTATCCGAAGAGTATGAACAATCAACAACAAAACCTAGCTACTGAATTGAACACCTATTCTAAGCTATCGAATCATCAGCTGAACAAAAGAACTCTCTTAGGGACGAGAGAGCACACGACACGATGAGCTTCACAAGTGAAGTCGCGGCTCTAAAAGCTCGATGATCGATCTTGTAATGGAAATGTGTTTCTGAGGTGTTGTGTTGTATTCTGGATTGTTAAGGAATGCAGCTGTAGATGTCCTCTATTTATAGGTGAGAGTCTTCAACTAATTCCCTTGAAAAGCTAGGTCAACAAGCGGTTGAGAGAAACCAGGGCAGGCTGCTTTGACTGCTGCCGCAGGATGCCTTCTGAAGTTCTTCTGGAATTCACTGCCACACTGCACTGCCTTCCATACTATCTGGACTTCAGCATTCCCTTGCCCTTATATCATGCTTCGCTTGATTCTCTGAACTCAACCTCTTGTCCAAGCCTTGCACTGCTTGCGGCATAACACTGCCTGGCTGTGCTGCGGCAGAAATCTTCTATGTTGATTGTTTTTCAAGCACGTTCCAACTAATGAACTATGCTAAATCAAATCACCAATATGACAAGTGATTACAACAGTTTAAATTGTGAAGAAAGAAGAAAACAAATAAATATGTTAGCAAAACAACTTCTACCTAGATCCTTTAAGGCATTGTAATGCCCAAACATATTTATCCTTACAAACTCCCCCTTTTTATCTTTCTTCACAAAACCATGAGGCAGCAGCGCAATGGAGCACTCCCCCTCAATGAAATACATCTGACTTAGAAGTATATGAAATTTATCTTGACAAACAACTAAGGCAATGAAACTCCCCCTTAGTTGATACTTCCTAAGTAGAACAAAACATTTATTTGATACCTAACTAATAGAACAAAAACAAGTTAAACTAAGTAAGCCTCTAAATAACACACCAATTTTTTTCCAAAAGGAAATAATTACTAGAATCTGAAAATTGTTTAAAACAAAAAAACTTAAAAACCAAATTGTTCAAAACAAATAAAAACTTACAAATTGTTCAAACACAAATAAGCAAAAATATAAAAAGTGTTCAGAGCAAATAAAAATTAAACATCAAAAGAAGAAATGATATTTCTTCGGGTCTTGAGAACTGCAGTCCTTCAGGTTCTTCAATCATCGTGCTCAGGGGACGATCCACGCTCTTCACCATCAATCTCTGCTGCAGTGTCTGCGGCAGCCTTCTCTGCTGCGGCAGCTTCCATCTCTGCAGCTTCTTCAGCTTCAACCTCCTTGATGTCCTCATCAATGCGCTTCTTCAACATCTTCAACACAGTGCTCCTTGCCACTTTAGCCTCGGCTGCTGGTACTCCCCCTTTTTGTGGAGAAATGCCCTCTTCTTCAAGAAAGAAGGTGATAGCATCCACAAGTGCCTTGGCCATGTAATCCTGCATAATGACCATATGATTTGAAGCAATTTGTTCTGCAAATGCCTGGACACGAGCATGAATATTAGGCTGTGGGGCAGATGAGCTTGGGGCAGCAGTCTGCGGCAGCTTGGGTGTCTTCTTTTGAGCTGGAGTGGGTGGCACTGCGGCAGTGGCATGAAAACCAGTCCAAGGCAAGTCATTGTACTCACGAACATAGAGCTTGTAAGCACTTGGGCTGCAATCATTTGATCAGCACTATTGTACGAGAGCCCTTGGTTCTTCAACATCTCCCAGATCAAGGAAGGAAACGCAAGGCTCTGCGTCTGAGTGATATTCTCTGCCAGTGACTCAATCTTCTCGAAGATGATTTCTCCCAGGTTCACCTGCCTTCCTGCACCAAGGTGAAACAATACTTCCCCCATTTGAGTATGCACAAAGTGCACATTGGACGTAGGAATCCAATTGTGCCTTGCGGCAGTGAATAAGAAGTAGTAAAAAGAGGAAAGCTTGGAGGCAGGAATATTATTATTGGTATCAGGTGATGACTTCGTCAGACGATGAGAGACTGCGGCAATGGTAGGAACAGCAATTGCGGCAGGGTATTCGATATCAGAGCGCTCCAAGAAGGCATTAATAGCAGTCGGGGTGAAATTGAAAATTTTCTCCCTGAGATACACTTTCCCATAGCCACGGGAACCATCATCACCAAAACAAGGGCGCAAGTTAGCATAAAAGTCGCGCACCAAGTCCTCGCAGTAGGGTCCTGCGTAGGTAACTGCCTTAACCAACTTCATCTTTTTCAAGAACTTGTCGACTTTGTGTCTTGCACAAGCTGACATCTCCACACTACGGTCTGGAAGAATAGGTTTGTTGGAGTAGAATTGGGGTCCAATCACAGAACGACGTTCGGACCAGAATCGCCTCGAATAGCCCTTGCCGGCTTTCATATCAGAATCTGAATCCTCCTTGGGGGCATTAATTTTTGGTGCTTTTCCACCCTTCTTCGCAGCAGGTATGACTGCGGCATCGCCACTATGAGAGCTGTCGGGTTTGATTGCGGCAGCTTTCTCCTTCCCTTTACGGGATTTCTTAGCAGTGGTGGCTTCTACGTCAATGGTATTTTCCATTGAGGTTGGGGGCATGGCCGGACCTTTGCCTTTGGCAGTGGCGGATCTGGTGGATGGCCGGCGAGGAGGAATGGGCACTTGCTCTGTCTTGCGCTTTCTCGAAATAAGTTCACTCAATGGTGGATCAGACTCCGTCTCAGATCCTGCGGCATCATGATGCTGCTGACTGGAATGCTCAGAGTCTTCATTCTCTGAGAGTGGAATCTCAGAGGCATAGGGAGTAGGCTTGCGATCCTTCACTTTTTTTGATTTTTTCTGTGAAGGGAAGTTCTCGTAGAGCTCGCCATAGTCAAAATCATTAATATCATCCCTCCTGTTGTAAGGCATCTGCTTGCCGTGCTGCTGCACTTCAGTGTCTGCCTTGAGAAAGGCAGAGGATGCGGCAGTGACTGAAGGTTCAGGAGTGTAAAGTCCCTTAAAATCAGAGGTGTTGAGGGATCTTTCATTCTGGGCAGCCTCGTAATCAAGCACATTGTCGATTCCTGGAATAACCACCGCCGGGTGAGGGGTTTGAGACGGCTCAGTGTCGCCGGAGATGTCCACATCTTCAGGGTGGATGATGGCCAGTGGGGCAGGTTCAGGGAACACTCGTTCTTGAAGGAGTGGATCCTCTGCGGCAAGGATGTCCTCTGCGGCAGTGTATCCCCCTGCAGGAGAGATGTTCATAGGAGAATCCTTACCTGATCCTCCGGCCTCGACGTGCGGCGGCTGGTTCTCAGTAGATGGTGACGACTTGGAAGCGGCGTCGATTGCGGCGGCGGCAGCTGCGGCGGCGGCGGCGTCGATGGCGATGAGGCGGTTGATGAAGGGCAGAGACTCCGCGGGCTGAATATCCTCCATGGTTGCATCGGGGCGAGATTCTTTGATGAGCTCCACCAGACGTGGGTCCGAGAAGTAGCGAGCAAAGGCGAATGGAGATGATGCCATGAATTCAAATTCTTGATGATCAATTAGGGTTTAGAAAAAAACAGAGCACAAACAATCGAACGTAAGAAGATGGGGATTTTATACTTGTGTTCGATAGAGAAATTAGGGTTTTGAGAATTCAAGAAAATTCAAACTCTTTGATTCTGATTTGTATTAGAAGTGTAGTTGAATTAGGAGTTTGAATAATAGATAAAAAAAATAGGAGAGAAAAACGGGTGGTAGTACGATGGGACGTAAAGGTCAGGCAACGGTTACTGTGACCTGAACCGCCATCTGCTGCACACTCGAGTGCTTCCCAACGGTCAAGTGGGGCATTGCTCTGCGGCAGGTCGTTGCCAAAAATCAAAATCAAAATCCTTTTTTTTTATTTTTAATATTTGATTTTTCTGTTTTTAATATATTTTCTTTTTCTATTTTTAATATTCTCTTTTTCTGTTTTTCATATATATATATATATATATTTTGAATAAAATAAGTAGAATATTTTTGTGGTGTGAAAAATCAAAGCTTACAAAGCAAAATTAGGAAAAGAGTAAGACCATCTAATCCTAATGAAACATCATGCTGCATCATAAGTACTTATACTCTACTTGGGCATAATGCCATGTCAAAAATGAAATTATTAAATACTTAGTTCACCTAGTACATAGTATCTCAACCCATTGAGTATTAATTACATGTATATGGGTTTGACCATGTTGCCTAAAGTGGTTTGGGTATTTTCTCTTCCTTCGGAAAATTTTAATCTCATAAATTGACTAAGGCAGAATGCTGTGGCAGAGGTTCAGTAGGCATGACAATGCGGCAGCATGATGCAGATCAGCATCTAAGGCATGGTGCACATGCACAGAGATTTTCTTAAGGCAGTGAAACGATCTGAGTCCAGTGGCTTGGTGAAGATGTCAGCTATTTGCTTCTCTGTTGAGATGTGATCAATCCTCAAGAGACGTTTCTCCACCAAATATCGTATAAAATGATGCCTTATGCTGATGTGTTTGGTTCTTGAGTGCTGTACTGGATTATGACTGATATTTATGGCACTCGTATTGTCGCAGTAGAGTGTAAGAACATTGCTATCCAGGTGGTAGTCATCAAGCATGTGCTTTAACCAAATCAGTTGGGTACAGCAACTCCCTGCGGCAATATATTCTGATTCGGCAGTGAATAGAGAAATGCAGTTTTGCTTGCGGCTTTGCCATGAAATATTGTTGTTTCCAAGAAAGCAACATCCTCTGCTTGTACTCTTGCGTTCATTCGTGTCTCCTGCCCAATCAGCATCTGAAAATCCGACTAAATCGGTGGTGGTATCTTTGGTATACCATATGCCTAACTCGACTGTTGCGGCAACGTAGCGGATGATGCGTTTGACTGCCTTCAAGTGTTCTTCCCTTGGATCAGCTTGAAACCTGGCACACAAACAAACGCTATACATGATATATGGTCTAGTTGCCGTAAGGTAAAGCAAACTCCCTATCATGGATCGGTAGAGTGTCTGATCCACTGCGGCAGTATCAGTGCCTCGGGAGATTTTGTCCGTTGAGCCCATAAGTGTTTTCATGGGCTTGGATCCTTCAAGTTGGAATCTTTTGATGAGATTCTTAGCATATGAAGCTTGTGAGATGAATGTTCCAGTTGATGATTGCTTGATATGGAGCCCTAAAAAATGGGTTAGTTCTCCTACCATGCTCATCTCAAATTTTGATGCCATGGCAGAGGTAAATGCCTTAAGCATATTCTCACATGTGGATCCAAAGACAATATCATCTACATAAATTTGAGCTATTAAAATTTTGGAAGAATTGAATTTAACAAACAGGGTCTTGTCGGCTGTGCCTCGGGTGAATCCAAAACTGAGTAGAAAATCAGTTAGGCAGCCATACCAAGCTCTAGGAGCTTGTTTTAGGCCGTTCAATGCCTTGTGCAGTTGATACACATGGTCAGGACATTTTGGATCTTCGAAACCCTTTGGTTGTTAAACGTATGCCTCCTCTTCAAGTATGCCGTTGAGGAATGCTGCCTTCACATCCATTTGATGTAAGGTGATGTTGAGGTGGCATGCAATGGCAATGAGTAGACGAATGGACTCCATGCGTGCTACGGGGGCAAAAGTTTCATCGAAATCGATGCCTTCAACTTGCGTATAGCCTTGCGCTACTAGCCTTGCCTTGTTGCGTACAACCTGCCCATGCTCATTCGACTTATTTTTGAAAATCCACTTTGTCCCGATGATATTCTTGTTTTTGGGACGAGGAATGAGCTTCCAAACTTTGTTTCTTTCAAACTCGTTCATCTCTTCTTGCATTGCCATAAACCAAAATTCATCGGCCAATGCTTCTTTGGCATTCTTCGGTTCGATCGTTGAGAGATACGAGGCAATGCCTATTTCAATGCATGTGGCAGACATGCTTATATTCTTGGTCATGTTGCGGTAGTTGATGTACGGATGAACTCTCATGCGTCTGGCCAACATTTGACTCGAAGGGTGGTTTCGGACAACATGCCTTGGGGGATCCCTTCGTCGTTGGTTTGATTCCTCTTCACCATCTGATGAATCTGATTGATGTGGGGTGCTATCATCGTTTGATTGCTCAGGAGATGCTGTCGAAGGTTGAGCATCATCATTCGAGCCAGTAGGTGCGGCAGTAGGCTGTGCAGGTGAGATACTGCCTTCAACTTCTGCTACTGCGGCAGGCTCGAGCAAACCTTTCACATCTTCTTCTTTAGGTTTCCTGAGTCGACCAAGATCATCAAAATCAACATTCACAGATTCAATGATGGTTCTAGTTTGTATGATAAAAATACGATAGGCATGACTATTCCTAGAGTATCCAACAAATAATCCTTTAAGGGATTTTGGATCAAGTTTCGATCTAGGTTCCCTATCATTTAAAACATAACAAACAGAGCCAAAAACATGAAAGTATTTCAAATTAGGCTTTCTATTGTTCAAAATTTCATAAGCCGTTTTTGTTGTTCCTGAGCGTATGCTGATGCGGTTCAGGATATGGCATGCGGCATTGAATGCTTCTGCCCAAAATTGCTTGCTCAGGCCCTAGGCGATCAGCATGGTACACGCCATTTCCTTTAGGGTTCGGTTCTTCCTTTCAGCCACGCCGTTTTGTTGCGGTGTAATGGGGGCAGAAAATTCTTGGGCAATGCCATGCGCGTCACAAAAACGAGAAAGCCGTTGATTTTCAAACTCGGTGCCATGGTCACTTCTTATTCTCTTTACTGAGGCTTCATGGTTGGTCTTTATCCACCTAATGAGCTTGGACATCTCATCACACGTCTCACTTTTGTCTTGGAGAAAACGCACCCATGTGTATCTTGAGAAGTCATCGACTACGACGAGTACGTATCGTTTTCCAGAGTGGCTTCTTGTCTCGAATGGTCCCATTAAATCCATGTGGAGGAGATCAAAGCATTTGGTTTGATTTTGATACAGCCCTGCCTTGGAATTGGCAGGTTCTGCGGCAGAGGCATCAGTCTGTCCTGCGGCAGGTATTGCTGGATGACTTGCACGAGTCATTTTTCCTTGTTTGCAATGTCCACATGTAGTCTTCTGGATTTTTGGGAGAGCTGGAAGTCCACGAACAACATTGAGCTTGATTAGACGCTCTAAATTCCCAAGACTTGTGTGTCCAAGTTTTTGATGCCATAGGTCTATGTCATCTTTGACTTGTGCAGAGAGGCATGTTTCTCCAATGGAGTAGCAGTTGTTTGCCTTGGAACGCTCCCCCTGAATGAGTGGGTTCCCTGCATTATCAAACACTTCACACATTTGGTTAGTAACCCTTACATTCATGCCTTCATCGCATAGTTGACTTATGCTTATGAGATTCGTGATGAGGCCTTCAACATGAAGCACTTGCTGTAGCTTCAGCAGCCCTTTCACATTTAATGTGCCTCGGCCAATTATTGAACCACTGGACCCTCCTCCAGATGTGACCTCTCCTCCGTGAAAAACTTTGTAGTTGATGAGGTGATCACTATTTCCGGTCATGTGCCGCGAGCATCCGCTATCGAAGTACCACTTATCATCTTTGGTAGCTTTGAGGGCAATGAAGATAACATTGCATGTTTCAGCACTTTGGATGGCATTTGATGCGGCAGAGGAATCATAGGAGGGATCTGTAAAACAAACATTAGTAGAGAGTTTAGTTTTGGGCACCCATTTGCGTATAGTCGTTGCCTTCTTTTTGATAATCCGTCGTGAAGGCAGAGAGAAGTATTTGGGATGCCGTGGTCCAGTGTTGGAGTGAAAAAAATATCCTCTCGCTTGATCCTCTTCGCGTCTCCAACAAAAAGGTCGAATGTGACCAGGTACAAGGCAGTAGTGACAAACATATCGTATTTTCGATTTAAAATGTTGCTTAGGCAGGGGCTTCCTTGTCTTCATCCTGCCTGATGATGTCTGCCTTTGTTTTGGCCGTCTGCGGCAGTCTCTGGCTGAGGCAGTGGCTTTGTTTTCGGTTTGGTCATCCCTTTTTGGAGTTAAGGATTGTGCGGCAGTTGTTGAAACGTCATTTGATGCCTTTACAAATGCCATGTCCGTTGGGTTTTTCTTTGGAAAAACGGCATCTACAACCTTTTGATGTCCGAGGCCTTCCCTTTCAACATGTGAAATACTCATTACGGCATCTAATTTTGTTGTTGCCATGTTAAGTTTTACAAAAGTATTGTTAGCAACTTCGAGTTTTGCAT
Source organism: Euphrasia confusa (assembly GCA_954870475.1). Lineage (NCBI taxonomy): Eukaryota > Viridiplantae > Streptophyta > Magnoliopsida > Lamiales > Orobanchaceae > Euphrasia > Euphrasia confusa. The sequence goes on from OX940956.1 coordinate 10,528,940, forward strand.
TTACACGATTAAAGTCAATTTTTAGTTTTTCGGCCTCCATATCTTTTCTGGTAAGTTGGAAATCAAGTTTCTTTAATCGTTCTTCAAAGGTGTTCTTTTCTACGAGCATTTGTTCAATTTCCATGGCCTGCTTCTTCACTTTTTCTTCATATCCGGTTTTGGTTGAAGTAAGCATCTTCATCATCTTGGTCTGCCGAGCAAATTCCATGCGTAGCTCATCGAAACTTTCTTTGAGCTTGATGAAAATATCAATGGGAATGGTCTCCTCTTCAGATTCATAGCCATTGACTGAGGCAGTGAGGCACAGGCAGTTCTCTGCGGCAGGACTTTCTGTCGTTTCTGCGGCAGAGACAAAGAAAGCAACATGTCGTCGTGCATTCACATTGGATGGACCGTCATCTTCAACGTCAGATAGGGTTGTGCCTTCAAATTGAGCAGCAAGCGCAGTGGTTGAGTCTTCAAGGCAATATTGTTCCCTATCTTCTTGTGCAACCATGGAATTCAAAATTCCAATGCCTCGATCTTTTGAGGGGCATTCGATTGAGTAGTGTCCAATCCCTTGACAAACGTGGCAATTGACTCTCGACCAGTCCTTTGAATTTGGACTTGATGTTGATCCCGTGCTTGGTTGGCGAATCACAAGTCGTCGATCTTGAGTTTGTGGTGACCTTGCCGGAAACTTCCTTCGTCGGGGATCGTAGGGCTTTTTCAGCGAGCGAACAAGTACAGCATCCATTTTCCGGGCGAGTAATGCAAACTGGTCATCTCCACCATAAGATCCAATCAGCTCGTAGATCTCTTCATCGGTGAAGTCATTGGTAGAGATGGGGCTGCTGCCATAAGAGCTATTGCCTTGTTCTCTGCCGTCGGGCTCTTCCACGGTGTAGGCAATATTTCTCTCGTCGCTTCGTGAACGTGATTTCCCGTGAGTTTCACGATCTTCATGGTTCAGTTCATAGTTCTTGAAGATCGCCATTAATGAAACATAATCTTCTTCAGACATTTCGCTGTCTTCTATGGCAGTGACCTTCGGCAGGAACTTTTTACTCATCGATCGCATTATCTTACTACACACTGCCGGGTTGCTAATGGGTGAACCAAGGTCAGCACATTCAGTAACAATGGACATTAATTCTCCAAAGTACTGAAGGCACGTCTCGTCCTCGTTCATACGCAAGTTCTCGAAACGAGACATAAGCATACGGACCTTGGTTTTCTTCACTGTGTTGTTACCTTCACAATGAAGAGCCAGCAAATCCCACACTTGTTTGGCAGTAGTACATTGTTTGACAATTCTGTACATATTGCAATCGATGGATTCAAGGATGGCACACCTTGCCCTATCGTTGGCAGTAGCTGCGGCAGTCTCTTCGATAGACCACTTCTCCGGAGCTTTTTCAAGCTTGCCGCCTTCAGGGATTTCCTCCTGAGGTGGTTTCCATCCTCGAAGTACGGATAGCCACGCACTGCGATCAATTGATTTGATCCTTGCTTCAATGCGGGTTTTCCAAAATCCATAATTACTACCGTCAAGAACAACCGGTGTTCGTACGATGTAAGATGGATCTGCCATTGTAAGTGTGCGTGATCAGACGGACCTTAAACACTAAGTAAGTCTAGTGCCCGCTCTGATACCACTTGAAAGTCGTAGGCAGTAAATAGAACGCAGTAAAATGCGCTGCCTAAGCAAGGCAGTGTTCTGCGGCAGAACAGCGTATGCCGTAGCACGATGCCTTGGACAGAAAAATCGTTCGTTTTACGTGATTTACTTGATTTAAGTATTTTATCCAGATTAATCAGATTGTTTAAGTGATAAAATAATATGTGATATATGTATACGAATTGCAGCGGAATTAATTAACAATAAATCACACGAACGAACACACACACACACGTACGGAAAAGTAAAGAACACGAATTTAATCTTTGTATGTGTATTTAAATTATACACATACGAAACGGCCTTACGGCCAGAAACTTTATTAAGAACGAGTCTTTACAAAATGATACTCTTGGATTTACAATGATATTTACCAAAGGCTATACACATGTATGCCTTCGTATTAATCGTATCCGAAGAGTATGAACAATCAACAACAAAACCTAGCTACTGAATTGAACACCTATTCTAAGCTATCGAATCATCAGCTGAACAAAAGAACTCTCTTAGGGACGAGAGAGCACACGGCACGACGAGCTTCACAAGTGAAGTCGCGGCTCTAAAAGCTCGATGATCGATCTTGTAATGGAAATGTGTTTCTGAGGTGTTGTGTTGTATTCTGGATTGTTAAGGAATGCAGCTGTAGATGTCCTCTATTTATAGGTGAGAGTCTTCAACTAATTCCCTTGAAAAGCTAGGTCAACAAGCGGTTGAGAGAAACCAGGGCAGGCTGCTTTGACTGCTGCCGCAGGATGCCTTCTGAAGTTCTTCTGGAATTCACTGCCACACTGCACTGCCTTCCATACTATCTGGACTTCAGCATTCCCTTGCCCTTATATCATGCTTCGCTTGATTCTCTGAACTCAACCTCTTGTCCAAGCCTTGCACTGCTTGCGGCATAACACTGCATGGCTGTGCTGCGGCAGAAATCTTCTATGTTGATTGTTTTTCAAGCACGTTCCAACTAATGAACTATGCTAAATCAAATCACCAATATGACAAGTGATTACAACAGTTTATAAATTGTGAAAAAAGAAAAAAAACAAATAAATATGTTAGCAAAACAACTTCTGCCTAGATCCTTTAAGGCATTGTAATGCCCAAACATATTTATCCTTACACTTTTCAAGCGTGAAGACATGTCTTCCCAAATAAAGGAGTCAAAGCCCAAACCACAAACTATAGTGATCAAACCTCCATTTCCAGGAAGGTTAGCAAAGGTCAATAAATTAGAAAACAAACATTTGGGCACACCTGATAGTCTGGGCAGAGAAGCAGGTCTAAACATAGCAATCGGTTTGGGCAAAGTGGCGAATGTTGAACAGATTGCCAAAGATAAAGAAATGAAAGAGAGAATGGAGGCAGTACTACATATTGGAATCCTAGAACCATCCAATACTTTCATCCCCACGAGCCCAATTAATAAATTTGTCCTAGAGGAGAGATTGGTGCCGCACTTTGAGCAAGCACCCGAGGAAAAATTGAAGAAGTTGGACAAACTTATCAAATATCTCTACCTAGGAAAAGTGAGTAAAATCTCCGAGAGCAGCAGTGATGAGTCAAGCGAAAGTTCAGAAAGGAAAGCCCATGAGTCGTTTGCCCAACATCCAGAAGATAAGAGGAAGATGACCCCCACCAACATGCAAATACCATTTGGTTTGGGAAAAGCTCCTGAAACTTTACAAGGATGGATGATGAGCAACTTTTCAGATCTACTTAAGTATCTGAAGGCTTCTTATGGGCACAACGAGAAGAAGCTTAAACCTCGCACCATGAAGAATGGTGAGCATACATCACGTCATGCCCATGACGATAACTAAGGCGCTGACCGGGAGGCAACCTGGTATCTTTTTGTATAATATTTTACTTTATTTTGAATAAATCGAATGGAGGACTTTGACTTGTTTGATCCCAGAAGGGGAAAGGGTTTCTTTGTTTTTGAGGTGCAGGTCAAGGAGGGTGAAAGGGTAGCTGTGTGGACATACTGACTACTTGGTAAAACTTCATATTACGGTAGAAGATGGATGAGCTCCCTAAAATTGCAAGGATGACCCCTGCAACGAAGTCAAGGTATGGGCGAAAGGGCTCAAGCTACTGATTCCAGGCAAAGTCCTAAGGCGACAAGGCAGCATGTAACAAGGCCCCACAATATTTGCAATACTCCAAATTTGTATCATCTCCATAATACAACATGCAATCATTTTCACATGCATGTATTTTTTCGTATCTCAAATTTAGCTTCTTCATAATCTTTTTTTACTTCATAGTAGTTGTGCGGCAACGTGTGGTGCTCCGGCAAAACATCTCAAAGTAGAGACAATAAATCATCAAAACCTCTATCACTGCACCCGTGTCGGTTCTTGAAATGAAGTAGTTTTGTAACAAACGAAAGTTGCGTGTATTTGGTATTCCCCGGATAGATAGGAGCCCCGACATCACCCACGTTTTTGAAAAACTGAGATGCATCTCAGCATCTATGTTTGGCTCCTCGTGACTACTATAATTTTCTACTGAGATGCATCTATGTTTGGCTCCTCGTGACTACTATAATTTTCTTCAAAGGCATCTCTCAACATCTCGTATTGATCAAAGACGTCTTCACAGTCAAAATGACTAGGTGCATTAATTTTAGTTCCACTTGCAACATTTTCACCGTGAAAATTCCACACAATGTCAAAAAATCCAATAGCTATTAAATCATACTTGTCGTCACTACAACTCTTGAACACCGTATTTCTGCATATGTTACAAGGACATCTTATTACGCCATTGACTATCGCACAATTACTTTGAGCGAATTGAATAAATTGATCGACACCAAAAAGATATTCATCCGTAAATCCATATTCATTTGGATTAATTCTACGATTGATCCAACTACGATCACATGACATCTACAAAATCGAAAAATAAATTTCATTTGAAAAATATTACAAACAACAAATACATATACTCACAAAATATACATTAATTCATAACTAAATTGTATTAGTAAACATATAATATGAAATCAAATCATGAACTAAAATATTACTTACATTGAAGAAATAATGGAGGAGACTTTTGAGCGAAACAATGAAAGAGGGAAAGACAAATGAGAAAATGAAGATGAATCAGGGGAGTAAAACGATTCGGACTCAAACTTGTGACGAAACTTGTTAAATTCGTCACACATTAGTAATATTATTTAATTCTCAACTACCGAATACTAATACAATTTAATTCTCAACTACTGAAAATTAAGTGCGCACAACTGATACAAAAACTTGCGACAACCATAAAATGTCGTCGCTTTTACTGAGAAATACTTGTGACAACCGTAAAATGTCGTCTCATTTACTGGAAAATACTTGCGACAACCTTCATATGTAGTCACATGTTCGGTTGACGTAATTTTTGCTCAAAAGTTTGGACAAAATTTTTGAAAAAGAAAAAATAGCGCCTTAAATTTTGCCATTTTATTTCAAAAAAATAAATTTGTGAGAGACTCATCTCGTATTCGTCAAATTATGATAATGGCGGAATTTTAACCTCCATTTATTTTCATAAATAAAAAATAAAAAATATATCTATATATAAAGAGCGACAGAACTTGAATGACAGTCACTTTGTAGTATAACATGCTAACGCTACATTAAGAGTCGTCGCTACATTAAGAGTCGTCGCCAATTGAAATCCCGGACGTTCCGTTGCATTTTCGAGCCGCAAGTCCCTCACAAATGACATTTTTTCTTATAGTGAAATTCATATAAATTATATTTAAAATTGTTATAAATCAAAATAAAATATAAGAAAAAATTTATCTTAAAAAATTTTAAACTCATATTAATATTTGTTAAATTAAATTAAATAATAGTAAATATTAATATATATATATATATATATATATATATATACAATTTAAAATTTTGTGTTAAATACAAGATTATGAATATATACAGTATATATACACGTATGGGGTCGTTTTTTGAAATTTTAATGATTTATATATATATATATATATATATATATATATATATATATATATATATATATATATATATATATATATAATTTAAAATTTTGTGTTAATTATTTAAATACAAGATTATGAATATATACAGTATATATACACGTATGGGGTCGTTTTTTGAAATTTTAATGATTTTTTTTTAAATAAAACCGACAAAAGTATGACGATTTGACTGGCAGGTCGAATTTTGTAGGGTTTTTTTAACCCCTTGAATACCAAAAGGACGATGATATATATATATATATATGCCCCAAACCCTATCTCTCCTCGAAACCAAAAATAAATAAATACCGTACTAGTAATACATACATTCAAGATCTTTCATATTAAGAGGTGCGATCGAAAGAATATATTTTTTTGAATTCCCGTACTAGTAATACATACATTCAAGATCTTTCATATTAAGAGGTGCGATCGAAAGAATATATTCTTTTGAATTCCACCGATCGATCAGTATGCTTCTCCAACTTTATCCCCATATATTTTAAATAATTTGTTCATAAGTTAGTGTTAACCCTTTGTTGTTGTTGTTGTTGTTTCTGGGCATTTTTAATTGGTGAATTTTTCAAAACAATGGTTATTATTTTTGACGAGGGTCTAATAGTATCAAACCAATGTTCTTTGTTTGATCAGAATTAGGATTATTATTTGTATTTGTATTTGTATTTGTATTTTATATTTGTATTTGTTTTGTTTTGGTACTCTGACACCCTCAAAGCTAACTCTTTTGATTGGGGGCTAAGGCTGAGGAGAGGCTTCTTAGCAATTCGTTTAATGTTCTGAAAATCGTAATATATACTTGTAAGCTCTTTCTATATAGCAATGTCGAATTCTTACCGTTTTTTGTAATGATCCCTTCTAGGTTGATAAATTTCTGAAATCGTAATGAATCCAAGCACTCAAGTTGCTACAAACTCAAGAAAGAAACCTCGCCTCGTTTTTGGCCACAACATCACAGATGACATAATTACTAACTTACATGAAAGTGTGTTAACTCACATACTGTCCCGTTTGCCAACAAAAGATGCGTTTCGAACTTGTATCTTGTCAAAACACTGGGAATGGAAATGGACTTCATCTTACAATCTTGACATTGATGATTGTTGGTGGCAATATCCCAGTACGAGAAGATTTAGTAAGAAAAGTTTTGTTAACTTTATGGATACGATACTAATTTCCCCTCAACATCGCTTAAGAAGCTTCCATCTTAAGTGTACGATTTTTCAAGACTTGGGTCGCCTGCAAACATGGATTTCTGCTGTACAGAGACGGGGAGTTGAGAGGTTTGACTTAACTATTTCTAAGCGAGGCTCTATCCTCCCTTATAGCCTTATGAATACCACTTCATTGAGAACATTTGAACTACGGCAGTTTGAATACAATCTCGACATTGATGATTGTTGGTTGCACCAGCTCCGTACGAGAACTTTTAGAGAGGAAAGTTTTGTTAAGTTTATGGATACGATACTAATTTCCCCTCAACATCGCTTACGAAGCTTCCGTCTCAAGTGTCAGCATTACAAGGACTCGGGTCGCCTACAAACATGGATTTCTTCTGCACTGAGACGGGGAGTTGAGAGGTTTGACTTAAATGTTGATTGGACTTATTCTTCTGTTGTGAGACGGGAAGATGGGAGTTTTGAATTAAATGTTGATTGGAAAGGCCGTGTATCTTTCTTCCCTTGTAGCCTTATGAATACCACTTCATTGAGAACATTTAAATTCCATCAGTTGAATGGCATCTTGAATGTTCTTACGAAGAATTTCCTTCCTAACCTCACCAGCTTATATCTCGGTGGTGTACATATTGTGAATGGGAATGCTAATGCTATGATCGTGACATTTACTTTTCCTGTTCTAGAAACATTGACATTATTTCAGTGTAAATGGTTGAATGTGGAGTCCGTGGAAATATATGCACCTTCGCTTACTACTTTCATTTCTCAACCAATGAACATGGGGAAGGAATATGACTATTTCCATCATGATTGTCGCTCCTGGGCTTACTACATTCGAATGCAGTTATGGTTTACCAGAAAAATTCATTTTGAATGGATCCTCAATAGTTTCCGCATTACTACACAGTGAAGGTGATGACTCTGAAAGTATCCAGTTACTTGCAATTATTGGATTACGAGTTCGAAAACTACTAAACACCTGCACTTCTTTGGAAGAGTTGGAGCTATCAGAATTAATGGCCAATGTTAGTTCTCTTACTCCCTTTCTTATGATAGTGCGATATGTATTATTTTTTTCTCACATTTAATTATTCTGGATAATTCACCTCCGATCCAGTCACATAAGACCATATGAAAGCGTACAACTTTGCCGCATAAGATTGGTTTGAGGCATCAATTAGTGTTTTTATTTACGTATGGAATTTGTTCCGCTAGTTGAAAGCTAATTAATATGCATTTCAGCACATATAATCTAAACTTTCTTCAACAGACGTTTTATTAGAACTGCTTCTAGCCTTGTTATGTTGTTCTGTTAATAAGCCTCTCTCATCTCTACACAGGTATTACAGTCCGGACCTCCTCTTCGCTGTCTTGATAAGTTGAAGCGACTAACCTTGCGTGGACCAAGTAATGCCGGACAACTATTTGAGTTACTTCACGCGGCCCCATCACTGAAATGCTTGTACATAAATCTGGTACGACGCGGTTACACTGTCTATTTCATGTTTGCAAGTAGATATGAATGTTATCCTTCCCATTTAATCTAATAAGCTTCTGTTTCTTTCTCAATCAGTGGGAGTGGGATGATTCTTATCGTGGTGCAATGGAATCAATGCCATCTTGTATTGTATCTCAACTGGAAGAAGTTGTGATTCGCGGTTTTTATCATCTACTTCCTGAATGTACTACAGCTCAATATGATGTACTAAAGTACTTTTTGAAGAATGCAGAGCAACTAAAGAAATTTCGTATCCTGGGATACGTAGCTCCACTTCATAAACCAGAAGAGCTTAGAGAGATTTTATCAACATTTCCAAAATGTTCGCCTTATTTAACAATTGAAGTTGTCGTTCAGCAAAGGAAATCATCCATTCCGTAGCGCTGATAGTGCTAAACCACACAGTTAAGATTTCTCAATGAATTCAATTTTTGATTACTTAATTACAACGAGATAAGATTTGATAGGGCTTTCTTTTCATTCTTATGTATCTAGAATCTCAACGTTCAACTCTACATGATAAGAGGACTTGTGCCGTTTAATCTTCTACAGTATTTATTTTCTTTTCTTTATACTACTAGCTAGTCTGCAGAGCATTTCCTTTGGTTTCATAAATAATTATTTTTATGCATTCGTTGTCAATCTTTTACCACACACTATGTCAAGCACTCACACAAAAGCAATTCGGTGAATGGTAACATGTGGAATTGTAACTTTGCCTTGAATCAAATACTATAAAATAATCTGTGACTAAAGTCTCTTCTTCTCTCACTCATGTTTGTGTTTGAAGATTATAAAAAACATGACAATAAATATATATTTGCGATCAATACAATTAATAGATACCCATAAATATAGAATAAAAAAATAAAAAAAATACTTTTATTTTTCTATGCATTCGTTGTCAATCTTTTTTTTCCACACACGATTTGTCGATTTCAAGCACACACACATGTATGCGTGTGTGTGTCTGTGTGTGTATAGAAGCACATGCATGTCCGATAAAAGTTTGTTGTGTTGTTATCGATATATTTATGCGTGTGTGTGTGTATAGAAGCACATGCATGTCCGATAAAAGTTTGTTGTGTTGTTATTGATATATTTTTTGAGTTATGTGCGAAAGAATCATGAGTGAATCGGTGAATGGTTGGCAACACGTGGAACTGTACTTTGCCTTGAATCAAATATAACAATCTATGACTATAGACTCTTCTTCTTACTCATGTTTGTGTTGGAAGACGCTATAAAAAGGTTGACAATAAATCTATATGTGTGATGAAGTTGTGAAAAATACAATTAATGTGTGTATAGGTACCCATAAATAAAGCATAAAAAAATTGTGAACAAAAAAATAAATTGAAAATCTGAATATATATACTATATATTTATTTTTTTGCAGGAATGTTTCCCTGTTTCTTAGTGAAATTTTTATTTCTTGTTTTTGATATTTACATTGTGTGCATAGTTTTTAGTGGAAATCTGTTTTTTTTCTCCTCTCTGTTACATACTTTGTGTGACATGTATTACTGTGTGTAACAAGCTCTGCTGCTGTGTCAGCAGAGCTATTGGTGATGATGATGATCTTAGGGTCTTCGGATGCGGTGCAATCTCAGTCCTCTATTTGCATCCCTTTTGTTGCTATTGAATATTGTGTTATTTGAGATGGATAAAGATGATGAATGAGGAGAGAATAATTCTCCAATGATTGATTGCGGCTCTCAGTATTTGTTGCTATATATAGCAACATTACAATGCACATAAAACCCTACGCCAGTAGAAGACAAAAGGGAATAAATCCCATCTGGCCAACTAAGGGTAAAAAAGATAAAACACCAATAAGGTCAACAAGTCAACCAAATCAGAAATTAGGTTTAAATATTTTGAATCCCAATTGGGGCTGAAATGCGCGGGGCTTAATATCCCCCCTCAAGCTCGAACGCCGGCGATGTGAAGCCTGTTCTTGAGCCGAGTATGAGCTTGTTCCGGCAGCGACTTAGTGAAGATGTCTGCGAGCTGGTCATATGCTGGAACATGGCGGACGGAGATGGTCTTTCTGTGGACGTGTTCTCTGATGAAATGGAGATCTATTTCAACGTGCTTCGTGCGGGCTTGGACCACGTCTTGAGTGGACATATGAACGGCGCTGAGGTTGTCGACCCAAACCACAGGAGGTAATTTTGGTAGAAATTTTAGTTCTTTGAGTATTGATTTTAACCAGAGCAACTCAACTACAGAGTGACCGAGGCTTCGATACTCAGCTTCGGCACTCGATCTGCTAACTGTAGGTTGTTTTTTGGAACTCCAGGAAATTAAGTTACCTCCAAAGAAGATGCAGAAGCCTGAGGTGGAATGGCGATCATCCGGATCAGAAGCCCAATCCGCATCAGAGAAGGCTGTGAGATGAAGATTTGGGGATTTTGTGATATGAAGACCATGGTGAGATGTTCCTGCCACATACCTGAGAAGTCGTTTGACAGCTTTGAAGTGTAAATCAGATGGAGCTTGCATGAATTGGCTCAGCCTATTAACAGAGTAAGTAATTTCTGGTCTTGTCAAAGTGAGATATTGTAAGCTGCCAATGAGTTTTCTGTATGGGGTTGGATCAGATAGGGTATGGCCATCATATTTAGATAAGATGGTGGAACTCACCATGGGAGTTGGGGCAGCATTAGCTCCTGACATACCAGCTTTCCTCAAAATATCTTCAGCATACTTTTGTTGTGATAAGAACAATCCTGTGGCAGTTTTGGTGATTTGGATACCCAAAAAATAGTTGAGGGAACCAAGGTCTTTTAGGGAAAAAGATTTAGCAAGTTTAGTAATCAGGGTGCTTATAACTGTTTGAGAACTCCCTGTGATGATAATGTCATCAACATAGACTAGAATAAATGTAGTGGCAGAATGGCTGTGCTGAAAATATAATGAGGAATCTGCCTTGGAGGTAGTGAATCCAAGTTGAATAAGAGAGGCTTTGAGTCTGTCATACCAAGTTTTTGAGGCCTGTTTTAATCCATAAATTGCCTTTCTTAACTTGCAGACCATGTATTCTTTTCCAGGTGACTCATAGCCAGGAGGTTGGTGCATATAGAGGGGTGTTTCAGGATCAAGATGGCCATTCAAGAAAGCATTATCAATGTCAATTTGTTTGATGGGCCAATCTTTTGACAGGGCAATGGTGAGTATGATTCTGATTGTAGATGGTTTAACTACAGGACTGAAAACATCTATGTAATCAATACCTGCTTTTTGAGTAAACCCCTTGGCCACTAACCTGGCTTTATGTTTGAGCACTGAGCCATCTGCATTTTGTTTAAGTTTGAATAACCATCTGCATCCAATAATGTTAGCATGAGAGGGTGGGGAGACTAGCTCCCATGTGGAGTTTTTCTGTAATGCATGGAATTCAGAGTCCATGGCCTGTTTCCATGCAGGTTGAGTAATGGCATCTTTATAAGAGGATGGTTCAGTTGAGGGAATTTTAGATGAGAGTAAAGCAGATAAGTAGGTTTTAGGTTTGAAAATGCCTGCTTTAGATCTGGTTGTCATAGGATGATGAGAATTAATGGGGACAGGTAATTGTGAAGCATCAGTGGATGTGGATCTTGAGGGAACAGGAGAGTGTTGTGGTGGATCAGCATTATGAGATTCTGTAGGTGTGGAGGGTGAAGAAATAACCTGCTGAGAAGGATTAGAATCTGTAGAAGAGCTTTCTGTAGATGTAGAATCAGACAAAGATTCAGGTTGATGTTCATTGGGAAGATGAGGATTATTTATGGGGAATAATTGTGGTGTAACTGGAATAGGATGTAATGTAGGTATGGGATGTGAAGTAGGTTGAATGGGGATGGGTAAAATAGGAGGTACAGTGGGAGTGGTTTTCATAGCAGGGAACACTTGTTCATTAAAGATCACATTTCTAGTCACAATGACTTTTTTATTAGGTAACTGAATTTTGAACCCTTTAAACTGAGGATGGTATCCAAGGAAAATGCTTGGTTGAGATTTAGGTTCAAGTTTATGGTCAGTGTATGGCTTGAGATGAGGAAAAGCAAGGCAGCCAAACACTTTTAGGGATGAGTAATCTGGCTGATGGCCAAAAAGTTTGTAATATGGACTAGTGAACTGCAGTGTACTCTGAGGTATTCTGTTTAAGAGATGCACTGCAGTAGCAAAAGCATCTTCCCAGTAGCTGCCATCCAAACCAGAAGTAGACAATAAACTTAAACCAGATTCAGTTATATGTCTATGCTTCCTCTCAGCTGCCCCATTTTGCTGAGGGGTGTATGGACATGATATCTGATGGATAATGCCAGCCTCAGTAAATAAAGTAGATAAGGGTTTAAATTCTGTGCCTCCATCACTCTGCAGGACTTTGATTTTCTGGCCAAGCTGCAACTCAACTTGATTTTTAAAATGCTTAAAAGCCTTTATAGTATCTGACTTGGCTGTGAGGAAATATATCCAAGTAAACCTGCTAAAGTCATCAATAAAAGAGACATAATACCTATGTCCATAAACTGAGGTGATTGGGGCAGGGCCCCAAAGGTCAGTATGGATGATTTGAAGAGGCACAAGAGCTCTTTGATGCACATTAGTAAAAGGCAATACATGAGATTTAGATTGAGCACATTGATTGCAAAAATTAAAATTGTTTTTATTATCATAAGGAATGTTACAAAGTTGCAAAGCTTTCTTAGTAACATTGATAGATGGATGGCCCAATCTTTGGTGCCATAATTCAAGAGTTCTAGATGATTTAACAACAGAAGAGAAAGAGCTATTGTCTTGACTCTGTTGTGTTGTTTTGGCAGGCCTGCAGGTCTGTTTATTTGGAGAAAGCACTGAAGATGGTAGAGGTTGAAGCTGGAACTGATACAGCCCCTGTTTAAGCATCCCTGTGATGAGGATTTCCTTTGTGACTTGGTCCTTAACACAGCAAAAAGAAGGGTGAAATTCAAAGAAAACAGCATTGTCCTTAGCAAACTGAGCAACACTCAAGAGATTTTTAGTAATTTCAGGTACTAAGAGCAGGTTATTCAATTTAAAAGCATGCTGATTTTTTAATGAGGGTTGGGTAATCATTAAACTCTTACCAACATGTGAGATATCAAGGTTTGTGCCATTGCCAATCTGAAGCTTATTATGACCCTCATAATCAGAAGCAATGGACAGATTTGAAAAATCATTAGTCACATGGTGGGTAGCACCTGAATCTGGATACCAATTATTGTCTGAAGTGTTGTCTGTTGCAGAATACATGGCTGATCCATGTTGAGAGCTTTGCTGTGACTGGTTTCCTTGAGTGGAAGGCCTGGTATTGCTGTTTAAAGGAGTTTTAGGCACAAAGTCAGCATTGAACCTGTGATAACAGAGGTTAGCTGTATGATTTGTATATCCACAAATCTGACATTGGACTTTGTTGTCACCATTAGTTCTGCCACCTCTGCCTCTACCATTACCTCTACCTCTGTGATTTTGAGTGCCTCTTCCTCTCTGAGGCACTCCACCTCTTTGAGCAGCCATGTTAGCATTAGGAAAATTTTTCTCAGCCATATTGGTAACCTCTAGTCTGTTTTCATAACTGAGGAGTAGAGAGGTGAGCTCTTTCATGCCATATGTGCCTGCTTGTGCAGTGACTGTAACCACAACTGCATCATATTCATTTCCCAGGCCACCTAGGACATAAAGCACCTGGTCTTCTTCCTTCATCTTCTCACCAGCACTAGCAATGGCATCACATAGGGATTTGACCTTGTTTAGGTAATCTCTCATGGAAAGCCCACCTTTTTTCAGACTCTGCAACTGAATCTTATACTGCATCTTTCTTGCAGTGGATTGGCTAGAGAAAGAAGCTTCAATATTCTGCCATATCTCCTGAGCAGTATTGAAACCAACCATGGATACCAAGATGGACTCAGATAAAGAAGACAGGAGCCATGAGGCAAGGAGCTGATCCTGTCTCTGCCACAGGACATACTCTGGATTCATCTTCCAGATGCCTTCTTCCCCAGCAGGTATGAGCTTGCAAGGTTGAGCCTTTGAGCCATCAAGAAAACCTTCTAAACCATGGCCTCTTACTGTGATAATAACCTGTTGCTTCCATATTAGAAAGTTATCATCATTGAGTTTGACAGAGATTTGCTGATTGTTGAGTTGTATTAAAGGTGATTTGTTTTGGCTGGAATCTCCTTCTGCCATTCCTGCAAAACAAACAAAAAAATCTCCCGATTTAACCCTTTTTTAAAGCTCTGATACCATATTGAATATTGTGTTATTTGAGATGGATAAAGATGATGAATGAGGAGAGAATAATTCTCCAATGATTGATTGCGGCTCTCAGTATTTGTTGCTATATATAGCAACATTACAATGCACATAAAACCCTACGCCAGTAGAAGACAAAAGGGAATAAATCCCAGCTGGCCAACTAAGGGTAAAAAAGATAAAACACCAATAAGGTCAACAAGTCAACCAAATCAGAAATTAGGTTTAAATATTTTGAATCCCAATTGGGGCTGAAATGCGCGGGGCTTAATAGTTGCTTCCCAACTAGGTCCTCAATCCGTCCACTTCATGTTGTTGCGACGCCGTCTTTATGTGCTGCATTGTTTCACTTCGTATGTTTCTCAAACCCTAATCTCTGTGTGTAATTTCACATTTTGAGTGTGCGATTGTTGTCCTCTCTGTTCACCTCCCACATGAACTTCCTCTGGCCTCTTCAGCATGAATCTTAGTGAGCCAGAAGCCGACGGTGGGTGCCACTTGCTAAGGCCTTGTTTTCCTGGCCTGGAAATGAAAGTGCGATGAGGACGAATACGAAGGAAACTTTGGAAAGAGACATTGTGCTTTTTGGAAGAGGAGTTTGATGAAAGAATCAAAAGGAGGTGATGGGCTTTTTATAACACTTGAGGTACAAATACAATGTGGTAGCAGCATTTAATTTCTTCTTTCTCCTGGGTCCTGGACTAGTTTATTTTTCTACTGAGGTTGTTGGCGATGACGTTTTAAAACATTTATTTATCGAACCAACTCTCTTGCCTTACAACCCATGCCTTTAATTACTTGGTTAAATAAGTCGATTGAAGTAGAACCACTGCAGCGGGCATCTGACTCAGAACCGATAAAACAACTGCCACCGGCCTTCTCATTGCCCATTACAGAAAATCTTGAATGCATTCATTAAGTTTTGTTTAATTAATGTATACACTTCTTATATTAGCATGGAATGGTTGTTGTGCCGTTGCCTGTAATACTTCACACTACAGATGCATTCATTTCCCAAACAAAAATTATTACACAAGATCGAGACCAACAGCGGAAGAGCTGTAAATTCGTAACAGGCATTCGTGTCCATTAGATTATAGTGCAATCTATCCTTGCTAGAGTTGGTGAAGTTGTGATTCAGGTGTAAGCTAGTGTTAGCTCACAAAGCATTGTGATTCGAACAACAATGGTTTTTATTACCAAATTCTCTTAAATAATCTAAATATAAACAATCATATTATTTAACGCCGATCATATTGGTGCAATGGTGCCCAAGCATGTCCTGTCATAGCTTGAGCACCACCCTTAGTATTAATCGTTGTTTAAAAAGAACACGCAAGTATAAAACTAACGCAAGTATAAAACTAATCTATTTCCTAAAAAACGCTGACATAGCTAAATTAAGAAAAATATTATTTTGTAATTATTTGATTAAAATATAAATTGTAAAAATAGTTTTTAAAATTTAAAATTAAAATAATTGAAAATAAAATTTAAAATTAAATAAATTAATAAATTAAAATTAAATTTTATTTGGGAAAAATGGCAATAAGCTCAATTTTCAACATTTTTTAACCAACAAGGCCAAGTTCTAATTTATGTGTCAATTAGGCCTTTTTATTCCAATTGAGCCAAAAAAATGTATATGGAATGACGAAAATACCCTTAAAAGACACTGAATAACACTAAAAGACACTGAATAACACTGAATAACATTAAAAAACACTGAATAACATTAAAATTTAAAAGACAATGAATAAGATTGAATAACATTGAATAACACTAACAGACACTGAATAACACTCAATACCATTAAAAAACACTGAATAACATTAAAAGACACTAATAACACTGAATAACATTAAAAGACACTGAATACCATTAAAAGACACTGAATAACATTAAAAGACACTGAATACCATTAAAAGACAATGAACGTCACCCATACACTGAATACCATTAAAAGACACTGAATGTCAAATTTTTTCTACTCAACCCACCCACCTCCAGGCACTGTAAACCATTAAAAGACACTGAATATCGAATTTTTACATTTAATGTCATTAAAAAACACGGAATGTCAGATTTCTACACTGAATATTATAAGAACACTGAATGTCATTAAAAAACAATGAATGTCATAATTTTTACACTGAATATTATAAGAATACTAAATATCATTAAAAAACACTGATTTAAAAAACAACACTAAATATCAGATTTTTACACTGAATGTCATTAAAAACACTGAATATTATAAGAACAATGAATGTCATTAAAAAACACTGAACTGAATGTCATTAAAAAACACTGAACTGAATGTCATTAAAAAAACACTGAATATTATAAGAACATGTCATTAAAAAAACACTCAACTGAATGTCATTAAAAAACACTGAATATTATAAGAATACTGAATATCATCAAAAAACACTGAATGTCATTAAAAACAAAATTACACTGAAAATAAAATAAAAATCCAAAAAACAAAATTACACTGAAAATAAAATAACTTGGTGACAGCTTCTAAGTATCACCTCCCCGCAGACCCCCTCGGAATCTCGCAATCAACTACGCAAACAAAAGAAAAAAAAATCTGAAAAAAATTAATTAAATCGACCATTTTCTCGGCTTTCCCGATAAATCTAAACAACTGAGACGACGAGAGAGGAGACGCTTCGTGTTTCGAGAGCTTCCCTTGTTAAAATTGAACAGTTTAAAATAATGAAAGATGGAACTGAGACTTTTGTACCTTCATGAAATAGATCTTTTAGCACTCGATCAAGCACAGTTGAAGAGAGAAAATGAAATAGATCTTTTAGATCTCTGATGTGTGTTATTGACGTACAACTGCTGTAGACTTCAAATTTTCAGACCCTGAACTTTCAATTGCCAAATTAGAAGAACATACATTGAAGAGATAAAATGAAAAAAAAAATCAGAACTTGTAGTCATAAATTATCACATGCCTCAATAACACACATCAGAGTTACTATATTATAGATTACAAACCTGATACAAAATCTTCAATAAATTTAGCCTCCGATGACATTTCCAATGCCTTGACCAAAAGGCGCAATTGTGATGCGAATCCAAATATACTTAAGTTAACACATCAAAAGAAAGCAATAGCATTGCTGTCAATTAAGTTATTCTGAGCAGATAATTTAAGCACAAAAGTAGTTAACATCAATATTTCAAATATTCAACTAACAAGAAGAAATGTGTCTGCTGCATATGTAATGTGATCAATCAACTTCATTTCACTTCAATAAGAAAACTCAGTAACCAAACTCTAGGGAAAAAAAGGCTCAATGATCAAAATTTCGACAAGAAACGCACACACAAGCACAATCGACTACCAGAACCCAGAACCGGGTAAACAATTCCTTGGAACTCACAGTTCTCTTATTTAACCAAAACCCCCAAACGAAGCACCTGCAATGGTTCGGGGACGAAACCTCACGAGCGCCTGCATGAAGCCCGCATCCCCCATCACCTTCTTCGCCTCCGTAAACGAGTTACGAGTAACTGATCAACATTCCAATCGATTTGTCCGACGAGATACAAATGCTCGTAATCCCTCTCAATGTCACCTCCCTCGTCTTCGTCGAGGTTAACGACTTTGGATCCAACACGCGCACCATCTCACGAATCCAAGACGGGGTCGTCTCGCGTACTCGAGAGAGCCGTGAATCTAGTCCTTGAGAGAGCCGTTCCTCGCGTACTCGAAGACGAGGAACGAGTCCAGGCCGTCGGTTAGACACGTGCCGAGCAGCGTGACCACATGACTGTGCGGCATTTCGTCGAACAGGTTGCGGTCGAGCTCGGAAACGGAGTCCGACACGACGCGCTTGATCGCCTCCCCGGAGACCAACCCCGTCCCAACCTCCGCCTCCTCTCCCCCGACCCCTCCTGCAAGTTCCCCCAGGTCAACTCCGGCTACGCCGCCTGCCTCGACAAAACCCGTCGTGACCTCATCGTCTCCACCGCCGCGAATATGGGAGACGGAGCCTTGGAGGCCGTGGACGACGACGAGTCCGTTGTTGAAGACGTCGGGGCTCGAGATCTGGAAGCTGTTGACGAAGACCTTGTTGTGGGGTGGGTGGGATGAGATCCGTCTCCACCCTCTCTGTTTTCTTCATCAGGGCAAGCACGTCGTTGTCCACGACCTTCACTGTGGCGTCGGTTTTGGTGGAGATCTCGGACCACTCGGCAGCGGAGATCTCTGTGGACGCAGACTCTTCCCTCGGAACCTGGACGACGGGGGCAGCTTCGTGCAAAACTTGCAGATCTGGACGATGTTCACGCACCACCAGAAGATCGTGGTGGGCGACGGCGACTTGTCGGGTGAAGGGAATGATCTCAAGCGGATTCGATCTGCGTGGGCTCGGCGGCGGATTTGGGGCTGCACAAATTCACGACGGGGATGGTTGAATGACGTGGGTCGGTGGGTAGAAAGAAGAGGGTAATACGGTATTTACACATTTCAGGCGGCCTAATTGACACGTGTAATTTCTTAAAAGCCTTATTGCCGAAAAATGTTGAAAATTGGCCTTATTGCCATTTTTCCCATTTTATTTTAAGGAAAAATGGCAATAAGGCCATTTTTCACCATTTTTTGACCAATAAGGCCAATTTGTAATTTTGGTGTCAATTAGGCCACAAAAATGTATATGGAAGGACGAAATTACCCTTCCATATTACCTTTCACAAATCGATCTGGGGGAAAAAAAATCGGCACATTCAATTCTGCTCTCTCTCTCTCTCCCTCTCAGCTCCGCCGCCGCTGCTGCTATTCACAATCGAGCCGAGGGAATTCATCTCCGTCGCCGCCGCGCGTTCAAGCCAAGGAGAGGGGGAAGGTCGCCACCGGTGAACAGCTTCAATTCTCCGCCGAAGGAGAATCGGTTTCATGCAGTCCGTCTCCCTCGGCATCGATCGATCGATCGATTTCATCTCCGCCGCCGCCGCCGCCGTTCCTGTCTCAGTTCAAATGTCAGATGCGCCGCCGCCCTCCTTGCCGTCGATTTCGAATCCAGGTACGCGATTTCGAATCCACGTACCCGATCAGTGCTTAAAAGCTTCATTCAGCATGCATGCACAGTGTGTGTGTGGATTGATTCAGTGTGCATTGATCATGCATTCAGTGTTGATTGTTTTTTATTATGCACGTTCAGTGTTTTTTCGTTGCATTCAGTGTTAATTGAGCATGCACTCAGTGTTCAGTGTGCATGCATTCAGTGTTCCTGCACTGAGCTTGCCATTCAGTGCTTATTTTGTTCAGTCAGTGTCTAATTTACCATGCGCTTTTTTCAGTCAGTGTTTAATTGCTTGATTCAGTGTGCATTGAGATGGACTAATTGCACTTACACACTATACACACCTGTTGCACACTGAATCCATATTCAACCATGTGGATTCAGTGTTGATTTGAGTCATTCAGTGTTTAATGGCTTTGTTCAGTGTGCATTGAGCTTGACTAATTACACTTACACACTGTACCCACCTTGTTGCACACTGAATCCATATTTAACAATATGGATTCAGTGTTTATTTGCTTCATTCAGTGTCAGAATGAATAACAGCTTGTTTGTTTCCCCTAGGATACTATGGTACCTGTTATTATCTTGTTGGCAATGCAATGTGTTACAGGAATCAGTGTGTGTTGACTTTGTTTCTTTTGAGGCATTGACCTGTCTCCCTTTCAATAAATGCCTGCCATGTTAGTTGAGGGTTGAGGCATTTACTGCCTTGTTAGTGTTATTACGGTTATAAATACCTCGTCATTTCTCTGGTTTCCTCATCTCATTTCTGTTCAATCGGGAGGAGCAGCCAGCAACGATGCCGAGGCGAAGGGGAACACTCGATCGAGAGCCAGGACCGACACCAAGCGAGGCAGAATTTTTCAATAACAGTCCTCCCTCGCCCGAACAATGATTCAATGGCGGGCCAATCCGTCGGGGGCCACCAATGGTGCCTAGGCGACCGGGCACACTGGATCGGGAGCCAGGGCAGACGGCAAGTCGGGGGGTTGAATCTTGGAATGGTTCTCACTGGACCGAGCAAAGATTCAATGGCCGTTGGCATAAAGAAAAGTTTCCCCTCCCGGCTGTCTTTGTTCGTCCGATCAAGGATGAAATGGGGAATTTCATCGTTCTGACGGACTCCCTGGACCAGAAATGGCACGTTCCTCTCACCACTCATCGGAATCAAACGGCCATCCACGGATTCAACTGGGAACGCCTCGTTCGAGAGTTTGGAGTGCAGGAAGGCTGGAACATCCGGGTTACCTGGACCGGAGGAAGAAGTTTCTCGGTTGGCGTATTCGATCAAAATGGCCAGTCGATGGTGCGCCCGGTTAGGGACCCCCCTCGTCGTGACCCAAGACTTCCTCCGTCTCATTATTATTGTTGTTAAATTTGTTTTGTCGTTTTTTCTGTTTCCTGTGATTTTGACGACGACTTGTCTTCGTTATACTGCTCGTGTGTGAACACACTCCAATAGCACTGAACAGCACTGAACACACTTTAATAGCACTGAACACCCTTTTTTAGCACTGAACAGACAGGGACACACATTGAATCACACTGTTTGAGTTCAGTGTTTCATTTCATGCATTCCGGCCGTTCCTTAAAAAATCGTGCGCTGACTGTGAGTCGTTATTTTTTGTGTTTTTTTTTCAGCAAGGGCCGCTGTTTTCGCATTTTGTGCATTCGGCGGTGAGAATTTGGTGTCCAGAATCGATTCCTCCCGTGCGGCCGCCCTTCACCAGCTGAAGGAAACAGTCGAGCTTCAGTGGCCTGAGCTCCGAGACGTTGCGTACGACATGCATTACTCTGTACCCGATTTCCCAAACTGTGTGCTCTCAACCGATGCGGACATGTCGAACATGGTATCCCTAGCTGCGCTTCACAAGCTGCCTCGGGTGAGCATCGACATTTCCGTCGTGACTGAAGACCACACCTCTAGTTCTGTGTTCTCGACGGTGTCCAACAGTACCGCTGTCAGTGCGACTGGAACAGAAAACAACGAGGGATTCGAAGCAGAAGATATGTTCCGCCTGTTTGGTCCGTCGAGTTCTAAAGTGTTGTTAACCGATGGCTGGGACAAAGAGATTTCTGGTGTCGGTCAGATGTTCCAAGGAGGTGCCCCGGACTTTCGAAACGCGCTCTGTAAGGTGGCAGTCGGAGTGGGATTCGATTTCGAGTACGTGAAGAACAGACCCGAAAAGGTTTTTGCCGTGTGCTCGAAGAAAAGCAGCACGGGATGCAACTGGTCTGTGTGCGCCGTGATGGATCGAAGCAACGTCTTCTTCTACGTCAAGCAGCTGAGTAACGAGCACAGCTGCGGCGCGTGCTTTCGATCCCTGAAGCACAGGCGCGTCTGCTCGGACTTGGTTTCCAGTTTGATAGTCGAGGAGGTACGGAAAAGCACGCTGACTCGTCCGGTCCAAATCGTGAGAAACTTCCAGCATCACTACAGCTTGGAGATCTCGTCTGGCCTCGCTCTGGATGCGCTCGAGAAGGCCAGGAAGCTGATTCACGGCGACGATAAAGATTCCTTCGGCGCACTGACTAAGCACCTGCAGGCAATATCGGATTCCAACCCTGGGTCGCACCTGTTGCTCGAATTCAACGAGGCGTCCAGGAAGTTTCGCAGGGTCTTCATCTCGATGAAGGCTTGTATCGACGGGATGAACCACTGTCGCCCTTTGCTGTTTCTGGACGGCACGTTTCTGAAGGGAAGGTTCAAGGGCCATTTGCTCGCTGCTACGGGCAAGGACGGCGATGGAGGTATGTGTACTACGGTTTTGAGCACTGAATCCAACTTTTTAACACTGACTGGTCTGAAATGCACACTGAAACTGACCCTTGTTGCTTGCAGCACTGAATCTGTATTTTCAACACTGAATGGGTGCTATTCACACTGACTGAAGTGTTTTTATTTTTATTTTTTTTCTTTTTTTTTTGTTCGTGTCTCGTGAATGCAGGGTTGTACCCACTGGCTTACGCCGTTGTCGATTCCGAGAACTATGCTAACTGGAAGTGGTTTCTGGACAACCTGAAGCACATCCTACCTCCTTCTCGCACTGTTACGTTCGTGTCGGACAGGAATCTCGGGCTGCTCGAGGCGATGAGCAGGGTGTTCCCAGGGTCCCCGCACGGCTACTGCATCAATCACTTGAAGTTGAACCTGAAAGACAAATTCAGAGGCAGATGGGCGACCAAGATGTTACGAAAAGGCGTGGTGTGGAATTTCCTGAAATGTGCGTACGCAACCACCGTCGAAGCCTACCAACTGATCATGGACGAACTGTTGAAAGAGGGAGGCGAGACAGCGAAAGTGTTTTTCGAGAACATGAACCCAAAGAATTGGGCCAACGTGTACTTCTCAGGGAAGAGATACGGTGAGATGTCGTCCAACGCCGCAGAGTCGTTCAATAAATGGATCATGGAAGCCCGGCATCTTCCGATCACGGCGTTGGTCAACAACATCAGGCTGAAGCTGATGACCTTTTTCCACGGTATGATGAGAATTATCAATCTCAAACACTGATTGCACTTTTTTAACACAGTTAGCCTTGTTCAAACACTGACTGGCCTTGTTTAACACTGAATCAGACAGGGGGGCCAGGAGCAGGGAGTGGACTTCGGCTTTCTGCCCGTCCGTTGAGAAGAAGCTGGGTAAAGCCATCAACGAAGGCAGGAAATGGGT
Organism: Euphrasia confusa; assembly: GCA_954870475.1. NCBI lineage: Eukaryota > Viridiplantae > Streptophyta > Magnoliopsida > Lamiales > Orobanchaceae > Euphrasia > Euphrasia confusa. The sequence goes on from OX940956.1 coordinate 10,552,270, forward strand.
GGTTGTGGGGTCGTTCGAAACGGTTTTCGAAGTGCAGTGCGTTCCGTCCGTCGTGGTCAATATTGCGGATCAGACGTGCACCTGCTGCCAGTGGCAGATTACAGGGGTTCCGTGTTCCCACGCAGCTGCGTGCATTCTGCGGTCAGGGAAGCCGATGGCCTCGTTCGTGGACAAGTTTTACCATGCAGAGAGCTACGCCAGGTCTTATGCCGATCCACTTCAGCCAGTTTCCATGTTTGATCAACCTTCGAACGTGCCAGAGAACGTCATGATCGAGCCGCCAACATCGAAGAGGCCCCCTGGAAGACCTAAGAAGAAGAGGATTCCGTCCAGGGGTGAGCACATCCCGAGAGCCATGAAGTGTGGGAGGTGCGGACGTGTCGGCAATCACAACAAGAAAACGTGCACGGAGCCTATTCAGTAGTTAGTAGCAGATGCACCCTAGTTAGTAGGATTTTTCTTATCGGATTTTTTTTTGTTTATTTTTTCGACATGATTTCTGAAATCAGTGACACTGAATGGGGTGAAAAAACACTGACTGTCAGTGACAGACATTGTTAGGCTCATAAATACACTGACTCACTGTAATTTAAAATTCGCAGGATTTAACAACATCATGTGATTTGCTTTTGCTCAGTTTATACTCTTAGAGTGTTTTTAATTGTTCTTGTATTGTAATTTTTGCATTTGGTTGTTTTTTAATGTTGCAATTCAATAAGTTTCAACTGCTGACACTGAGTGGACAAGATTAACACTGTTAACAATGAAATTAAAGAATAAACACTTATAACACTGAACAGTCAATATTAACACTGAATAATAGACAATATCAACACTGAATAGACAATATCAAGACTGCCCAGAAATATGAACAAAACACAATCACATGATTCATGTTCATAGAATAACAGAAAAATACTTCTTGTTTTTTTCCAACCAAAACTAAACAAAAAACGCGCACAGCCCCACGATCACTACTTTTCCTTCATGGTCAGGATGGTTCGTATCACGTGACCCTTGAATACTTGGAACTCTTCCGTCCTGACCTTGTCCGGAATGACCTCTTTCTTCAGAATCTTCTCCATGTAGTAGCATACGTACAAGGCACATTCATTCCTGGACAGTGACAGACGTGGAGGAGTCAAAGGAAAAACAGAAACACTGACACTGAATGCATAAATATAACACTGAACAGGCATAAAAATGAAACACAGAAACACAACACTGAATGTGTTAATTATGCACTGAGATACTTACAGAGTTGGGGCTTGCTGTGGGAGAGGCTTCACGGCCTCGATTTCATGTATCGGGAAACCACACTTCCCCGCTTTCTCCAGCATTTGGCCCACGTTGGTTTCCACCTTTTCTTTCTGAAACGTACGAAACAATACAGTTTGTCAATTATCGTTAGAAAGGGAACCGTTTTTAAAAATCGACTAAAATACAGTAGACGTACCAATTCCGCTGCATTCGCCATGTAATGGTCCTTCGATTTCGCCCCCTGGGTTGAATAGAGTTGTAGAATCGCCATTTTTGTTGGACGAAGTCGCAGACGAGCAGCGTAAAATGGTTCGGTTGTGCAGTCTTTCTCATCCCAGGAGACAAAATCGGGAACATTATAATCCCTTTTCGCACGCACGGGATCATATCTGTGATTGTTTGGTACATTTTCTGGTTGTCATGACGTCCCATGACGATGGAAGTCTGCGAGAAAGGAAAAAAAAAAGAAACAGAGTTTTTATTAAGAAAGGATGAACTCAATGAGCACTGAACAGGACATTATAACACTGAACAGCACATAAAAGCACTGAATCACCCATCAATAACACTGAACAGAAAACACAAACACTGAGCAGCACATTAGAAACACTGAACAGCATATATAAACACTGATCAACAACAATAACACTGAACAGCACATAAAAACACTGAACAGCCACCAACACACTGTACAACCATTAAAAACACTGAATGCAAAGGCAGGGAAGACTCACCCAACAGTGCGCGGGGAGTATCAGAGCCTCCAGCTTCTTGTTGTGGTATCGATGCAGCGACTCAGCAAAGGCATCGACCACATGATTGTTGATGAAGGTGCACTTCATCATGTCGGTAATGTCAGACACCGTCACGACTGTGGATATACGGGGAAAGTACTTCATTGTCCACCTGATTATCAAAAAGGGAAAAAAAACACATTCTTAGCACAAAAAAACGAAAGAAAGAAAGAAAGAAGGGAAAGACAGAATGTGAAAGAAAGAAATAAAAGAAACTTCACTCACATTTTTTGGTCGCTGTTGTGCAGGATGATTTTGTCGAGGATTTCCGGCTCCAATTCCAACCCGCAGTTCAGGTCAAATTTCTTGTTCACGCTCATCAAGAATTTGATATGATCGTCATTGAAATCACAGCGGATCGGTTTCTGGCTTGCCTCCTGAACCACCTTCTTACCCTTCTTGATCGCCTTCTTCTTTGCGGCAGGGGCAGGGGGATCGTACTGAAAATCGTCGTCATCGCCGTTGGCTGGCTTCCTTTTCCTGCCCTTGACCAGTCGTACCATCGACCTGGTCTTCGCCTTGCTCGAAGGCTCTATTTTTTCGGCTTCCTGTCTCAACGGGCTCCCTTCTTATTCATCATCCTTGTTGACGTCAATCTCGTAGACGCACAACTCTGCCTGGAGACTCAAGATTTCTTCTTCCCGTTCCTTGACGGTATTCTGTAGAGCCTCGATCTGGGCTCTGTGGACAATTTCTTGCGCTTTCACGTCCGCCTCCAGAGACTCGAGCTGGACTTTTTCGTATTCGTTCATGACCGACGACATCTGAAGGTCATCCAACGCGTTCTTCAAAATATCCACTTCGTCCTCGAGCTCTTTCACTCTAGCCGTCAGAAGCCGCACTTCCTCCTCCTCACCGGAGCTTCGAGCCTCTCCCGCCTCGGTCACCGGATGATTCTGATCATTCGCCTTGATCAATTCTTCCTCGAGCTCTTTCACTCGCGCCCTCAGATTTTTCAACTCCTCCTCCTCCTCGGAGCTTCCACCTGCCTCGCCTGCTGCCCCGGGGACCTTCTCCGTCTCCGCGTCGATCTTCGCAAGCTGCTCCGAAAGCTCGCTCTTCAGACACTGGTTTTCACCTTCCAGCTCGACGTTAGCACTTGTGAGTTCGTTCAGCCGAGAAGTCGTGCTATCGAGCTTGGATTGGAGATCCCTCACAGTGTCGGAGAGATCTTGATTCTCCGACAGGAGGTTGTTGAGCAACTTCTCGGCTTCAGCAGCAGAAACAGCGGGGCGTTCCTCATCGGGCTGCTGTTCGGAAGGCCCACCCTCGTCCTCCGGCTCCGGGACTATGCAGGCCATCTCCTGATGCCGCCCGGAAGAACTGTCGTCGTCGTCGTCTTCCCCATCGGACGAGTGCTCGTCTCCAGAAGGCCCGCCCTCAGGGCCTTTTCCTTTTTGTTCCTCTTCCTCAGGGCTCGACGAATCAGAGCCCGGATGCTCGTCATCGTCATCGTCATCGTCATCAGACTGCTCTTCGTCCTCGCTCTCCGCCGCACGCGGAGTGTTCACGATTGCTTTATAGGAAAGGTGGCCCTTGTACGCCTGGATCTCCGCCACCGTCTTGCTGTATTTCAGAAGACGAGCATCCACCTGTCAGACACGGACAGCACGCGTTAGAACTCAAAAACAAAAAAAATATATATATATATATATAAAAAACATCATACTCCTCGAAGGAGTGACACTGAACAGCATAAATAAGCACTGAACATCACAGTCAGTTATCCTACTTTGACACTGAATGACATAAATAAGCACTGAACAGACAGACTTAAAAAAAGAAGAAGAAGAAAGAGAGAAGATATTTACCGCCTCGTCCGCGAGGCCCGCTAGAGTCTCCTTGGTCACATTCGAAAGATCAAGGAGATGCCAGTTCAGGGCCCGGGGGAGGTGCTCGTTCTCCAGCCTGTTTGCAAGGTTCGTGTGCTCACAAAGCCAGAACTGCACAAAAACCAAAAAATAAAAAACCCAAAGAATGAGAAATAAAAAAAGACGGCAAGTAGAAGTAAACAGCAAGACGAATGTGAAGCACAGCAAGTAGAAGCACATACCAGTAGCAGTATCGTGCAGCCTTGTGTTTTCTGCGGGTTGCCCCTGTGCACAGCTGTCGAGTCGCAAAGGGCCTTGAGAATCGCCTCGCCCCAGTTGTAGCTCTGCATCGAGTCCAAATCCACCACATAATCCAACTATTTCCATTGGATTGTGACGGAGGAAGTGGAGAAGAAGACAGTGCCGATCACTATCAACGACAGGAGCCGAGCTACATCAGCAAGAGCCCGAGGCTTGCGACTCCGACGCTTCACCAAACTATCAAGCTTTTCCTTCAACATCTTCGGGTTCAGCGTCTTCTCCCCTGGGAACAGCCTCTCCCTGAATCTTTTGTTATCACACTTGGACCTCGAACTAATATCGAGCTTCTTACTGCCGCCTACGATTCCAAAAATAAGATCGACATCCTCGGGAGTGATCCGGACATCTTTGCTGCCCAGCTTAATAGTACGAGCGCCGACATCCATCTGCTCCAGCACGGCAGCTATAGCAGCGTCGCTCTTTCGGGTGTGGAGGATGGTCAGCCTCTGATCCTTTATGCTCTTGAAGAGATGGTAGAAGTGGGTCTTCTTCAAATACTCGTCGTGCCTCGGTTTCAGCTTGCCCTTGATATCATCAATAGCACGGATGATGGTCAGCAAGTTGGACCTCATCTGTTCATAGGACCTGGAACACCAAAAAAACACACACCTATGTGAGTACAACACTGAACAGGCATATACAACACTGAACAGGAACAATCAACACTGAGTGGCCATGTAATTGCACTGAGTGGCACTGAACAGGCATGATGAGGCACTGAACAGGCATACACAACACTGAACAGAACATTTTAACACTGAACATACACCCAACACACACAATCAACACTGAGTGGCACACACAAGGCACTGGGTGGCATGCAGAGACACTGAGCAGGCATAATTTAACACTGAACAGGACAATTTAACACTGAACAGAACATTTTAACACTGAACAGGCACCAACACACACAATCAACACTGAGTGGCCATGCAATGGCACTGGGTGGCATACAGAGACACTGAGCAGGCATAAACAAACACTGAACAGAACATATTAACACTGAACAAAACATATTAACACTGAACGGCCACCAACACACACAATCAACACTGATGAACACATAATCACACCGAACCTCCATCAAAACACACAAAATTCATTCATGCAATGGAAATTAACAGATTGAAATTGAAAATCGTTTGAATTAGGGTTCGAAATACTTACTTCCTCTCCTTCTTCTCGCCGGCGGCAGGCTGAGGGATAAGGCTCGCCTGCTCTTCACTCGACGGAGTGTACTGAACAAGCCTTCGTTCAGTGTTTTCTGAAGCAGCAGCGGCGGTTGGAGTCGATTTCTTCCTGGCGGTTTTCTTCGCGGCGGCGGTTTTCTTCGACGGAGCCATTGATAATCGAACTGAGCGATGAGAGATGAGAGGATTTCGTGTGTTGGTTGTGGTGGTTACGAAGCTTGATGAAATCGATTTCTGTGTGTTCTGTTCTTTTAGCGGGAGCCGAGAGAGAAAGTAATGGAGGCGTGGGTTTCGTGGGTTCGTGTGTGCGTGCGGGAAATAATGAAATTAATGCTGAAACGGTTTGTTCAAATGTGTATATATGCGAGGGCAATGACGTCTTTGCACATTTTAGGCGGCCTAATCGGCACGCGTAATTTCTCGAAAGCCTTATTGCCGAAAAAAGGCTGAAAAATGACCTTATTGCCATTTTTCCCTTTATTTTAACATAAAGATATTAAAAATAAAGTAATGATTAGGATTAGGAAAAATATTTTTTATATAGAAGGAATTATATAAAATGAAATATGTATCAGAATATATAAAATACCAATTTTAACAATAAAATAAAAAATATTTTTTTAGTTAAAACATATCACATGTTTTTAATTATATTAAAAAAATTATATATAATATTTAAAAAATAATATTTATTTATAAATTTATATATATAATTATATAATTTTCTATTATATAAAAATAATAAAATAAATATTATAATTGCTAATTCTGCCCCAAACCCCTCTCCCCTTTGAACCAAAAAATAAATACTCCGTACTAAAGGAAATACTACTCTAATACATTAGAAACATGTTCAAGATCTTTCATAGTCAGAAGTGCGATCGAAATAGTATATTTTTTTGAATCCCGCCGATCGATCAGTAAGCTTCGTTTTTTAATTCCGCCGATCAATCAGTAAGTTTCTTATTTGCATCCCGATCGGTAAGTTTCGCCAACTTTATCTTCATTCATTTTAAATAATTCTTTGTTTGATCAGAATTAGGGTTATAATTTGTATTTAGGATATGGTGATAAAGTAGAGAAGTAGGGTAGTATTTGTTTTGTTTTGCTACTCCGACACCCTCAAAGCTAACTCTTTTGGTTGGGGGGCTGAGGCTGAGGAGAGACTTCTAACCATTTGTGTTTGCTTTGTTACTACTACCGACCCTGATCGTATTCTGTAGATCCTACTAATATGAAAATCGTAATAATTGTAAGCTCTTTCTATATAGCAATGCTAAATCCTTATCGTTTTTTGTTTTGAACGATTCCTTCTAGGTTGATTATTTTCTTAAATCGTAATGAATTCAAGCACTCAAGTTGTTACAAACTCAAGAAAGAAACCTCGTCTCGTTCTTGCCCACAACAGCACAGATGACATAATTACTAACTTACATGAAAGTGTGTTAACTCACATACTGTCCCGTTTGCCAACAAAAGATGCGTTTCGAACTTGTATCTTATCAAAACACTGGGAATGGAAATGGACATCATCTTACAATCTCGACATAGATGATTATTGGTGGAGCCATCCCGGTACGAGAAGATTTAGTAAGAAAAGTTTTGTTAAATTTATGGATACGATACTAATATCCCCTCAACATCCTTTAAGAAGCTTCCGTATCAAGTGTACGATTTTTCAAGATTTGGGTTGCCTGCAAACATGGATTTCTGTTGTACTGAGACGGGGAGTTGAGAGGTTTGACTTAACTATGTCTAAGCGAGACTCTATCCTCCCTTATAGCCTTATGAATACCACTTCATTGAGAACATTTAAACTACGGCAGTTTGAATACAATCTCGACATTGAAGATTGTTGGTGGCACCAGCTCCGTACGAGAAATTTTAGAGAGGAAAGATTTGTTAAGTTTATGGATACGATACTAAATTCCCCTCAACATCGCTTAAGAAGCTTCCATCTCAAGTGTGAGTATTACAAGGACTCGGGTCGCCTGCAAACATGGATTTCTTCTGTACTGAGACAGGGAGTTGAGAGGTTTGACTTAAGTTTTGATTGGCAAAGCAATGTATCTTTATTCCCTTGTAGCCTTATGAATACCACTTCATTGAGAACATTTAAACTACGGCAGTGGGAAGGCATCTTGAATGTTCTTACAAAGAATTTCCTTCCTAACCTCACCAGCTTAGATATCTATGGCGTACGCATTATGAATGAGAATGCTAATGCGAGGACCGTGACATTTAATTTTCCAGTTCTAGAAACATTGACATTAATATACTGCGAATGGTTGAATGTGGAGTCCGTGGAAATATATGCACCTTTGCTTACTACTTTCATTTCTGGACCAATGAACATGGACAAGGAATACGACTATTCTGTCATGATTGACGCTCCTGGGCTTACTACATTCGAATGCAAGTTTGGTTTACCAGAAAAATTCATTTTGAATGGATCATCAATCGTTTCCGCATTACTACACTGTTATGGTGATGGCTTGGATGACGATATCCAGTTACTTGCCAATATTGGATCACGAGTTCGGAAACTACTCAACACCTGGACTTGTTTGGAAGAGTTAGAGCTATCACATTTCGTGGCCAATGTTAGTTCTCTTACTCCCTTTCTTATGCTAGTGATGTATTCTTTCAGCTCACATTTAATTATTCTGGATAATTCACTTCCAGTCGCATAAGATCATATGAAAACGTACAACTTTACCGCATAAGATTGGTTTAAGGCATCAATTAGTGTTTTTATTTGCATCTTTCATCTCATATTGTATATAGTATAATATTACATATAGAATTTGTTCCGCTAGTTCAAAACTAATTAATATGCATTCCAGCACATATAATCTAACCTTGCTTCCACAGACGTTTTATTAGAACTGCTTATAGCCTTGTTATGTTGTTCTGTTAATAAGCATCTCTCATCTCTACACAGGTATTACAGTCCGGACCTCCTCTTCGCTGTCTTGATAAGTTGAAGCGACTAACCTTGCTTGAACATGATAATGCCGGACAACTATTTAAGTTACTTCACGCGGCGCCATCACTGAAATACTTGTCCATAAATCTGGTACGACGCGGTTACACTGTATATTTTATGTTAGCAAGTAGATATGAATGTCATCCTTTTCATTTAATATAAATTAAAACTAAGCTTCTTTTCCTTCTCGATCAGTGTGAGTGGGATGATTATAATCTTGGAGCCATGGAATCAATGCCATCTTGTATTGTATCTCAACTGGAAGAAGTTGAGATTCGCGGTTTTCATCATCTAGAACCTGCAAGTACAGGTCAATATGATGTGCTAAAGTTCTTTTTGAAGTATGCAGAGCAACTAAAGAAATTTTCTGTCTTGGGATACGCTCCACGTCATAAACTAGAAGAGCTTAGAGAGATTTTATCAACATTTCCAAAATGTTCGCCTTATTTAACAATTGAAGTTATCGTTCGGAAAAGAATATCATCCATTCCAAATCATTGATAGCTAAACTAAACAGTTGAGATTTCCCAATGAATTCAATTTTTGATTACTTAAAAACAATGAGAGAAAAGATTTGACAGTGGTTTCATTTCATTTATATTGTATCTAGAATCTCAATGCTCAGGTTTACATGTTGTTAGCTAAGATTTCTCAATGGATCCGTTTGTTTCGTTTTCTTTATACTAGTGAAACTAAAGCGTTGCAGAGCATGTCCGATAAAAGCTTGTTGTGTTGTTACTTGTTACCAACATATTTTTTGAGTTATGTGCAAATGAACCCTCGAGCAAATCGGAGAAATGTTGACATTTGGAACTGTAACTTTGCTTTGAATCGTATATGTAACTATAACAATCCTTTACTAAAGACTATCTTCTCTTACTACTCATGTTTGTGCTGGAAGAGGCTATATAGGTACTCATAGATAAAACATAAAAAAATTGTGACAAAAAATTTGATAATCTTAATATATAATATTAATATATATTGTACTGTATATGGAACCGGATTCATGGGTGAAGCAATAGTAATAAAAAAATATATATATATATAATTAAAGAAGCAATAGTAATAAAAAATATATATATAATTAAAGTTAATACTATAATAGAGGTAGATAGCTAAGAATGAGCGACAGCTGACCCATGGCATCACCAGCAGCACAGCAGCTCCGCTAAAGACTCGTTCCAACTGCTCAAAACTCCCGCGCTCCTCCTTTTCTCCCATCACAAAAACCAATTACACAATATAATTAATTCATTCTCTTACATACTAATTACACACCATTAATTATATTTTCATTCATCCGAAAATTACACCAATATGGACGAAGAGTATGACGTCATTGTTCTAGGCACTGGTCTCAAGGAATGCATTCTCAGCGGCCTCCTCTCCGTCGACGGCCTTAAAGTGCGTGCGCGCACCCCCATATATATTATTATTAATTCGCTTCATTCGAGGGCATCGGCTGGATCTAACTATCCTAGCTATTTTGCGCTCTTTCATTCTTCTCGATCCGCTTTAATTAGCTTTTTTACGAATCATAAACTGCTGGCTTTTGAACACACATATAGGTACTGCACATGGACAAAAATGATTATTATGGCGGAGAGTCAACATCTCTCAATTTGAATCAGGTTTATTATATAAATATGTGTTTATTTATTATCGTACTACTATATGTCATTTATTTTTTTGACACTTGGAGATCGGTGTCGTCTTTCTTTCTTTGTTTCTTTAGCTGTGGAAGCGCTTTAGGGGTGATGACGAGCCTCCTGAGCAGTTGGGTGCAAGCAGAGACTACAATGTTGATATGATTCCCAAGGTACGTATAATATCTTCTGAATTACGCGAGTATTTCGTATATATCCATTAGATCTAGCCTCGATCTAGCTAGCTAGTGCATATATAATTAATTTGTGTCATATGTTTTTCGATCTCAGTTCATGATGGCAAATGGAACGTTGGTACGTGTGCTCATTCACGCAAATGTTACCAAGTACCTCAACTTCAAGGCAGTGGATGGTAGTTTTGTCTATAATAAAGGAAAGGTATACATACATTACATGCATGCTGCTTTCACTCGCTCTTCAGACTACGCGTGAAAAGAGATAGAATCGCGGTCAAAATAGTTTTCGAACAAACCTTTTTAGTACTTAATATTTACTTGTATCAATCTTACAGATCTACAAGGTTCCTGCCACCGACGTTGAAGCACTCAAGTCGCCATTAATGGGGTTATTCGAGAAGCGCCGTGCTCGCAAGTTCTTCCTTTTCGTTCAGGACTTTGACGATAGCAACCCCAAGACTCACGAGGGGATGAATTTGGACACAATCACAGGAAAAGAACTTATTGCGTACGTCACTTTCTCATGATTTCATCGCACGCTTAATTATTAACACATCGGAATAAATAAAGTTGTTTATAATATAATTAATGCAGAAAATATGAACTGGAAGATGACACGATCGATTTCATCGGCCATGCTCTGGCGCTGCATGTCGATGATGGTTACTTGGACCAGCCAGCTATTGAATTCGTTAAGAGAGTCAAGGTACTGTTGTATTTAACTATTTATCACTTTTATCATAAGTTTTAGTTAAGATTTCTCTTTTTCCATATTGTCGCGTTTTTATTTAGTGTTATAACTTTACTCTTTTCCAAACAGCTGTACGCAGAATCTTTGGCACGGTTCCAAGCCGGGTCTCCTTACATCTACCCAATGTACGGACTAGGGGAACTGCCTCAGGTAATTGTTTTTCGTCCGCGCGCATATCATTTTTAAAGTACAGCTGCCGTGAGATATTAATGTTGGGCGCGACGACTTAATTAATATATATGTTTCGTGATTAATTAACAGGCATTTGCACGTCTAAGTGCAGTTTACGGTGGGACTTACATGTTAAACAAGCCACAGTGTACGGTAATTAATCTTTCCCTCAACTAGATCAGCATTGCTCCTTAAACGAAACACAACTTATAAAACTATTTTACTCGAAAACTAGCTAATTGGAATTTACAGGTGGAATTTGATGAGAGTGGAAAAGCAATCGGGGTAACATCTGAAGGAGAAACCGCTAAATGCAAGAAAGTCGTATGTGATCCGTCATATTTACCTGATAAGGTAACTTTTAGCATCGATCTAATTTTGACTTTCACAATGTAGAGACTGCCGTAAAACGATTGATGCTGGTTCTGTATATCGCAGGTCCAGAAAGTTGGGAAGGTTGCTCGTGCCATTTGTATCATGAGCCATCCGATCCCGGACACCAACGAGTCCCACTCGGTCCAAGTTATTATCCCACAAAAGCAACTCGGTCGTAAATCAGATATGTGAGTTCGCTAATTAATTAAATTACTAATTGTAACAGTTGATGTATGTGTTGAATTACTTGAATATTACTACTCTTTGACAGGTATCTGTTCTGCTGCTCGTATGCTCACAACGTGGCTCCGAAACGGAAATTCATAGCGTTTGTGTTGTCGGAAGCTGAGTCCGACAACCCAGAGGCTGAACTGAAGCCCGGGGTCGATCTTCTGGGGCCGGTTGATGAGATATTTTACGAAACTTACGACAGGTCTCAGCCCACTAACGACAATGAGGCTGATCAATGTTATATATCTACGGTTCGTGCGCGCGTTTATATCTAATGTTATATAACGGTTATAATAACTACTTATTTTCATGATATATATATATATATTGCAGAGTTATGATGCATCGACACACTTTGAGTCCACGGTAACAGATGTATTGGACATGTACTCCAAAATAACTGGAAAGGTAAGTAATATTTTGAGTACGAGTATATGTGTGATTAATAATGATATATTCGTCGTTTTAACCTATTCTTATTATCCCGGATAGGTTCTTGATTTGTCGGTGGACCTGAGTGCAGCGAGTGCTGGTGATGCTGAACAATAAGCTCACGCTTTTGATGTATGCTTTCATCGTTACATTATTAGCAATCAATTTCTCGATCGAGCGGATATCCATAGAAGATTGGATGCCGGTTTACTGCAGGAGAAGTTTAATGCATGCTTCTGATGAGCTCCATAACTAGGAATCATTTTTACCATGTTTTTAAAACTTGTTTTCTTTTTCTTTACCATTTTGTAGTGTGTTCTCTTTTAATTAAGTTTTGAATTTCTTGGTTGATGGATTTTCGTTGTCTGGGATAAATAGATAATTTGATGTTTTGGAAGGTACTTAATTTCATTATTTTCGTGAGAATATTCAAAGTGTTTTGGAAACATCGACTCCTCTATGTTCGACTGCCTTGCTACTCCTTCGCCATGATCGATTATTAACTTTTGAAAGTTCACCTCAAAATCTCAAAATTTCAGAACTGGAATTCATTTTGATGATTGATGACTGTGGTATAATTATTGAATGTAATGTTTGCATGAAATTTGAAACTCCATAGATTCTGATAACAGTTTTGCATGACAAATTTATAGGAGTACTCCCTCCATCCCCCAAAATTGTGCATAGAGAAACTTGCACGTAGATTAAGAAAAAGTGATTTGTATAAGTATAATAGGTATTGATGTGTAAGTAATAAAGTAGTTAGTTGAAAAGATAGTGGTATAAGTGTAAATAAATGTGTATTGAGACTTGAGAGAGGATAAAGTTATGAAAAGACATTTCATTTATGGAATGTGCATTGTTTTAAGGAATGAACTAAAAAAAGAGTATGCATTGTTTTAAAGGGAGTAATAATTTTTACAATAACAAGGAAACATAAAAGAGAATGTATTACTCCGTTTTTTATTTGAAATATTTGCTAGAAGAAACATCTTTCCCAATTCCTGCAGTCTAACTAAATTATTACTGTGTAGTAAGAAAAAATCTCAATCTCTTGAAGTAGAAAATAGATTTAAGTTGTAGATAAATGGAGGAATCATTATCAAATAGGGCATTTGGTCTAGTGGTATGATTCTCGCTTTGGGTGCGAGAGGTCCCGAGTTCGATTCTCGGAATGCCCCTTTTTATCATTCATGAAATGGAGTATAGAACTATTTTAATTTTTTATAGAACTAAATTAATTTTTTTAGAAAAATCGAAGAGTGAGAGAGAGATTAATTGTTTTTAGAAAAATCGAAGAGTGAGAGAGAGAGATGGGAGACGATCTTTTTAGAAAAATCGAAGAGTGAGAGAGAGATTAATTGTTTTTAGAAAAATCGAAGAGTGAGAGAGAGAGAGATGGGAGACGATCGGGTGAAGAAGGATGCATTGGAGATCATGGATTCGTTTCGAGTTCTACCTCGCCTCGTTGTCTTCGATCTCGACTATACTCTCTGGCCTTTCTACTGGTACTTTTACTTCCCCCATTCTTTTTATTTTTTTGAATTTTCGACTAAGTTTGATTTTACGTATCGTTGCTACTACAGTTTTAGAATTTTGCTGATGAATCAAGGAAATTCAGAATTCTCGAATTACTGCTACTAATTTGTAGTCGAATTCCTTCAGCTTCTCAGTATTTCCGGTAGTGATAAACCCTAGGTTTCAGAGGATTAGGCTGCGTTTTGATATCCTTTTATTCAAGAGAGAGAGATATTGATGAGAAACGAGTTAAGAAGTTTTGATTAAAGTAGAAAAGTTTCTGGTACGGGAATTGTTTTGTAAATTGCTTGTTTCTGGTTGCAGTAGTTTAGAGGCAAGAATTGGTTTAAGAAATTGTTAATTATGAAAATGTGTCGAATTTAGATTGCCGTAGAATGTGTAGCCTCGCAAGAAAGTCCTACTGAAAAGATTTAATTTGTGCGATTTTAGTTGATCGTTGATTAATTTAAAGGAGATAAAAAACTTGACAAGGGCCAGAAATCGTTTATGCTGAATCGCCTTTTAGGGTGTCTTCCTTTATTATACCTGTTGAATGTTCGATTGACATATTAAGTGGCTTGCGTTAGTGAATGTCTCTCCAAGAGTTCCATGCCATCATTATACCCTCACGCCAAAGGCATACTGTACGCTCTCAAGGATAAAGGTGTTGATATCGCAAGAAAGTCCTACTGAAAAGATTTAATTTGTGCGATTTTAGTTGATCGTTGATTAATTTAAAGGAGATAAAAAACTTGACAAGGGCCAGAAATCGTTTATGCTGAATCGCCTTTTAGGGTGTCTTCCTTTATTATACCTGTTGAATGTTCGATTGACATATTAAGTGGCTTGCGTTAGTGAATGTCTCTCCAAGAGTTCCATGCCATCATTATACCCTCACGCCAAAGGCATACTGTACGCTCTCAAGGATAAAGGTGTTGATATCGCTATTGCCTCGAGATCACCAACTCCCGACACAGCAAATGCTTTTCTCAAGAAATTGGGGCTTGAATCTATGTTTGTTGCTCAGGTGAGCTAAACTTTTAAATATTTTTTTTGTTTTCGATCTTGCGTGTTAAATCATGTTTTTTCATGTCAATAGCTTTACGTGACTTTATTTTCATCTCAAGGACAAAAAAACCAAGAGTTTTAGTCTTTGTTATTAATTATTATATGCTCTTAAAATCACTGTCACGTTGTATTATAAACTGCTTTAATTTAATTCTGATCCAAAATAGTACGAGTAATAACTAATACAGTAAGATTCTAAAACGAAGCTGTATTGTTGACTTCTTGTGAAAACAACAAAAGCTTCATAGGATCTGGTCTGAAACTCATCTGAGATAGATAACATCTTTCCAAGTTCAGGAACATTTTATATATTATTTAAAAGGTGACGGTTGTGCATTAATTTCTATATTTTATATCCTTCAATATTTTCAGGAGATATTTTCTAGTTGGACTCACAAGACCGATCATTTTCAGAAGATAAAACAGAAGACTGGTGTTCCATACAATGAAATGCTATTTTTTGACGATGAGAATCGCAACATTGAAGCCGTAAGACAATCCTCCTCTTCTATTGTTTCTTGTTATAATCTCTTTGAATTAAGTACAGAAAAATACTCCCGAGGTTTAGTCTAATTACAAAAAGCTCCTATGATCTTCTAAAAATACTGAGGGCGTGTTTGCAAATTAAGTTTAGGCCTTCAGTTGGGAAAAGAGAAAAAGGAAAAAACCATCTTTGTGTGTAAGCGCTTAGCAAGCTCCCATTCTTTAGTTAGCACTTGTGTGTTTTTCTACAACGATCCACTTCTAAAAAGAACTTGCATGCGATCAAGATGAAGTAGTTTCACTAGTTTGTAACAATAACAAATGTAGGTATCCATATATTCATTCTCCTAAGAGTTTAATCTATTATTGTTATTATTTTAGATATCTAAAATGGGTGTTGCAAGCATCTTGGTGGACGATGGTGTCAATCTGGGAGCTTTGAGACTGGGGCTATCCAGATTTTCCCAAAACCGAACTTCTTTGGAAAAGAACAAGCAAAGATGGAGTAATTTCTCACAGAACTCTACTTCATCGGAAAAGTAGCAATAATTTTTTCATCCACTTCTTCAGATATATGCGACCACTTTAATCTACTTCAGTTGTGAATTCAGTATCACTCGGCTGTGGCGAGAAGGGTAAGAAAATAAATTTTAATATTATTGCATCATGATCAACACACTTTATTATCACTCTTGCCCTCCAAAAATACATCTCCTTTGTTTGTAAAACTCAATTGAGATCAAGTAATGGTTTTATCTATTTGATTCCAACAATACACATGAATATGTTTGTATCGATTGTGATCCTCTGGAGAAGGGTAGCCAATATTTAAAAACCACTTCATTGACTTTTCGTGTTCTTCATTGAATATGTTTGTATCGATTGTATCAAGTAATGGTTTTCGCACGATGATTTTCTCTATCATTTTTTAAAATATGGAATATTAATTTATCGTTTCATTACTGTGCTTAATTCTTATATAAAAGATAGAAATATCACAATTGAATATGCAACAGAAAGATTGGTTAATTTTTCAATTGTAAGAAAATAATTCAATGTCAAATTTGGGTTTGAATTATCAGAACTTTTTAAGGTTCTAAGTGTAACTCTACTTTCTTATTTTCAAAACGAAGTTTAACTTTATATTTAGTACTCTTTATGTTTCACAATAGCATGCTTTTGTTCTTTGTATTTTGTGAAAGAAATTGTTCTCTTATTATGAAACAGATTGAGTATTTTTTTTTCATTAATGTGTGACGAATCAATTGTCAATGTAATTTTTTTGTCTATCAAAATATTTTGTGATTTACTTTTTGATATTAAACACTTCATCCGCCCGATATGAAGTCATTTTTTATACTATTAATCACAAACCAATAATCAGACTTCTACAAAGAAGGTGGTCATGATGTGGTTGCTTTTGTAAGCGGCGAGAAAACGAATTATGATGCAACAACATATGGTTTGAGGAAAAATCAAATTACTCTAAAGAGTGTATGAAAAACACAAACACAATATCTATAAATAAACATCATATGACCGCATTGTTTCCGCCTCCCTCTTTTGATGTCTCCTTACAATATCGTTTGATATGGCCAAATATTATGCAATTTGAACACTAAAAATTATATATTTTTTTGGATTATTTCTCGATTTCACCTTCTCTATTTCAACTTTTATCATTGTTCCGATCTCGACTCTCCACACTCCAATAGAAAGATTTAAATCTTTTAACGAAAAATTTTGTGATAACAATTTAATTCAGAGTTTCGAGTTTTGACTCGAAGCCACTTAAGATTTTTGACATCACTACTTTCGAAGGAAAGGACTAAATTTGATAATCGATCTTCTAAAAAAGATTAAAAATGAAATTATCTCTAAGTTTTAAGAGTTCATTTGTATAATCTTTCCCCAAATAAATGTAAGTTTGCCCCTAACTCTGACAAACCCATATCGATCTCTTTAGATGACAATCGTCATCTTTATCACACAAAACAAATGCATTCAGTGACCATAACCTTCTCACCTACACTGCTTCTGCACCATCTCCCTCCCAAAAATCCTCACACTTTCCATCCAATATTCTCTCAGCCCATCGGAAAAATGTCATTTCTCGGTGGGTTAAAATCCAAAATCAGCGCTATTGGCCGCGGCGGCGATGACAGCGGCGGCGACGGGGTCCAGACGCTGGCCGAGTTCATGGGGAAAGGGGGCCAAAACGTCGGAGACGAGTTGGTGGTCCTGTACAGTCACTTGGAGTACGCTTGCAAAAAGATTGCCGCCCTAGTCGCCTCGCCTTTCAACGCAAATCTCGCCACCAATTTCACTGCTGCGACGGCGAGTGATGAGAGGGATAAACCCAAGCCACTCGACATCGTCGCCGTGAGTTTTTTTTTTTCAATTTATAATTAAATCCCTTTTAGAGTAAGATAATTACTGTATGTATGTTTGTGTTTATGGGATGTTAATTTCCAGGTATAATAATTTCTTGATTTAATCATTACATTTAGAATTAATGATTGATATATTGTGTGTACATTCAGATTTTGTGATTTTTTTGCAGAGATCCCCAAATTAATACTATTGGTTTTGATTGTTATTTTTTTCAGAATGATATTATACTGTCTTCTTTGAGAAATTCGGGGAAAGTTGCTGTGATGGCGTCAGAAGAAGACGATGCCCCCGTTTGGCTTTCTGATGAGGGCCCGTTTGTGGTCGTTTTAGATCCTCTCGACGGGTCCCGGAACATAGATGCCTCTATTCCAACGGGGACGATATTCGGCGTCTACAAACGTCTCTTCGAACTCGATCACCTGCCGAGAGAAGAGAAAGCGACTCTGAATTCCCTCCAGAGTGGAACAAAGCTTATTGCTTCCGGCTACGTCCTTTATTCGTCGGCCACGATTCTATGCACCAGCTTTGGATCGGGAACACACGGGTTCACGCTTGATCGCTCGACTGGGGACTTTATTCTCACTCATTTGAATATTAAAATCCCCTCTCGAGGTAATATCATTTCACCGGCAAATTAAGAGAACCATATCTGATTACAAAATGTTCCATTTACATTCTATGAAAAAGATCTGATATTCTAAAAGGTTGAAGGGATAATTGTGGAATTCAAGAAGAAATATGTTGGGTTTTTCGTATAATGTTTGGAAAAGTTAATATAACGGAGATGTAATCGTAGAAATTATTCGATGAAATCATCAAATTTTGTTTGTACGTATACTTGTTTCTATCACTTTGATGGACTTCCTGAATAATCGTGTTAGGCGGTATAGTTGACCAAGTTCTTCATTGCGATTATTTCAGGTCAAATATATTCCGTGAATGACGCTCGGTATTTTGACTGGCCCGAAGGTTTGAGGCAATACATAGACACCATTAGACAAGGCAAGGGCAAATACCCTAAGAAGTACTCTGCTCGATACATATGTTCTCTTGTTGCGGATTTCCACCGCACGATTTTATACGGCGGCGTGGCCATGAATCCTAGGGACCATCTCCGTCTCGTTTACGAAGCTAACCCGCTCAGCTTCTTAGCCGAGCAAGCCGGTGGTAAAGGGTCGGATGGTAAAGTTAGGATCTTGAACCTGCAGCCTGTAAAACTACACCAGAGGCTGCCGTTGTTTTTAGGGAGTCCAGAAGATATAGAAGAGTTGGAGAGCTATGGAGATGTTCAACAGAAAGTAAACCCTGGATATGATGTTTGAAGTGATGGTTGCATTTCTGGAATCTGAGTGTGGTTGTGAATTGTGATCATACTAATACACTATACTCTAATAAATATGTACTGTAATTAATAAACGTGATTCTGTTTTTCTTTAATAATGTAGGTTAGAAAATTCTAATAAATATTAAGGACAATTTAAAAAAAAAGTAGTTATGTCCAAATTATTGTGTAAAATAATTTAATATATTTCATAAAACCATTAATTATGTGAAAATTTTTAATTGGGTAACATAATATGCACTTACTACTGTATTTTAGAAAATAATTTACCAAATAAACAACATTTTCAACACAATAACCTAATCTTTTTAATTGATTCTGCCCGACGAATTTTTTTTTCTTCCGGAATTGTGATTTGAGTTCTCTATTCAAGACGGACGCATATTTTAGGCAATATTCTAAATACTACTCCCTCCCAACCGCGACTATTAGTGAGAGAAAGTATTATGCAATATTCAATATTTGGAAAGATTATATTGATTTTATTTTTTGAACATTTTAGAAGATTATATTGATTTGTTTCCCTAATTAATAAGGGTAGTTAATTAAAATATTAGTAATATTAATTTTTAATTGTGATTATTGGCGGTAGAATGTTGTTTACACTATCCCATAAAAATTAATATTGAGAAAACAAAGAGATCGATCGAGAGGGAAGAAGAATTGATAATCGATACTCGGTATTATGGATAGACTTAGCGGGTTGCCGGATGACATCATAGGTAATATCCTCTTCTTCCTTCCGACGATCAAGAGTTTGGTGGAAACCAGCACACTCGCAAAGAGCTGGAGGTTCCGTTGGGCCCACTTCACCCGCACTGCTTATTACAGAGAAACATTAACACCTGAGGATTCAAATATGACCACCACCCAAAACAACAACGATGCTTTTCACAGAGGATCGGGTGCCACTGACTCTGAGTTCGAGTCGTGGATCTTGGCTCGACGTAATAACAATAATGTCCGTAAACTTTTTATCCACTTAGATCACCACCTCAAGTTGCCTCCATACCTCTTCGCTTCCGAAACCCTAGTCGATTTGTGTCTCGTTAATTGTGGCTGTATCGCCACGAGCGTTGCCATAGATTTCCCTGCCCTTAAGAAGCTTCAGCTTAAAAATGTTGTGTATGAGAATAACGAATCCCTTACTCGCCTGCTTTCTCGATGTCCGGTGCTTGAGGAGATGATCGTTCAGAGGATGATGTTTTCCGTTAAAGAAGATAAGAGCTGCTTCTTGGCCTCCTTCTGTAATGTGTCTTCCCCCACTCTGACTAGGCTAGTGCTCGATTTAGACAAGGTCACCCTGGTTATAGATACTCCTGCTCTCAACTATCTTCGCTTACGTCTTTGTCGTCAGTGTGCGGTTAAACTGGATAGGCCACTGCGCTTCTTAATCGAAGCAGATATAGATATGAGTAACGAAGAAATATTTTTTAAAGTAAGATTTTCAGACAAGTCGGTTTATACGCAAATGGTGAAAAGATTTGTTAATGAGTTGCGTAATGTCAAGTGCCTGACGTTATCAACTCGTCGAATTGAAGTAAGTGTTTGCTCACATTTTAATTTTGTTTCCTGATTTTAGTATGGTACTGTGATTGTTTTGTTTGTTTGCTTTTAATTCAGTGGTTCTCACCGTTAACTTTGGATGCCAAGTTTCACAACTTAACCGAACTCAAATTGAGTGCCGATTGGCAGTTCGTCACAGGTTTCCTGGTAAATGCTGATAATCTTCGACTTCTTACTATTTGTCGCACAGTAAGTTTTTATTTAATTTCTTTTTTTACTACTCTTTAATCATTTTTGTGTCATTTTTTTTCCAGTTATATTATTGAAGGAGGATTTTATTTTCTCGTTTAACTTGTCAATATCGTATATCAGGTTGATCCCAAAGCCCAACATTGGATTGAACCGAAACCATTGCCTAACTGTTGGAGTTCACATATCGATGAAACTGCATGCCTTAATTCACATCTTGAAAGAGTAATTGTAGTCGACTTTGGTTGGTCTAAAGAGCAAGAATTTGACATGATAAGTTACATTTTGAGGCATGCTAAAGTTTTGAAGACCATGGAAATACTATACACTCAACAATATGACCTCGACCCCAAACACAAACTTGAAGCTCACAACAAACTTGCATTGTTTGAGAGAGGGTCTGAGAAATGCCAGCTTGTCTTCCTTTGAGATTGTTTCAGTAGGATCATTTAATTATCTAAGTATTTTATTATTGTTATTATTATGATACTCTATATTTTAGACATTGATTCCAAATTTATTTCTTATATATTTTTTATGATCTTAAAATCTTGTTTGTCTAGATAGTCTATAATCTTATCCATGTTTTCCTTTCTGGATCTCACAGTAAAAATAGAATGTGCATCACTTGCAGACTTGCAGTAGGACGAATTGAGTATTTAATATAAATAATCGACGGGCTCAAGCTGTGCTCGATACATATGTTCTCTTGTTTACGAAGCTAACCTGCTCAGTTTCTTATCCGAGCAAGCCGGTGGTAAAGGGTGGGACGGTAAAGTTAGGATCTTGAACCTCCAGCCTGTAAATCTACACCAAAGGCTCCCGTTGTTTTTAAGGCCAAAGGCCGATAGAAACGAGCACGTAACCAAGTATCACGTTTAGCATCGTGATGACTTGGAAAATGCGCAAAGCGTTGAATGCCTCGTCGTGCCTTCTCTCCTTGATGCTTCTTCCCACCTTCGCCTTTAGAATGTGCTCACATTTCACGTAGAAAAATCAATAATTTCGCCTTTAGAACACCTCCTTTGTGCAAGCCTTGAGGCTTGAGCATGAAAGGGTACTGTGTACTTGGTGGGTTTGATCCCAGAATCAAGCATCTCGACGTACAGATGGACGACTGCTTCGAAGGGCCCGTCCACACGGAAGCTCGAATCAGTTGGTTGCAAGGTATGGTCTTGATTCTCTTCTCTTGAGATTAAGATAGAGTCAACACTTGGTATCAAGCTTCGATGTTGAGAATTTAATTGTTTTATTTAATTTAGGATAATTACATTTTTCAACATAAGGATGTTTTTACATCTTACAACTTCGTCGGAAAATTATTGCTCGATTAGGCGATTACAACCCCGTTGGAAATTAGTCGCTCGATTAGGCAATTACAACAGAGGTTTGAACATTTTGCACTTTCCAACTTACCAAAAACCGAAAGAGAGCACCTTTTGTGCGTTTGTGCATCATAAAATATTGAAGCTAGAAAGACATTTTTGTAATTACACAATCTTTTAATATATATATATATATATATATATATATATTTTAAACATAAAATTAATGTTCTAATTGTTTACAATAAAAACCCAAACCAATCTATCTATCTATCTATCTATCTATCTATCTATGCATATATAATTCCTGAATTTCTCAATTACACGTGACCAATAAGAGATATTTAATATTATTGTGTTTACACTGTAAATTATAAATAAAAATAATAAAAATATTTACAAATTATTTAATTTTTAATTTTTTTTTATTTTGGTCATTAGCAAATATTTCATAATAATCAGTTAATTTTCATAATAATTCATAGTAATTTATATTTATTTATATTTGGAAGTAAAATTCATAATAATCAGTTAATTTACATTTATTTAATCAAATAGATTTTCGGTGAAGATATGAAAACCCTTATTATACAAGCGAATCATTCGCGGTCTTCTTGCAAAACCGATCCTCCGACGATTTCTTATATCCAAATTTCTGATGATCCTCTAGCCTTTCTTTCGTCCTTTTCCATCCTGCAATATGTTTCTTTGTTTATAACTTTTAGTATTCATATATTTTAAAATCGATTTTTCCCAATTATCGTATTTGTCCAATTATCCAGATATTTTAAAATCGATTCTCCCCAATTCAATTCTCCTCTGTGTTTAAATCTCATTACAGACTTCCTAATGGTAATTAAGTTACTGTTTTCTATATCGATTGTTGTTTTTTACATCGATTCCCACCTAATTCAATACTCACCTGACATTAAATTTGAGTTCTTAATTTAAAGCGATTATTATTATTATTATTTTTTTTTGTGCAGGTTCGGGTTGATCGCGATGAAGTGTATGGATATTCGGATCGAATTTAGACCCCTCTTTTGTGTCGCTAATACTGTAATTTTGTTTCGAATTTTATAATTCGTTTGGGTTTGGGTTCGATTTCTGTAGAATTTTATTATTTTAAAATAGAAGAATGGAGTTTTATTATAGTATTATCAGTTTTTGAGTGTTCTTTGTGTTCAAAACAAGTTCATGATTTTTCTTTTCATCTCTTGACTGGAAATTGAGTTGAGCAGAGGATTGATTATCGAATACTACAATTTTAAGAAACAATAATTAATTTAGTACATGTATGTACGAAGGTAAATTATTAAACTATATACAAAATTCATTTCAGAATCATTAAATAAATTATTTCATATGCATCAAACTTCAGAAATGTTTAATGTATATTTGCATTAAGAATATATTTAATATTTTGGTGAAGGTTCGATTTTTAAATTAAATATATTTTTTGTTGAATAATAAACTTTTGGTGGAATATGTTGTTGATAAAATTTATAAGTTATTTCATACACACTTACTTTCATTAGGGGTGGGCGAATATCCCGACTTTTCCCGAACCGTCCCGAACCGATATGGTCCCGTTTCGAAAAATAGCATATTCGTTCGGATACACTATTTATTGTTCCGATCCCGATCCCGTTCCGATTGAAGTGATACCATTACAAGGTCCAAATATTTTTGTCCCGTTCCGGACCGATTGTCCCGGTTGAAAAAATTATTAAATTATTATATAATATAATACATTAATACTTTATATTAAATTATTAATTGAATTTCTAAAAAACTCAAGATTGAAAAGATTATTAAATTATTTTATAATATAATACATTAATACTTTATATTAAATTATTAATTGAATTTCTAAAAAAATTCAAACCCTATTCGACTATTCCTAAAAAACTGAAATGACATGAAGAAGATTGAAGATTGAAATGGTTGTGTCTAGTTCCATTGGATATTGAATGTTATTTTAATGTTTTTTAAATTCTTTGGATTTTTTTTTAATTTATTTAAACTTTTAGATGCCTTTTTAGTTGTTTTAAAGTTTAAACTTAGAGATGTTTTTATTTTATTTTTTAGTTGGTTTATTTTTTTTATTATGTTCCGAAATAACATTGTTCCGAATTGATCCCGAACCGATCCAGAATAGTACCATGTTCAATTGGGACTATAGTCTAAACCGGACCGATTCCGAACTGATATATATATAACCGGGACTTGGAACGGGACCCCCTTAATCCCGGACCGTCCCGGACCGTGCCCACCCCTAACTTTCATAAATTTATAAATTATTTCTTAAGTACTAATTTTCAAAAAAACAACAACAACGTGCGGATAAAATGTATACATCATAAAAAAAATAAGTGCGGATAAAATTTATAAATCATCAATTTTCAAAAAAATATAACGTGCATAGCACGGATAGTGGTACTAGTATCTTCAATTTCTCAAAAAAATAAAAACACTAAATCTTAATTTCTAATTCATATATATTAAGGGATAATTATAATTTTCAACCTGAAATTTGTGTTTTTACACTCAGCATATTCCTACACTTCACGGTCTTTTTATGTGCCTTATTTAATTTTAAAAACGGAAAAATATTTTAAGTATATTAAATATTTTTTATTTTTTAATAAAATTATCTTTTTAACAAAAAAAATCTTATTAAATAAATAATAAACAAATACAATAAATCAAAGGAAAAAATGGCAATAAAGCCAATTTTCAACATTTTTTCGGCAATAAGGCTTTCGAGAAATTACGCGTGTCAATTCGGCCGTCTAAAATGTTTAAAGACCACATTACCCTCTTCCCTCTTTTCTCTGTTCGCGATACACAAATCTCAAACACACCTCACCTCGACACCCCCTCCCCGCCGGCTCTTCCTTCTACGACTGCCCCCTCCGCCGTCGATCTCGCCCTCGACACCCTCTTCGCTGCCAAATCCTTCGGCGTCGAACACCTCGCCCTCCTCACTCAGGTAAAGAGCGAGACGATGATGGTGTTCCCGATTAGGAAGACGACGTGGTGGTTGAGGAGGTAATCCGAGAAATCGACGAAGCGCGCGCCCGCCGCTCTTACCGCTGCCGGAAACCGCCTAGTGGAGCACGAAATCAGCGCGAAAACCACGAGGAGTTCGAAAATCTGGCGCATCCCGACGAGCGCGCGAAATCGTTCGAGAATCGCCACTGCCTTCCCCTTCCTCTCGTCACCCAGCCACACTCGCCGCCCCATGGTCGATTCGAATCGAGAAGAGCGAGTCTACACAAGGGAAGATCTCGAAACACGAAGCGTATCCTCTCTCGCCGTCTCAGTTGTTGAGATTCATCGGGTCGGGGATTGTGCGCATAAGTTGTTCGACGAAATGCCCGAGTGAGGGTGAGTGACAACGGGTACCATGGAGAGGAGGGCAGCATTGAATGTGGCGAACTGGATCGCTTTCGGGGCTCCTCCGCACGGCTCGATGGAGTTGGGGTGGATACGATTAGCTCGGCAGACGAAACATTGCCGGAGATCGGCTCATGAAGAGGTACATTAATGGTTCTTTTATTCATCTCAGTAGTTGGCTCTGTTTTTTTATTCTGTGTGTTGATATTCTTGTTACTATTTTTGGATCTTGAGTATTCTTTCTATGGTCGAATGACGGTGCCCAGCAACTTGAGGCGACAACTCAGTGAAATTATTTTATGTTCATTGCTTTATAATTGACGGTGTGCTCTTAGAAATTTCGATGAGAATTTAGTTCATCTAAGTTTTTGTAAGTGATTTTTCTAATTGTTCTATACATGATTGAATTATATAGAAACAGAGGAGTGGTTCATTGATTCCTCCGAGGAAAGTTCAGCGAGACATTCCTCGCGCTTCCAAAAGATTTGCTAATACTGGTTTGCTTGCTACTAAATGTTATCTCATTATTTTTCTGTTTTCGTGCTTTGCTTGAGAAAATCAACTGGGTTGTATAAGATTGATAGTCGCTTAGAAAATATAAGATTGGCCATGTACTCTTTTGTCTTAAATCATGAAAATGCATTTTTAAGGTCTTTCAAAGTTGTCAGGTCCAACTGTTATGATGTTAATTTCCTGATGTAACATTAACTTTTCATTACTCTTAAGATTTTGGAATTTAAGTCATCTATACATGACCTTAAAGTTGATTGTACTTTTAAGTATCTCTGTATGCAGGTCCTTAAGAAGAAGATTCTAAGCCTCCTAAAATTCATTTTCTGATATGAGTTTTAAACAGGAAAAGCTGGGAACAATGTCTGGATAAATGAACAGGAGGGTGGTGTTTTGGTAGAACATGAAAGCGCAAGAGAATCCGTTTTCTGATTTTTATTTTTTTTATTTTTATGTCATTCAGTGTCTAGACCAGATGAGCCGGCTTGTAACTACGATCCATAATGAATGATGAACTTGTTTTGGATTCTGCAATAATGAATGATGAACTTCTTTAAGTGATATTCAGTGTGTTAAAATGAATGATATTCAGTGTGTTAAAATGAACTTCTTCTGCAATAATGAATGATGAACGTGCCGGATGAAGCTGGCCAAAAGGCGCTGACTGAAGCTATAAGGTGAAGTATTCCTGGAAATAATGGTACTAAGAATGATATTTGTTGATTTACCCTCCAAATTGTGATTCATGTTCCGATATATAAATTTCAGGACACGAGTCAAAGGCCAAGGATCAGAAACCTGCTTAAGCTGCCAAAGAGAAGAAGTCTGATGCTGTCAAGCAAAAACGAAAATCGAGGCTGTTGTTTTGGCGGCAAGGTGGATTTCTGTTCGGGATAAACAGTGCATTTCGAAACCACGGGAAAATCCATTTAGACTTTTAGTTAGCTAGCCTACTTCTGATGATAAATACAGTAGATCTCGATCGAACGACATTGTTATAAATTCATGTATACTTAGAGCACAATGTATAACTTCATGTTCCTCTGTAGATTTTTTATTTTATTTTATATATTTTATTTTTGGGATATTCTATTTTTATTTCATTTTCAATGTTTTTTATGACGTTCAGTGTTTTTTTATGACATTCAGTGTTTTGGCCATTCAACATGAAACAAGTTAATGAGAGTCAACACACTGAATAACACTTAAACACACTGAATAAGACTGAAACAAACTGAGTAGAATTAAAATACACTAAGTAACACTTAAACACACTAAATAGCACTTAAACACACTGAGTAGGATTAAAATACACTGAGTAACACTTAAACACACTGAATAGCACTTAAACACACTAATGAAGTTTTTTGTGGTATTTCTAATTTGGAAAGAGATAGGGGTTTTTCTTTAATTAACACTGAATGTCATAAAAACACACTACACTGAATGTCATAGTTTAGCACTGAATGCCCCATTTTTACATTGAAGCATAATAACACTGAATGCCAGATTTTCACACTGAATGTTATAAAATTACACTGAATAACAACATACTGAATGTCATATTTTAACACTGAACATACAAAATGTCATATTTTAACACTGAATGACATATTTTAACACTGAACATACTGATTGTCATATTTTAACACTGAATGACATATTTTAACATTGAATGTCATATTTTAACACTGAACATACTGAATGTCATATTTTAACACACTGAATGACATATTTTAACACTGAATGTCATATTTTAACACTGAATGTCATAAAAACACACTGAATATCATATTTTAACACTGAATAAGAATGAAACACTGAATAAGGATGAAACACACTGAATAAGAATGAAAAACACTGAATGTCACATTAATACACTGTTTGATTAAAAAATACACTGAATAGGACTAAAACACACTGAATAGGAATAAAAAACACTGTTCGATTAAAAAACACACTGAGTGCGACTGAAACACACTGAATATCATTAAAATCACTGAATATCATTAAAAAAACACTGAATATCATTCACATTTACAATTTTAGGTGTATTCAGTGTTATGTATTTTTTATTCTCTCATGCTTTCTTATGTTTCCTGCTTTAAGCTTGGTTCAGAGTTTCCATAGCCAGCCTCTTCATCAGTATTTGTTTTTCAAATAAAAGTAGGGTATTAACAGGGGCAGGGTGGAGCAAATGGAAGATCGATTGAAAGAAGATGTCCTCACAGAAGCGGCTAGGTATTTTATGTTCCTCCTTTACTCATTATTCTCTTAGATGTTTTGGTTTGGTTACTTTCGGTCTCGCAATGCGTTTTGGTATACATTTCATTTTCACCTGTGAAAAATCTTAATTACCAAATATGGGAATAAAATCCTCGTAACTGATGAACTACCAGATGGTCAGATGGTGGATCAATGGGAACCAGTTTCAATTGAATCTGTCTGTCAAAACACCACTAGAGGTTTGTACAAGCTAAACAAAATTGTTGTAATTTGAATTAATTGCTTATACCATTCTATATTTTCTCCAAGCTAGGTATACGAGGACTTGATGCATCAATACCTTGTTGACTATGAACGTGTTCCCATAACAGATGAGAAGTCCCCAAAAGAGCAGGACTTTGATATTCTGGTTAGTCTCCGATTGTAGATCTAGTTTAATTTATATATCAAATTACCAACAATACAATATTCTAATACAATAAAAAATACATAACACTTAATACATAAAAAATACCCTCTTCGTGAACATGCGCACACGACATTGACCAAGGTGACCTCGTTCTCCTGTGGCCGAGCCCTCTGCTTCACAGGAACACACTGCCCTCATCCGGTTCGACTCTCTTCGTCCGAACGATTTCGTGAATTTCTTCACATCCTCGGGAACACGAGAAAAAAATATGTCCTGCCATCCCCATATCTCCGCTCCTCGCGTACCCATCGAATCATCTCGTTCCAACTGACCGACGTCCTTTGTTGCATACGCTCGAACAACGACGACGCAATCCCGGAGTCGTCGTTACTCATGTAACCTCCTATCATCGCGTTCCAAGATACCACATTTCTCACAGCCATTTCATCGAACATCTTGCGGGCGATCACTGTGTGGCAGCATTTACCGTACATGGCCTTGCTGGTCTTGCAACCGTCGTATTAGTGGTGGGCACCGCCGAAGAAGTCCTCCAGCTTCGGAGTTGCGGATGGTGAAGAAACATTAACGCAACCTAAATATATATATAAACAAAAATATACTAAAACGTTAATACACTTTGCAAATGAAAAAAAATACATAAATGTTTGATGATGATACCTTATGGCTGTGATCTGTTGATAGCTTTCCGAAACTGGTTGTGATGAAACGAGTACGCCGTCGAAATCCTCGCTCGGCTGTGATGTGGGTCAGAGCTGGTTGTGTTGACCGCGGCTGGATGCGGGAACTCCAGATGGTGCTTTGTCGGAGTGTGGCGGGCTCGAATGGAGGAGATCGGCCGGAGATGAAGGCGGATGGTGTCTGGTCCGGCGCCGGCGGTAGAGGTCGATCCGGACGACTCTGTGGATTGGGCAGTGGGGTGGGGGTGAAGTGGGGTAGCGTAGGAAAAATTGAGGGGAGGGTAGTTTCGTCTGCCAAAATACATTTTTTGGCCTAATTGGAACAAAAAGGCCTAATTGACAAGAAAATTAGAAATTGGTCTTATTGGCCAAAAAATGTTAAAAATTTGCCTTATTGCCATTTTTCCCTAAATCAAAAAACAAATCATCATATTGTTCGTTTTCCTTATAAATTTGCAAAATTTAAAAAGTGTAAAAATACTTAAGGACCTGTTCTTTTGGACTGAAATTGACTGAACTGAACTGAACTTAAGCGATTTGAACTGAACTGAACTTAAGCAATCTGAACTGAACTGAATTGATTTTTTTTTATAAAAATAAGGGATTATTACAAAAACCTGCCCAGGGTTTCGACGTTTTGGCACTAACCTACCCTAACGGAAAACCGTGACACCCGACTACCTCAACTTTGGACCGTTAGACACTAACCTACTATTTTTGCCGGATTGGAATATTCCTCAGAATATTTCGGGAGCGTGTTTTTCACTTGCCGATTTGGTCAAATTTAAGTCTATCTACAAGATACAAGGGCATTTTGGTATTAACACATATTACTTTTTTTTTAATTAAAAAAAACACAAAAATCTCCTAACCTAATTCATTACGGCAAATCCACGTTACAAAAACGTTTCCAAATCAAAAAAACTTTTAAAAATAAATCATAATCTTGAATAGGAGGTTCGACCTCGCCCGTTGTCGGCGGTGCCGAGGTTGATGGTGGCGGAGGCGGAGGCTTCGGGGTGGTGGTGGATCGAGAAGGAAGAGGTCGGGGGCGACGAAGAACTCCGGGGAGATCGAGGCGAAGGAGGACGGCAGGGGCGTGGTTGGAGACGGCGAGGGGTTCGCCGGAGACGAACGTGACGAGGGCGGATCCGGTGATGCGGAGTGGGCAGCGAGGTGGTGGCGGGCGAAGACGACTTCTTTGTTGAGGCGGGGGCGATCCTTGAAGAGGTGAGTGTAGATTCAAAAGAATGAGCACTCAGAGAATCAAATGTTGGTATCCCGTTCTGTTGCCCAGAAGAAAGTCAATTTCGTTTCTCTCTTCCTCTCTTCATCGTTAGGACTCATTTCTTGCTTTTTTTTATTCAAACAATCTATTTGTTTTTGGAAATCTGGGTTGTAAATTTGTTTGTGATGATGATATATACTGTATATATTAATCTTGAAAATTTTCTTTTTATTTTAATGCATTTTTTATTTTATTTTCAACGTTCTTAAGCAAAGGAAATTTAGGGTTCATGATTTGGGGAAGAGGATGAGGATGAAGACGACGAGGATGAAGATTGATTACTAAATTTTTATTGGTAAGGGTAATTTAGTATTATAAGCCATAAAAAATATTAAAAAAATACAGATAACAGAATATTAGATGGAATATTCTGTTCCGTCAAAAAAAAAAAAATAGATGTGGAAAACGGAAAAAAGATTAGGTAGATGAGTATGAATTTTTCCGTTCGGATAGGTAAGTGCCAAAAACGCAAAACCTTGGGCAGATTTATGTAATAATCCCTAAAAATAATAATAATTTTTTATAAATTATTAAATATTTTTTTTAAAATATTAATAATATTATGACATTAACTAGGTTTCATATTTAAAATTGTACATTGAAATTATTTTAGTTTATTTTATTTTAATTTATTTTGAAACGAACTGAAATGAACTGAACTGAAGCGATCTGAACTGAACTGGGCTTAAGCGGTCTGAACTGAACTGAACTGGACTGAAATTAAGTCCAAAAGAACTGGTCCTTAAACCTAAAGTTGGAAAATATAATTATCTATTTAATTTATTAATTCAAATTAAAAAAAATAAAGGATATAATAGTTTTAACTTTTATAAGCTGTGTTTGGTGTCCAAGATAAATGCATGATAGTTGGGATAACCTATTTATCTTGTGTTTGGTTTACTTTTTGTAGGCCCAAGTTAAAATATTGGCCCGGTACTAACTACTGTTCCACTTCATAAGAGTTAACATATCAAATTGGCATGTTTGGCTATCTTATCACTACAGTAACTCACACTTTACCTATACCATTCTTGATTCAAGAGAAAAAAAATTGGCAATCCAAAATACGAAACAAAAATCAAAACCCCAAATAAACAAATTATTTTTTCATTCATGTATTCGTTACCGAGAGATGAAAGAAAAAATATATATGTTTAAAAATTGAAAGAGAATCGAATTGAGGTCTATTCAGATCTGTCTTTGCCCACTCGATATATATATATTTTTTCTTTCAACAATCGAATTGAGGTATATTCAGATCTGTCTTTGCTCACTCGATAGCGGTGACGGTGGAGCACAGTTTCTCCGTTGAGGAACTCCGAACAGAGTATTGGGGAACAAATCTGTCTTTGCCCACTTGATAGCGGTGACGGTGGCAACAGTTTTGCCGTTGAGGAACTCTGAACAGAGTATTGGGGATAAGATTGGCGTTGCCACAAACTGATTTGATACCCATTTTTTTCCCTAGTTATTTTGTTCGTATAAAATGAATTGGGGATGAAAGAAAAATGTTATATCTATTTTATTTATCAAAACCAACCAAACATCATTTTAAAATATCACGATGGGTTAAATTTATCAAGTTAACTTAACTATTTTATTTCCCCGACAACTATTTTAGTCACCAAATATGTCTAACATTTCACAAAGAGTGCCCATAATTATATTTAAACAAATATCACAACTCTAAATTGTTAAAAATAATAATATATAATGCCCTAATATATATATGGAAAACGGCAATAAGGCATTTTCAACATTTTTTTAACAATAAGACCAAGTTCCAATTTATGTGTCAATTAGACATTTTTGTTCTAATTGGGCCAAAAAAATATATATGGAAAAACGAAAATACCCTTAATATATTTCTACTCAACCCACACCACCCCTACCATACTCCACTCTACCCCACTGACGACGACGAGTGTTTGTCGTGGAACAAACGCCGGTCAAAATAAATTTGTAAGTTTCCTAGACCTTTCACCAACACAAGTATTAGTGGCAAGTATAGGGTCGATCCCACGAGGAGTTTATTGTTACTTTCCCCCGGCTTTACCCAAAGGGTTGTCACGTTTAAAAAGGGTTTTGTGTTCGCTGTGGGCACAGCGGTTCCGTGATCTCCTTGCTACCTTAACTGAAATAAAACAAAAACAAAATAAAAACGAATTAAAAACATTTGGGCAAGTCGTTACCTTGATCACACTGGTCAAGTGTTTACTGTTCACTGGCACATATATCATTTTGCTAACAGCTTCATCTTCCGGTTATAGGCCCAAAATATTAACGTCCCTATGATGTCACGCACGCCAATACCCCTGACCCTCATTCGCTCTTATGTTTAAAGTCCTATTAGATCTCTCTCAATAGGTCTCCTGACATTGACCAATTCGACACTATGTGACCGCATGAGTCTAAGTTGATCAAGCCGCTTTCATCCTCCAAGCAAACCCAGAATGGCCAATAGCATGCCTGGACAGACCCAAGTCATACGACCACATCTCCAGCAACATGTTGTACTTCGCGGACGCCCAGTCTCCCGGTCGCGTTGATCCACGTACTTGTGTGTTAGGCAAGTCGGGGTTCCCAATGGTCATTGTAGGATTGCCCAAGTCCCTA
This sequence comes from Euphrasia confusa, assembly GCA_954870475.1. NCBI lineage: Eukaryota > Viridiplantae > Streptophyta > Magnoliopsida > Lamiales > Orobanchaceae > Euphrasia > Euphrasia confusa. The sequence continues at coordinate 10,585,475 of OX940956.1, forward strand.
ACATCCTCGATATACTACCCTGTTGAATCGGGAACAAAGCTAAGCTAGTTGCTGTCATCAAGAAGCCTCACAGTATTTTACACAGCGGCCTGATCAGGATCAGAACTTGACCAAACGATGTTAATTCAGCAATACATAATTAAAATAAATAAATAAAGCAAAAACGAAATTAAATAACTGAAACAAAAGGGAAATAAATTAAGAAAATCATAATATACAATTTCGCCCAAACGGGCTGCCCAAAGGGCGGTGTTCCTCCTCACTCGACTCTCAAAACAAATACATATAAACGCTCATGAATTTTGTGTTGTTTTGTGGAGCTCGGGTTGTGTGTTGTTGCGTTCGGTCCTCTATTTTTCGTTGCTCCTTGTGTTCTTCACGTCCTCATATATTTATAGATGATAGGAGTCTTGGGAAGCAAGTAAAAATCGCTGATCTTGATTGGATAAGGATTCTCTTGAAGACTCCTAGATTTTCAGGATTCTGGACAGCTGCCTGCCCATGCTGACGTCTTGACAGACTCGTGTGTATATAGGACTCTGATTTGATAGTGACGCGTTGGACAATGACTCTAAGGTTGGATGAGAGTCCTTCTTTGATACTACTCTGAATCTGGTCGCCTTTGCGGACTCCATGATTCCAAGGACTCTTCGTACACTGCTTGCTCAACGTCCGTCTCTGATCAATTTTCTCTCTTGCCCAATTGCTTTATCTCCGATAGCCTTCTTCATTTACGAGGTAGTTGTTCATGCGCGGTACTTGGTCGTGCGTCGGTCTTGCTCCACTTTCTGACTCTGTCCCAACTTGCTCATCGGGACCTGGATGTTCCAGTCAGACCAGCTTGCTCAACCTGCACCCTTGACCACGAAGGTGATTTCCTTGCCACTTTTACGCCTCAGTATTTTCTTTGCCTTGGTTAAGTCATGGATCACGTGTGAGACTTTGGAAGTTGAGAATCTTCGCAAAGTGCCTTCGCCCATAATGGTTGCTTGCTCAACTGTCGGTGATCAGTCGAGAGTGAGTGTTTTGCCACAGTGGGTGATCAGGCCAAAGTAAGTGTTATGCCCAAACCCTTCATCTTTCACGTAATTCACTCCTATTATGCCCAAGGTGTCACCTGCTATGCCCTGCATCACTCTTACTCCAAATGTGTCCTCCCAGACATAATAAAATAATAAAAAGAAAATAAAGACTTGATTACTTGACTCAAAAGAACTAAAAATGAGCCAAAAAATATGGCTCATCACACACACACACTTTACTACGCTTGTCCTCAAGCGTGCTGTATGACTTGCCTGCTCAATTAGAAATCAAAGGGAGGTAGAGATAGAAAAAATAACAGAAGACTCAAGCATGCTTATCAAAATACAGAAGTTGATCAAGTGAACAGACAGTCAAAATCATAGTCAATGTAATGCATAAAAAACGGTCAAGAGTTTGCAACAGGATTTTGGGATTCTCACTAAGTGTTTCTCTCTATGTAGTGGATGGGTAGTGTTTCGCTCAATGCCGTTTTAAAAGAAGTTCTGCTTTGGGCTTGACCAAGTTCTATCCTGTGACATTTTCAATTGAGTTGGGCAATATCATTAGGGCTTTCTAGGGTGACTGTATAGGCTAGCTTGGGCAATGCCCAGAATTGTTCTTAGGTAGGACATGCATTTTACTTAGCAAATTTCCTCCTAATTTCTTCTCTCTTACGGGCCTTAGCACACCCTTTTATTCATGGATCTATTTTTTCTTTTTTTTCTTTGTTTTTCTCTTTTTTTTTTCTTTTTTTTTTCTTTTTTTTTTTTTTTTTTTTTTTTTTAGAGAAGACTTTGCCCTGACTTGCTCTTTTTATGAACTTGAGCATATATGCAGGTTGGGTCAGGGCAGTAAGGGTTTTCCCCCAGGTGATCAAGAAATAATGGCTCGGCTCAAGGGGCTAACAAGGGTCTTCTTTTTATTTGCAGTACAGAAAGAAAAATGCCTAAATCATTTACTACTCAACTCAATTTTCAAATAATCACAATGGTCAGAACTTGGGCAAGCTTCAGCATTACAAACTTTTTAAACAGCTACTCTCATGAAAGAAATATATCACACAGATGTAGGCTCAAATCCTCACAGCTTACCTAGTTGCAATTCCATCGTCCCTAATATTTTTCATGCATAGACTATTAATTTTGAAAACTGTTCAAATTGATCAAGGTATTTATCAAGCATGCGACTCGATCAAACTATGGGGTTGCTCTTGACCTTCCCCCACTCACACACTTTGCCTCTGGCAAAGTGTGCAAATAGTAATAAGATGGGCAAGCATCTCCCCAGACTCAATACTCCGACTCCAAACGATGTTGGCGCACCTTCCCACATACACACTTTGCCTTGGGCAAAGTGTGCAAATAAGGAGATCGACCCCATCGACCAAGGTCTTCAGACTCAAATAAAAATATGTCAATGGGAGGAACGCATTCAAGAGGAGAGATCCGCAAGGTACCTTTGCCCAGTGTGGGCATTGTGTGCAAGCAATACCTCTGGTCTCAGTCAAGGCCCTTCCCAAAATCTTTAATTGTTTGACCTCAGCTGGCTTGCCCATTCGATTTTGTCTTTTCTGGTCATGGCACTTGCCCACAAGGTCATCTTCCGGTTATAGGCCCAAAATATTAACGTCCCTATGATGTCACGCACGCCAATACCCCTGACCCTCATTCGCTCTTATGTTTAAAGTCCTATTAGATCTCTCTCAATAGGTCTCCTGACATTGACCAATTCGACACTATGTGACCGCATGAGTCTAAGTTGATCAAGCCGCTTTCATCCTCCAAGCAAACCCAGAATGGCCAATAGCATGCCTGGACAGACCCAAGTCATACGACCACATCTCCAGCAACATGTTGTACTTCGCGGACGCCCAGTCTCCCGGTCGCGTTGATCCACGTACTTGTGTGTTAGGCAAGTCGGGGTTCCCAATGGTCATTGTAGGATTGCCCAAGTCCCTAACATCCTCGATATACTACCCTGTTGAATCGGGAACAAAGCTAAGCTAGTTGCTGTCATCAAGAAGCCTCACAGTATTTTACACAGCGGCCTGATCAGGATCAGAACTTGACCAAACGATGTTAATTCAGCAATACATAATTAAAATAAATAAATAAAGCAAAAACGAAATTAAATAACTGAAACAAAAGGGAAATAAATTAAGAAAATCATAATATACAATTTCGCCCAAACGGGCTGCCCAAAGGGCGGTGTTCCTCCTCACTCGACTCTCAAAACAAATACATATAAACGCTCATGAATTTTGTGTTGTTTTGTGGAGCTCGGGTTGTGTGTTGTTGCGTTCGGTCCTCTATTTTTCGTTGCTCCTTGTGTTCTTCACGTCCTCATATATTTATAGATGATAGGAGTCTTGGGAAGCAAGTAAAAATCGCTGATCTTGATTGGATAAGGATTCTCTTGAAGACTCCTAGATTTTCAGGATTCTGGACAGCTGCCTGCCCATGCTGACGTCTTGACAGACTCGTGTGTATATAGGACTCTGATTTGATAGTGACGCGTTGGACAATGACTCTAAGGTTGGATGAGAGTCCTTCTTTGATACTACTCTGAATCTGGTCGCCTTTGCGGACTCCATGATTCCAAGGACTCTTCGTACACTGCTTGCTCAACGTCCGTCTCTGATCAATTTTCTCTCTTGCCCAATTGCTTTATCTCCGATAGCCTTCTTCATTTACGAGGTAGTTGTTCATGCGCGGTACTTGGTCGTGCGTCGGTCTTGCTCCACTTTCTGACTCTGTCCCAACTTGAGTCAGAATAAACGCCGGTCAAAATAAATTTGTAAGTTTCCTAGACCTTTCACCAACACAAGTATTAGTGGCAAGTATAGGGTCGATCCCACGAGGAGTTTATTGTTACTTTCCCCCGGCTTTACCCAAAGGGTTGTCACGTTTAAAAAGGGTTTTGTGTTCGCTGTGGGCACAGCGGTTCCGTGATCTCCTTGCTACCTTAACTGAAATAAAACAAAAACAAAATAAAAACGAATTAAAAACATTTGGGCAAGTCGTTACCTTGATCACACTGGTCAAGTGTTTACTGTTCACTGGCACATATATCATTTTGCTAACAGCTTCATCTTCCGGTTATAGGCCCAAAATATTAACGTCCCTATGATGTCACGCACGCCAATACCCCTGACCCTCATTCGCTCTTATGTTTAAAGTCCTATTAGATCTCTCTCAATAGGTCTCCTGACATTGACCAATTCGACACTATGTGACCGCATGAGTCTAAGTTGATCAAGCCGCTTTCATCCTCCAAGCAAACCCAGAATGGCCAATAGCATGCCTGGACAGACCCAAGTCATACGACCACATCTCCAGCAACATGTTGTACTTCGCGGACGCCCAGTCTCCCGGTCGCGTTGATCCACGTACTTGTGTGTTAGGCAAGTCGGGGTTCCCAATGGTCATTGTAGGATTGCCCAAGTCCCTAACATCCTCGATATACTACCCTGTTGAATCGGGAACAAAGCTAAGCTAGTTGCTGTCATCAAGAAGCCTCACAGTATTTTACACAGCGGCCTGATCAGGATCAGAACTTGACCAAACGATGTTAATTCAGCAATACATAATTAAAATAAATAAATAAAGCAAAAACGAAATTAAATAACTGAAACAAAAGGGAAATAAATTAAGAAAATCATAATATACAATTTCGCCCAAACGGGCTGCCCAAAGGGCGGTGTTCCTCCTCACTCGACTCTCAAAACAAATACATATAAACGCTCATGAATTTTGTGTTGTTTTGTGGAGCTCGGGTTGTGTGTTGTTGCGTTCGGTCCTCTATTTTTCGTTGCTCCTTGTGTTCTTCACGTCCTCATATATTTATAGATGATAGGAGTCTTGGGAAGCAAGTAAAAATCGCTGATCTTGATTGGATAAGGATTCTCTTGAAGACTCCTAGATTTTCAGGATTCTGGACAGCTGCCTGCCCATGCTGACGTCTTGACAGACTCGTGTGTATATAGGACTCTGATTTGATAGTGACGCGTTGGACAATGACTCTAAGGTTGGATGAGAGTCCTTCTTTGATACTACTCTGAATCTGGTCGCCTTTGCGGACTCCATGATTCCAAGGACTCTTCGTACACTGCTTGCTCAACGTCCGTCTCTGATCAATTTTCTCTCTTGCCCAATTGCTTTATCTCCGATAGCCTTCTTCATTTACGAGGTAGTTGTTCATGCGCGGTACTTGGTCGTGCGTCGGTCTTGCTCCACTTTCTGACTCTGTCCCAACTTGCTCAACGGGACCTGGATGTTCCAGTCAGACCAGCTTGCTCAACCTGCACCCTTGACCACGAAGGTGATTTCCTTGCCACTTTTACGCCTCAGTATTTTCTTTGCCTTGGTTAAGTCATGGATCACGTGTGAGACTTTGGAAGTTGAGAATCTTCGCAAAGTGCCTTCGCCCATAATGGTTGCTTGCTCAACTGTCGGTGATCAGTCGAGAGTGAGTGTTTTGCCACAGTGGGTGATCAGGCCAAAGTAAGTGTTATGCCCAAACCCTTCATCTTTCACGTAATTCACTCCTATTATGCCCAAGGTGTCACCTGCTATGCCCTGCATCACTCTTACTCCAAATGTGTCCTCCCAGACATAATAAAATAATAAAAAGAAAATAAAGACTTGATTACTTGACTCAAAAGAACTAAAAATGAGCCAAAAAATATGGCTCATCACCCACCCCAACTTCATACACTGAATATCATTAAAAGACAAGACACTGAATGTCAGATTTTTTTTTTCTACTCAACCCACCCCACCTCCAAACACTGAATACCATTAAAAGATACTGAATATCATTAAAAAAACAAATGACACATTTTTACACTGCATATTATAAAAACACTAAATATCATTAAAAACACTGAATGTCATAAAAATACACTGAAAATAAAAATCCAAAAAACACTGAATCTCATAAAAACACACTACTGAAATAAAATAAATATTACCAAAAACACTGAATCTCATAAAAATATCTCATAAAACGTTTCTTCATTCAACCCGGTGCACATGTTTCCAATGCGATCCTCCAGGGCCAATAACTCCTGGAAGAAGTTGAAATACACACTCACGTAAAAACAAGATGGAGGAATAAAATGTACTGAGGCAGAAAAAAAAAGTCGCATTAGCACCTCATAATACTCTCTTTTTATTTCATCATAAACAACTATGTAAATAAATGAAAAAAACAGAATATAAATAATACTAAAACCCTAACAGAATAAATTAAAATAATACTAAACTTGGACAGAAAGAAACAATCTTTTTTTTCTATGTATCTGCATCAAATAGTGTAGGTGTCGTTCCCCATGTCTCGGATCGGGGGCCTCGATTTCCAGCGCTCGCCGGCGAGGTCGATCCCATATTAGTCGCCGCCCAAGCAGCGGACGCCTCCAGAATCGTCGACCGCGTGAAAGGCAATTTCGTGGAAGATAATTTGTTGAATCGCGATTTGGTTTAGGCTGGGATGGGTAGAAATAATAGAGGGGTATTGGCGTCTTTGAAAATTTTAGGCGGCATAATTGACACGCGTAATTTTTCGAAAACGCAGAAAAAATGTTGAAAAAAAGGCCTATGAAGATTGGTTATTTCCAAGGTTGAGCCACGTCTATCCTTATTTCTGTTGCCAAGCACCCCTAATGTATACCTGAGAATACTTATATCATACTCCCAGGAGTACGATATAAATAGTGCTCTCACCCTTTAAAATATAAAAATCATCTCACCCTTTAAAATATAAAAATCATCATTTAATAATAAAAAAATCTTCATTTCAAAAAATAATTATTATAAACATTAAATTAGCATAACAATGAATATATTAGCATACCTAATGAATACTTATCCAAAAATACATGAAGATATAATCATGAGTGTACAATTAGAATCGTACTCCTAGGAACAAGGTATAAATTGCCCCTGATATGTGGTCTATATGTCTAAATAGTACTATGTATGTAATTTGTATGTATTCCATAAGTAAATTAGCCTAATTAAATAAAGGAAAAACCTTTGTACCTTTGTTAATATTTGTACTTGAGATCACCGCATGAAGCTACGTGTTTAGTCCAACTGCATATATACCTATAGATTAATATATGTTAAAAGAATTTAATAAATAAGAGATTATATCAATTTTGGTCTGGTAACTATTGACGAATCCAATTGTGGTCCTATGTCTTTCAAAAACATCAAATGTCATCTGACGTAGCGGAAGATAAACACAGAAAAGAATACACCTTGATACTACGTATACTAGGCGATTCAAAGATCTTATTCACTTCAATAAAAACAACTGTCCCAACAAATGAAAGTAAGAAACGTATAAATAGTGTCGAAACCCTAAAACATATGGGCTTTAATAAAAAGTAGGAAATAAACACAAAATAAATAAACTATTAATTCTTGGGCTTGAATACTCGATCACGGGCCTCCAAATATGATAAAGCTGTCGACACCACATCATTCTCCCCCGCCGAACGGAGGTTCGACCTCGAACCAGAGGCAGCATCATCAGATTCATCATTATCGCCAGTAAAAGGAATTAAATGCTTGACATTAAAGACGTCAGAAGTACGCAAATGAGATGGCAACCGAAGACGATAGGCATTAGGATTAATCTTTGTAAGGACCTCGAGTGGACCGACCTTACGGGCAGCAAGCTTGTTATATTCATGTGCGGGATAGCGATCTTTAGTTAACACGGCCCAGACAAAATCACCGGGCTCGAACTCCAGCAGACGACGGCCCTGATCAGCAGCAGACTTGTAGGCAGCAGTGGCGGCCACGAGCTGATCATGTGTTGCCTGGTGAGTGCTACGCAGAGCTTCGATCATGTCCACGGCACGGTGGTCAGCGCGAATGGGGGAAGGCAGGGACATCAAATCGGTTGGGCCGCGAGGTGTAGTCGCGTAAACAATCTGAAATGGGGCAAGGCCGGTGGTGCGATTAACAGCCCCATTATGGGCGAATTCGGCTTGGATAAGACGAACATCCCAAGAACGTAAGTGATCGCCCACCAAGCAGCGCAAGAGGTTACCAACGGAGCGGTTCACGACCTCCGTTTGGCCATCAGTTTGCGGGTGATACGCGCTGCTTTCCACATCGCGGCGGAGTGTTGGCCAAAAATACGAGCGTTGAACCAGCTCTAGAGTGCGATCTCGACCAACGTGACCCGTGCCGTGTAGTTCGGAGACGAGGGACAGGCGAAGGCTGGTTGCGGGGATGCACAGGCGGGTGCCTTTAAATAGAAAACCATCCACAAGAGAAAATCCCGAAGGTTCCCCAGAGGCCAGGCGAGCAAGGACGACACCGAAAAATTTGTCGGTCGTATAAGCAGCGGGTAATAATTCCAGGCCAGGTACTGAGATACGAAGATTCGAAATAATCAAAGTTCGGCGACTTAAGGCATCTGCCACTCGATTAGAAGTCCCAGAACGATGCTTCAACACAAAAGTAAATTGCTGGAGGTAGGCAACCCATGAAGCGTGACGTGCGGACAGGTTGTCCTGGGTTGCCAAATGCCGAAGGGCGTCATGATCGGAGAACAACACAAATTCTTGTTGGAATAGGTAATGGCGCCAGTGTTGGATTGCTCGTACGACAGCATAAAACTCCACATCGTACGTGCTGTACCGCGCACGTGGACCAGCCAATTTCTCACTAAAGAAGGCGACCGGTCGACCACCTTGACTTAAGACCGCGCCGATGCCAGATTTAGAGGCATCACAAGAAAGCTCAAACGGCTGGTCGAAGTTCGGTAATAAAAGGACAGGAGCTGAGATAAGTAGGTCCTTGATGTGGTTAAATGCGGTCTCGGCTGCAAGATTCCAAACAAAGGGTTTGGCGGCAATACAATCCGTGATCGGGGCCAAGATAGCACTAAAATGGGCGATGAAACGTCGATAAAATGACGCTAAGCCGTGAAAGCTTCGTGCTTCAGTGATTGTAGTGGGAGACGGCCAATCCCGAATAGCAGCGATCTTAGACTCATCAACGCGAAGACCTGAGTCAGAGATGATGTAGCCTAGAAAATTAACCGAGGAGACGCCAAAGATACATTTATTGGGAGCGGCGAAGAACTGTTCTTGGCGGAGGATGGTCAAGACGGCGCGCAAATGATTCACATGGTCAAGAAGCGACCGACTATAAATCAGAATGTCGTCGAAGTAGACGACGACGCAAGTGCCAATCAGCGGACGCAATGTTTGGTTCATTATGCGCATGAATGTACTGGGGGCATTGGAGAGTCCGAATGGCATGACGAGCCACTCGAAAAGGCCCTCGCGTGTCTTGAAAGCAGTTTTCCATTCATCACCTGGGCGAATACGAATTTGATGATAACCACTTCGCAAGTCCAACTTGCTGAATATAGAAGCACCACTCAACTGGTCAAGCAAGTCGTCGAGCCGCGGGATAGGAAAACGATATCGTACGGTAATCCGATTAATAGCGCGACTATCCACACACATGCGCCATGATTTATCTTTCTTGGGGATGAGCAAAGCTGGGACAGCACACGGGCTCATACTCTCTCGGACTGTACCGCGCTGTAGTAATTCTTCAACCTGACGACGTAGTTCCTCGTGTTCAACCGGACTCATTCGATAATGCGGACGATTTGGTAGGGAGGCGCCGGGGACCAGGTCAATATGGTGTTGGATGTCCCTTAGCGGTGGCAAGGTGTGTGGAAGGTCCTCGGGGAAGACGTCGGCGAACTCTTTGAGAAGGGTCTGTATAGGAGGAGGAGGTTCGGCTTGGGCTGGAGACACTTCACGACCGAAAAGGAGGAGGAAAAAAGGTGATGTAGCTACCTCAGGAGTAAACTCGCTACGAGAGACGAGAAGGACCGATTGTTGCGACGGTGTAGGAACGGGTGGCAAGGGATGGAGAATAATCTTCGAACCGTCGAACTGAAAACTGTAGGTATTCGCACGACCGTCATGTATGACCGAGCGATCAAACTGCCATGGGCGGCCTAACAGGAGATGGCAAGCATCCATGGGGACCACATCACATGTCAGTCGATCTTTATACTTCGCACCAATAGAAAAATCAATGTGTACGCGACGATCCACAGTGACGGAATTACCACGTTGGATCCAAGCGAGCGTATAAGGGAACGGATGGGGTTCTGTAGGTAAGTTTAGTTTGCTAACTGCGTCGGCCGACATTACGTTCTCACATGAACCAGAGTCGATTAAGAAGCGACAAATTTTACCACCGATAGTGCACGTGGATTCAAAAATATGGTTGCGCTGGACGTCGGTAATGTGATCGATTTTGGGGGACAAGCAAGAACGGCGTAATACCAGTAAAGGTCCGACATCACCACATACATGTTCTTCGGGCAGGTCAACCGACTCATCCGTATCAAAACGAGGTGGTCCCTCATAAGTCGTAGTTTCCCACTCGTCCATTAGAAGGTTACGGGGTCGGGTGCGAGGACAATCCGCGCGACGGTGGCCGGTTTCACCGCATGCAAAGCATCGTATGGTAGACGATGATGGAGGGGCTTCTGGTCTAGGAGCTGTAGGTGCTCCAATAGGTCGAGTGGCGGTTGGCGGGCCTGTTGGTGTTGAAACGGACCGAGAAGTAGGAAAACTGGTGGGGGAGCGACGCATGGATTGTTGTTCGAGCAAAACGGCGCGCTGATGTGCCTCTGAAACGGTTGTCGGTGCTAATAGGGTCAGTGTGTCTTGGAGGTTACGGGTCAGACCGCTGATATACCGAGAGACAAGCTGGTGTGTAGAGTCGCGTACGTCGACGCGGGACAAGTACTTATAAAACTCCTCCGTGTACGAGTCGACCGACCGAGTACCTTGACGAAGCGTATGAAAGCGCTGGAACAATGTACTTTCAAAATTGTGGGGAAGAAATGCACGCTCCATGTGTTTACGAAATTTGGTCCAAGAACCAATGGAAGGTTTACGTTCGCGGCGACGTGACAACTTGAGTTGTTGCCACCAAGAGGATGCCCGATCGCGAAAACGGGTTGCGACAAGGGCCACACGGCGATTGTCAGGCACAGATTTAAAGTCCAAGAGGTCCTCCACGACAGTAAGCCAATCGAGGAAATCACATGGGTCAAGGCCTCCCGCGAACTCGGGGATATCGAGCTTAAACCCAGATTCCCAACGACGGTCGTCGTCTCGTGGGACGTGTTGTGCTCGGTTCAGGGTAGCAAACGGGTTGTCAACGGAGAGTGTCTCATCCGCCGAATCATCGTCGCTGGTGTGCTGACGTCCATCGACGGCGCGCTCATGCGCAGGTGGGGGTCTGTGTCGGCGTTCCGAGCGGGGGTTGGTCAAAGCAATGCGGAGTTCTTCGAGGCCAGCCGTTAGGGCCGTGACCTGGCGGCTCAAGGCAGCAACGTCGGCGTCACGACGTGCTTCGGCCTCAGCGGCAGGGTCAGGGGCGTTAGCGGCGCGACGAGGAGGCATCGTGCCTGAACCTGATACCAACTGACGTAGCGGAAGATAAACACAGAAAAGAATACACCTTGATACTACGTATACTAGGCGATTCAAAGATCTTATTCACTTCAATAAAAACAACTGTCCCAACAAATGAAAGTAAGAAACGTATAAATAGTGTCGAAACCCTAAAACATATGGGCTTTAATAAAAAGTAGGAAATAAACACAAAATAAATAAACTATTAATTCTTGGGCTTGAATACTCGATCACGGGCCTCCAAATATGATAAAGCTGTCGACACCACATCATCATCCTTTCCGTCCAATTTTCAATAATTTTGTTAAAATTTGATAACGTGGAAATCAATTTCCGTTAATCTCATGCGGCTTAGGCCCATCATCTCGGTGGGGCAGGCCCATTATCACAACCGATGTTGTATCTCTTTCCCACATTAAAAAGCAGACGCAGAAGGTAAAGCCCGCCACCACCATCTCCCACACGGCCACACCCCTCCGCCGCCGCCTCCTTCTCATGCTGCATCGACTCCTCCGACAGCCCTGATTCCGACCGGCAAAATAAATTAATGAATGATCATAGCTGTATCCATTTCCGGCAACCTCAATGCTGGCAGCGACCTTACATGCAGTGACGGATACAGAAATCTGAGTTAGGGGGGCCCATTTTTACTATCCTTCCGATTTCCACAACAGTTGTAGCACCTTCTCTACAAAAGAAGTGCGACAACTGGGGGAAAATGGAGTATTTTTTCGGCTCAATTAACTATGCACGGTTAGAGCAACCCCAATGATTGTGAAATGGCAAGGGCTATTGCCATTTTTTGGCAAAAAAACAAAAAAATCAACCCCAATGGTTGAAATGGCCCTTGCCAAAAAATGGCCCTTGTCAAATTTCCATGTATGTTGGGGCAAATATACATGGCAAAATAGCCCTTGCCATTTATGCCATGTCATCACAACCACCACCTTCACCAATCAAAATTCAACAATAATTTTTTAAAAAATAAAGGTTGATATGATGACATACCAAAAAGCAATATATTATTATTTAATTAATAAAATGGCTCTTGCTATATTTAAACCATTGGGGTAAAATTTAACAAATAGCAATTGTCACTTGCCATTTTTTGGCAAAATAGAAGATGGCCCTTGCCATTTTAGCAAAACCATTGAGGTTGCCCTTACATGTAAACTTTTGAAAAAAAAAATATTATTATTATTTTAATTTTTACTTTAAAAAATGTAAAATTTATTAATACTTTATTTATTTACATTTAAAAAAATTAACCATTTTAGATCATTCTATCAAAATGTGTATATTGAATTTTAATCAAACATATTAAATTTAAATCAAATTAATAATTTTTTTATGGACAAATCAAAGTTTTATAATTTTTTTAATAATTTTAATTATAAAAATATATTTTTTAAATTTTATTATTGTAAAAAATATTGAATGTTTGATATTTCGAAGACTCAATTTCAAAATATATACATATTCAGTATAAAATTTTGAATTAACATTTTTTTTCAATATAAATAATTATTTAATAAAACAAAAAAAAATTAGTTAAACTAAAATATAAAACTAAATTTTATCAAGATGTAAAACATTTATAAATTAATGATATTGAGACGGTAAAATTTTATTAATTCAAAAAATTATTAATTTATTGAATATGTTTTTTAATTCAAAAGATAAAATCTAAATGAATTTTTTTATTAATTTAAATAGGTTATTAATTTATCAAATATTAATTTATAAATTTTTTTAGAAATTTTAATATATAAAAGATACATATTATTATTAAAATAAATAAACTTATTTTACCTTATAACACACACATAAAAAATATGTATTAATTATTAAAATAAATATATTGTAAATGTATAATATAGGTAGGAGAAGTAAATTTGTTTTTAAGGGGCCCATCTCTTAACACATACGTGTGTAAAATATATACATAGGTAGTAGTTAAATTTTTTTTTTTACTCACGGGGGCCCAGTGCCCCCTGGCCCCATTGTACATCCGCCCCTGCTTACATGGCTACCATGTAAAACTCCCGATTTTTAATCTCGTTCAATCCTCTACGTACACCCCGATCCCCTGCCCCAGCGACCCGTGCAGCGCCAACAAGACATGCGAGCACGACATGACGTACGCCGCCGGCGATTTTTCCACGTGCAAAATGTAATTGGATTCGCGTTCTAAATATATACGATCAAGCGACGGCCAACCTACGTAGGTCTCGAGAGTGGAAACTCGTCGCGACTAAATTTCCTACTGCTTGGCCGCAGAAAACGATGACGCCGCGGTTTCCGGGAGCACGTTGACCCCCTTGATTCGAAACCCGACTTTCTACGAGAGCTTGATCAGTGCACTGACGACATCGATGCATGCCCGAAAAAATTATCGATGGTTCTAAGTTTCAGTCGGACTCGAAAATAACAGATTTCTCGAGCGTTCAATTCGAAGGAGGTGTCGTCGCGTGGAAGCTGAAATAAAACGTGTTTTGCGTAGCATTCGGGGATGGGGCTGATGCGATATACACAAGTTACGCGCAAACCGGATTTTTCGTGGGATTCGATCTCGTCACCGGCCAACTTTAAGCCAGCTAATTGCTTGGCGTGAGTGAGAGATCATCGATGTATCGACCTTACTTAATTATATCTTTGGATCATTTTGTGTCCCGTAAGCTTTTCCATGCTTATGGGAGCAGCGCAAGCCTCTTGAAAAAGGCGAGCAGCAGCCACGCGACCGCGTAGTGGATCAGCGAATATAAACTCTCACCAATTTCGATCAGTTGTTCGATAATTAATCGCCACTAAAATCATCATCATATATATATACTAGTGGGGGCTCGTCTTGCGAAGCAAGACGAACGCCCATGCGTCTCGATACAGCCAGTATACAAAATATGTTGCAAAATGTTGCAATGTATGAAGTGAAACTCTAAACAAAATCTGCAAAATATTACAATTGTTAATAGGGTATAGCAAAAGTAGATGTCAAAAGTTTAACCATGGCGTCATTGATATTAATAAATCTTCACAACACTTGAATGTAGTATAGTAATACTATATTTCCGGCAAAGTAAATGGTGTTGTACACATATTTATCACCACCCTGAAAAATATGGAAAGCAGAATAAATAAAGAACCCTGCACGAGTAATAGCTTACAAAATCTCATCGAATCACCACACATCAAGATAATTATACAATATATATAAGTACCAATAGAATCATTTATGTGAACAAGTTATTACCTTAATTAGCCAAAACACAAGTCACGAAGACGAATGTGTATGATCTGACCATACAACATAAAACTTGTGATGGAGACAACTTGTTCATGTAGAAATGCAGTCACCATTCAAGCAAAAACAAAACAAAAATCACAATACGAAACATCGCAACCCAAACAAGAAACAAAATTAAAGATAAGATCCATAAAATAAAGCTTCTACAAAAAAATTGAAAACAACTATAATGAATACACATGGAAAATCCCAAAAGCTAAAAAACAACTAATTTTAGATCATATCAGAATATCCCTATATATAAATTGAATATATGTAGATCACAAAAGAGACCTAAATTATAACAGATCTTCCTAAATCCCACTCAAAAAATTTAAAAATAAAATCAATTCTAATCAATTTTATGTTTTAATAATCAGATATCACAATATATCATTTGCATATAAAAACATGATAGTATTTTCCTTTCATGTGAAATGAAAGCTAGCATAAGCTCCAGACAAAGTAAAGAAGAAATCAGACCATGGTTTCTGGGGTAGCTGTTCTATATTTCAGGAAGAATATACTTTAGATGATTTCTTTTGTGAATAATCCCAATCTCAGGGGTAGCTGTTGTTATTATCCCGCCTTGTAAGTTCTTGGTTTTAATTGCATGCACAAATGTTTCAAGTTTCTTCCCATCGGAAACTTGAAACAAAAAATATATATATAAACAATAGTCCAAAGAATTAAATAATTAATTGAGTAACAAAAAGAGGTGTAGTTATATGTACATGATTCGAGACATGTAATACACACACTCACACGCACCAATAGAGAATAAGACGAGAATAGACAAAATATGGAAGTAACATGAAAATACAAAATATATAAAATTGAAGACTCCACAAGTAAATGCTTCAACACAAATCAAACACAGCATACCTTAATGGTTGTCATGAGACTCAACCTGAAACAAAAAGAAAAAGCAATTAATGTCACCCATATTACTCGATGTTCATACAATTACATATTGATATATAATAAAATATATACTATATATATCTTACAATTTTACACCTATATGAACACACACACACATCACATCACCACATCACGTTATTAGTAGAAAGCACATAATTATCACAAGCAATCGACATGACCCAAAATGGGTATGGATGTTAAGCCCCTGGCCTGAAATTAAAACAAGAACAAAAAAATCATAACTTCCACCTACTAATTCATTCTTCACTTCAATAATGCTTGAATATAATGCCTAAGCTTTTGCTGCAAAAACCCATTGATTCCCAAGCATGAAGCAGAACGTAACCCTAACAGCCGGGGAAATCCCCAAAATTAAACAAAATTGGAAAACCCAAGCAGATAGCACAATTAAAACCCTAAAAACAAATTACACTTTCTACAGGGCAATCGAACCGAACAGCAAGGGAATTTGCATAGCAAATTAATCTCAGAAAGAAAGAATTTTTTCACGAACAAACTGATTAAAGAAGAAACGAGATTAAACCGGTTAAACACCTGAAATTACGCCAGTTGGACGGCTTCCGTTGAGATGAAAGAGCCCGCACAAGAAAGCACCGCGGGTTTAAGATTCTGCACAAGGCGATTCCGGAATTCATGAGCTCCGCTGTGTTTGGTTTTTTTTACCATACTGAATAATAACAGTGTGAGAAAATTGAACATCAATTTATTAAAAAAAAATGACAAAGTGATTGAAGAAGAAGAGGCCTGAACCTGGCCGAAGATTCCTTAAACATATACTTTGTTGGGATCGGGTTAGAGATCGGTCTAAGCAGAGATCCCGCAATTCGTTTTTTTGCAGGAAGAAGATGAACGATGAGATGAAGAAGAGGTGTGCGTGTTTTTAGAGATAATGTAGGATTTATTAAATTATTAATTCAATAATTAGTATATAGGTGAGCGAGTGATACGTGCCTTTTTCCTGTGAGATGATGTTCGACTTTAAAAAAAATCTTAATCAGTCAATTAGTATTTACGTACATAATACATACACATATATAAACATGGGTTGAGGCATAAGGATGGACACGTGGTTCATTGCCTTTATCATTATATATATAATGATATATATGAGAATGAAGAATAATTACATACACACCAATTTGTTTTCAAGAATTATATATACCTACGGCAACTATGATATTGAAGGTCATTGCGACGACGGGCCCACAGTATCGCTGCTGCTGCCGCTTGGAAGCTCACCGTAGAGAGTGCTCCGGATCTCTTCAAATGCATGCCTTGAAAAAATAAAAATCAAATTTATCAAAAGATTCGATCGAAATCGAGATTTCAGGTGGGACCTCATCGTTGGAGAGAGATACAGCATCAGAGCTACCGTACGGGCCGAGCGCAGGAGAAGTAGGCGGCCTGTAACGCCCTGCCCGAAAGGCTGCGTTACTAGTGGAGGTTCCCCGGGGAATTTGGTAAATGAAGTTACTGGGCCTCCTCGCAGCAATGCTGGAGAAACCCGTAGCAAGCCCGTAGCAGCTCGCATCAAGTAGTTGGACCGCGCAGCCCGCGAGCCCGCTAACAGGCCCGAGCGCGTACAAAATTTGGGCAGCGGATTTTGTTTCCTTTTTGAAGTAGGATCCTTCTAGAATTCTTCTCCTATTTTTGTTTCCTATTTTTATTAGGGTTTTCCTTTTCCTTTTTCGATTAGGACTAGTATTGGAATACTATATAAAGGGCTTCACCCTTATAGCTTGTATTCAGCTTTTTCTTTGAGAATTTTCGTGAGTAATAAAAGTTCTCCAATAAAAATACTTTTCCTTTATTTTCTGTATAATTCTCAACTCTTTTTCTTCCCAGAAATTCGAGTTGTTCTTGTGCACGTTTTAGTGGTTTTGGCTGAAGACACTCGCCATATACTAGGGTATTTCGAGTGTTTGCCGCGCGTTCAAGGTTCCTCGAGACCCGAGGAAAGTAGGGCGTGACAAGTGGTATCAGAGACAAGTTTTTTCTTCAGCAACGCAACGATGGGCAAAGGACCAGCAGAAGAGATTATCGACGATAAGGGAAGCGACGATCACTCAACGGAAACGGACAGGAGCCGCGCTCTGAAGATCGAGGCCAAGAAGAAGACTAGGAGAAGCGCGAGCAGAGACCCACGAATGGAACTAATCCTTGGCCAGATTTTCGAGCGCCTCGAAAAGCTAGAAACTGCGTTTACCGATCTGGATGGTTACGCGAAAGACGAAGCTGCTGCAACTAAGCAACTCGTCACAGAGAATTTCTTTGATCCAGGGCCGATCGAAGAAAGATTATCCCAGCTGGAGGAACGATATGGAGATGCAGGGCTTGTCTCTAGACGCGCCGACATGCTCGATAAACAAGTACGCAGCCTACGAGAGGACGTAGCGCTGCTGAAAAAGGCAAATCTCGATACGGAGACGAGCCACCCTCATCCTAGGGTTCGGTTCGTGGGACCTAAGTCGATCGAGTTCCATGGGCAAAGGGATGCCAAGGTACTCGACGACTATCTCTGGAGGATGACGCGGTACTTTGAAGGGGCTCAAATTACCGATGAGGCAACTAAGATCCGTGTGGCTTCGGATCAACTAGTGGAGACAGCTAGTATTTGGTGGAGGCGCAAACTGGAGGACATCGAACGCAAGGAGTGCGTTATTGATACGTACGAGGAGTTTGTACGGCTGTTGAAACGGCAATTCTATCTAGAAAACGTCGTGTTCGAAGCTCAGAAACAATTCTGAGAAATTCGACAAACGGGGTCAATTCGGGACTATGTCACCAATTTTTCCAATATCTTGTTGATGATTCCCGAGCTTCCAGCGGAGTACGTCCTCTTTACTTTCATAGATGGGCTGCAAAGGTGGCCACAACAAGAAGTGAAACGACACAACGTCAAGACACTTGACGAGGCCATAGCCATTGCCGAATCACTGATCGAGTACCAACCCAAGCCAGACAACACAAAGAAGGAGACTCCAAACAAAACAACACAAGCGAAACCGCAACAATCCACCAATGATAAAACGCCGACACCAAATAAATCTTCTGGGGTGAAGACTTATCAAGAGAGACAAGCAACCCGCACTGGACCACCTCGTGATGGTTGTCACCTGTGCAAAGGACCTCACTGGATGCGAGATTGTCCTAAGTTCGGCAAATTAACGGCGATGTTGAACGACGAGGAAGAAGATTCCTCTGAGCAGCGCAACGTTGGGACGATGCTATTGCTCAACGCTCTTAAAGTGGTTCCCAAACCAACTACGCCCAGCAAGGGGCTAATGTTTGTCGAAACTCAAATTCAAGGTGGTTCGACACTGGCATTAGTCGACACGGGGGCAACCCATAACTTCATCACGGTAGACGAAGGTACGAGGCTCGGTTTAAAGTGGACTCAAGGAGGAGGCACTATTAAAACCGTAAACTCAAAGGCGCAGTCCTTAACTGGAGTAGCTCGAGGGGTTCAAGTTACTTTAGGGACGTGGACAGGCCGAGTTGATTTCTCCATGGCTCCCATGGACGACTTCAATGTGGTACTAGGCATGGATTTTCTAAAACTCGTGTCCGCCGTAGTCTTACCCGCAAACAACGCGGTATGTATCATGGAGAAAGGGTCCCCATGCGTTGTTACTGGAGTCAGACAAACCCATGGTAACATTAAAGCTAACCAGCTTTCTGCTATTCAAATTGCCAAGGGCGCGAGAAGAGGAGACGAGACATACATCGCCGTGCTGAAGGATGATGTTCAAACTGACGCAACTCCAAAAATTCCTGAGGTAATCCTGAATGTTCTTAATATGAATCGGGACATGATGCCGGCCCAACTACCTCTGGAACTACCCCCACGAAGGGAGGTAGATCACGTGATCGAGTTAGAACCTGGAGCAAAGCCACCGGCTAAAGCTCCGTATCGCATGGCCCCTCAGAGTTAGAGGAGTTACGTAAGCAACTCACGGAGTTGTTGGAAACCGGGCGCATCCAACCATCTAAATCGCCGTTTGGGGCACCAGTCTTGTTCCAAAAGAAGAGTGACGGGACGCTGCGAATGTGTGTAGACTACCGAGCCCTTAACAAGATCACTATCAAGAATCGATATCCGATACCCTTGATAGCTTATTTATTTGACCGGCTGGGCGAGGCGAGGATATATACCAAGATGGATTTACAGAAAGGCTTTTATCAAGTGCGAGTCGCAGAGGGCGACGAAGTTAAAACTACGTGCATCACTAGGTATGGTTCTTATGATTGGTTGGTCATGCCTTTCGGATTAACCAATGCACCAGCAACTTTCTGCACCTTGATGAATAGAGTGTTACAGCCTTTTCTCGATCAGTTTGTCGTGGTTTACCTCGACGACATAGTCATTTATAGAAAGACGTTGGAAGAACATGTAGTTCATCTAAACAAAGTGTTCTCCGCCCTACGAGAGGCGAAGTTGTATGTCAAGGAGTCTAAGTGCGAGTTTGCCCGCAACTCAATGCACTTTCTGGGGCATGTCATTGGTCAAGGAAAGATCATGATGGACAACTCGAAGATTCGCGCCATCAAAGAGTGGGCGGCTCCAAGAAAAGTGGGGGAGGTTCGTTCTTTTCTTGGATTAGTGAACTACTATCGTAGGTTCATTGAGGGTTATTCAGCGATAGCCGCACCCCTAACGGACACCTTGAAGAAAGGACATCCCTGGGAATGCACTGAGAAGTGCGAGGCTGCTTTTCCAAGGTTAAAAGACGCAATTTGTCGAGAACTAGTGCTGGTTTTGCCCAACTTTGCCGAGCCATTCGAAGTACAAACAGATGCTTCAGAATTTTCCATTGGTGGGGTGCTGATGCAGGGGCGTCACCCCATCGCATTCGAATCGAGGAAGTTGAACGACGCAGAACGACGATACACTATCCAGGAGAAAGAGATGACATATGTGATTCGTTGTCTCCGTACTTGGAGACACTACTTATTAGGTTCTCACTTCGTGATCAAGACGGACAATATAGCGACAACCTACTTCCAAACCCAACCAAAATTATCGGCGAAACAAGCAAGATGGCAGGATTTTCTAGCAGAGTTCAACTATGATTTGGAGTACAAACCGGGCAAAGTTAACGTGGTTGCTGATGCATTAAGTCGTCAAAGTGAGTTGGCTGCAATCACTGAGGCCCAAGGGGCTCTTATGGGTCGTGTTCGCGATGGTTTAGCATCCGATCCCCTCGCTGTGACTATGATAGACTTGGTAAACCAGGGGAAAACCAGACGCTTCTGGATAGACGACGGCCTGTTGTATATGAAGGGAAGACGAGTATATGTGCCAAAGATAGTGGACCTAAGGCGCGATTTTGTCAAAGAATGCCATGACACGGTTTGGGCAGGACATCCAGGTCAGCGTCGTACTCTGGCCCTTCTTGAACGCTCATGTTTGTGGCCAGGGATGCGCGACGAGGTTGAGGCGTACGTAAGAACGTGCCTAGTGTGTCAGCAAGACAAACACTTAAATCAGCTTCCTGCCGGACTATTGGAACCCTTACCAGTTCCCTCAAAGCCGTGGGAGTCAGTTTCTTTAGATTTCATCAGCGCGCTCCCAAAGTCAGATGGATTCGGCTCGATCCTGGTGGTTGTGGATCGATTTTCGAAGTATGGAACGGTCATACCTTGTTCAAAGGATTGTACGGCAGAAGAGACGGCGCGAGCCTTTTTCAAGGGCGTGGTCAAATATTGGGGCTTACCGCGGAGTATAGTTAGTGACCGAGATCCTCGATTCACTGGTAAGCTGTGGACTAGGTTATTTAAGTTGTTAGGAACCCAACTTAACTTTTCTACTAGTTTCCATCCGCAAACTGATGGGCAGACGGAGCGCGTTAATGCGTTAGTCGAATGCTATTTACGACACTTCGTAAGTGCTAACCAAAGAGATTGGGCGAAATTGCTGGATGGGGCGCAATTTTTGTACAATCTCCAACGCAACGAGTCTACAGGCAAGAGTGCCTTAGAATTAGCCACTGGGTAGCAACCTGAAACGCCAATTGCGGCCTCAATACCGATGGAGAAGAGCCCTAGTGCGGTCAACATGGCCAAAGCCCTTCGAGAAGGGGCTTATGTCGCTAAGGCATGTTTAGCGAAGGCACAATCCAAGATGCGGAAGTGGGCCGATACAAAGAGACGTGAGTTAGAGTTCGCTGTTGGGGACCAAGTACTTGTAAAGTTGTTACCACAACAATACAAGGCTTTTCGGCAGCTACACAAAGGCTTGATACGAAGATACGAAGGACCCTTTCCCATTGAGGCAAAGGTTGGTAAGGTTTCCTATCGCGTTACTCTGCCCCCAACTATGAAGATTCACCCAGTATTCCACATAAGTATGCTTAAACCATATCACGGAGACACGGAATACTTAGAGCGTGGAGAATCTAGTAGAGCACCCCCTATGGCAGTAGCATCTTTTGAGAGGGTGATAAAAGAGGTGCTCGATACGAAAATTGAAAAGCATCGCGGTGTCCCCAGACGCACGATGTTTCTGGTACGATGGAAAGGACTCCCCACTTCAGAATCGTCATGGGAATATGAGGATGATTTATGGCAATTCCATGACACACTTCAAGAGTTCACGGCGACGAGGGCGTCCCCGATTCAAGTGGGGGAGAATGTAATGTCCTGCCCGAAAGGCTGCGTTACTAGTGGAGGTTCCCTAGGGAATCTGGTAAATGAAGTTACTGGGCCTCCTCGCAGCAATGCTGGAGAAACCCGTAGCGAGCCCGCAGCGATGCTGGAGAAACCCGTAGCAAGCCCGTAGCAGCTCGCATCAAGTAGTTGGGCCGCGCAGCCCGCGAGCGAGCAGATTTTGGCAGCATATTTTATTTCCTTTTTGGAGTAGGATCCTTCTCCTATTTTTGTTTCCTATTTTTATTAGGGTTTTTCTTTTCCTTTTTCGATTAAGACTAGTATTGGAATACTATATAAAGGGCTTCACCCTTATAGCTTGTATTCAGCTTTTTCTTTGAGAATTTCGTGAGTAATAAAAGCTCTCCCATAAAAATACTTTTCCTTTATTTTCCGTATAATTCTCAACTCTTTTTCTTCCCAGAAATTCGAGTTGTTCTTGTGCACGTTTTAGTGGTTTTGGCTGAAGACACTCGCCATATACTAGGGTATTTCGAGTGTTTGCCGCGCGTTCAAGGTTCCTCGAGACCCGAGGAAAGTAGGGCGTGACAGGCCGCTAACAGAGGCAGAGGGGTGTGGAAGAATGGAAGATGGTAGTGACGGGCGACAAGAAGCAGGCTCGTAGGAAGAGAGAATCACCAGCTTGAATTCACGGTCTTAGTTTGGTTTTGATGTCAATTATTACGAAAAAGCTATTGTTATTTATGAAAAAATTAAAATGATTTCCACGTCAGCACCTTTTAACGGAATTATTAAAAATTAGACGTAAATGACCGCATTTGATGTTTTTTAAATACACAGGACCACAATTAGATTCGCCAATAGTTACAGGACGAAAATTGATATTTTCTTAATAAATAATTACACTATCTCTTTCAAAAGAAAAAAAATAACTGTTAAAATGTATACAAAAATCATCTCCGGAGGCAAAATCGACAAAATGCGCTTCAGGGGCAAATTGGTAATTTTGCTCAGAATTTGAATTTCGCGTATGATAAAACGACGCTGTTTTGATGATGAACTGTCCGCGGGTGCACGGGACTAGGGTGATCGATTTCTCAGCTGATTATTCACCATTCGAGATGATTCTTGATGCTACGTGATCCTTGCCAGCTCATCTAAGAAATGCACATGGAATTGCTACGCATCATCGCACTGTCGAGATTTGCGAGGTTGTTATGGCTCGATGGCTAGGATGAGTTCATCGATTTTGTGCGTTACAGTTTTAGCATATAATCACTCGTGTTTGTGATTGATATGCAAGCATTGAGCTAGAAAGAGCTTTGTACAATTGTTTTTTAGCTTCATATAATACCAGAAAACTCCTCCCCTCCATCGTGCACGTAGATCACCTTCCGGTGATCGAAGCACGTAAATTCGTTTCTTTTCGTGTTTGAGTTTGATATACCCAATACAAACTTTCGACGCGGTGAGTGTTGAGTGTTTTTGACGTGTGTGTGATTTTAGTATTCAGTCTAGTGGTTCAGTGTTGCTGTGCGTTGGTTCAATGTTGCTGACAGTCGATCAGTGTTATTGTGATGGATTCAGTGTCGACATAGCTCGTGTTTTGATTCTGTTTGATCAGGGTGTTTCCTCAACAATTGGCGCCGTCTGTGGGAAGAAGAATCACTGGAGATGAAGACTGGATCTGCCAAATTCGAGGTGGAGAAGTTCACTGGAAAAAACGATTTCAGTTTATGGAGAATCAAGGTGAGGTTGTGCTTGTGCAATAAGGGTTGAAATCTGCACTTTCACCACCAGATCCAGAAGCTGAGGCAAGGAGAAAGGAGAAGTTACCTGTGGATTCAGTGTCTGTTGCTGGTTCAGATGAGGATCTTGAAGAGATCTCTATGAAGGCACAAAGTGTCATTATTCTGAGTCTGGGTGATAAGGTATTAAGGGAGGTATGTAGAGAGGTTACTGCATATGGTTTATGGAAGAAACTTGAATCTCTATATATGACAAAATCCCTAGCTAACAGATTGTACATGAAACAAAAGCTCTACTCATTTAAAATGCTAAGTGACAAACCAGTGTTGGACCAGATGGAAGAGTTTGTTAAAATTCTTGAATACTTAGAGAATATTGATAAGAAGTTTGATGATGAAGATCAAGCACTCTTGCTTTTGAGTTCTCTGCCTTCTTCCTTTGATCAGTTCAGAGATGACATGATTTATGGAAGGGAACATGCTCTGACACTGGATGAGGTTCAGATAACCTTGAGAACAAAGGAGCTACATAATAAGGAATAATCAAAGAAGGATACTCACCATTCAGTGTCAAAGGGTTTGTTTACTGCAGGAAAGAAACCACACAAGAAGAAGCAGCCACAGTTAAAGTCCAGTAGCAGTGGGGGTGGAGCTTCTACTTCTGGAGAAAGTAGGAAGTGTTGCCACTGCAAGAAAGCTGGCCACTTGAAGAAGAACTGCTATGCTTGGAAGAAACAGCAAGAAAACCAAACTCCTCAACAAGTTGATGTTACAGTTGGAGATGATAGGTGTGAAGATGCTGAGGTTCTCAATGTGACAGTAAATGGAAAGGAGAGTGAGTGGATACTTGACTCTGGTTGCACTTTTCATATGAGTCCAAAGAGATACTGGTTTGAGCAATTTCAAGAAGTGGATGGTGGCTGTGTTGTGTTGGGGAATAATGTTACCTGCAGGGTTCAAGGAATTGGATCAGTGAGGTTGAAGCTTCATGATGGTTCAGTTAAACTTCTCACCAAAGTCAGATTCATACCAGAGTTGAAGAGAAATCTCATTTCACTTGGGATGATGGATAGTATGGTATTTAGTTTTAGCTCAAAGGGTGGATGTCTGTGGGTTAAAAGGGGTGAGGTAGTTGTTCTTGAAGGAGTTAAAAGGAATGACCTATACTACCTCAAAGGTCACACTATGGTTGGTGAATCATCACAGGTTTCTGAGGTTGAGAAAGTTGAACTGTGGCATCAGAGATTGGGTCACTTAGGTGCAAAAGGATTGAATGAGCTCTATAAGAAAGGTTTATTTGCTAAAGACAAGTTCACAAAGTTGAGATTATGTGAAACTTGTGCACTGGGAAAAGCACTGAGAGCTTCTTTTGGCACTGGTAGGCATACCACTAAGGGTGTACTTGATTATGTACATTCTGATCTCTGGGGGACTGCTAGAACTACTACCAAGAGTGGTGGAAGGTTCTTTATGTCAATAATTGATGATTACAGCAAGAAAGTCTGGGTCATTGTTCTTAAAGCCAAGTCGGAGGCATTTGAGAATTTTAAAGAATGGTTGATTGAATTAGAGAAGCAGTCTGGAAGGGAGTTGAAGCATTTGAGAACTGATAATGGTCTGGAATTTCTCTCTGATGAGTTCAATGACTTGTGTAAAAGCAAGGGCATTGTTAGGCACATGACAGTTGCCTCTACTCCACAGCAGAATGAAGTTGCAGAGAGAATGAATAGAACTCTATTGGATAGAGTAAAATGCATGTTATTGAGTTCTGGTCTTCACAAGTCATTTTGGGGTGAAGCTGTGAATTCTGCAGCTTATCTCATTAATAGAAGTCCTGCTGCTGCTCTAAGTATGTAAACACCTCAAGAAGTTTGGACAGGGAGAGTTCCAGAACTTGAGCATTTGAGGGTGTTTGGAAGTTTGTGTTATGCTCACACAAAGGGTGATAAACTGGAGGCAAGGGCCCTGAGGTGTGTGTTTCTGGGATATCCAAAGGTCAGTACAAGTGTTTCATCAGTAGAGATGTCACATTTGATGAGTTCACTATGCCTATGTTTTCTGAGAAAAGCTTGAAGGACACTGAGTTGTTTGAGGTGGAGCTTGAGGGCAGGGAGATTTCCACTCAACAGGAAGAAGGTGGAGTTGATAATGAGGAAGAAAATGACATTTCAAAAATTCAGGAAAGCTCTAATGATTATCAACTGGCAAGAGATAGAACAAGAAGGGTGATTCAGCCACCTCAGAGATATGCACATGCAGATGTGATATCATATGCACTTATGGTAGCTGATGTTGTGGATTCCAGTGAGCCTAACTCATTTTTGGAGGTCATTTCATGTTCAGAGAAGGAGAAATGGTTGTTGGCTATGCAAGAAGAATTGCAGTCACTGGAAAGGAACCAAACTTGGGCCATTGTCAAGAAACCTCACTCACAGAGAATTGTTGGATGTAAATGGATATTAAAAAAGAAGCTTGAAGGTTCAGAGGGTAGAGATGTGAGGTATAAAGTCAGATTAGTTGCAAAGGGTTTCACTCAGAAGGAAGGAGTTGATTTTAATGAAATTTTCTCACCTGTGGTTAAGCATTGCACTATCAGGATTCTGTTGTCCATAGTAGCTCAAAAGTATTTGGAGTTGCAGCAGATGGATGCCAAAACAACATTTCTACATGGAGAACTTGAGGAGCAAATATTCACGAAAATTCCAGAAGGAGTTGAGGGTGCTCACAGTGAGAACAGGGTGTGTTTGCTGAGAAAATCCTTGTATGGTTTGAAGAAGAGCCCTAGACAGTGGTATAAGTGGTTTGACACTTATATGCTGCTGACGTTACCGTCGTGGAGTAGCGCAAAATAATATTTATAAAGGCTTAACTATTCACTAGCACAAGTACTAGTAGCAATTATAGGGTCGATCCCACGAGGAGACGAATTAGCTTATAGTTTTCCCGGCTTTTATTGCTCAATTGGGTTGTCACGTTTGAAAAGGTTTTGTTTTGGAAAGCAGTTGGACACTGCCGAACCGTGGTCACCGTGATTACATGACTGGAAAATAACAAATAACTTAAACAGAAATAAAACTAGCATGCAACTTAACTAACAGACTGAGCAATTAACAGACTTGACTAAACAGATAAGAAAACAATTACAGAATAAAGTATCCAGGCATTGACTCCCCTGACCACCCCCTTGACCTATGTGCTAACGATCATTGGTACGTATATCATTTTGCTAACAGTTTTGTCTTCCAGTTATAGATCCCAAGTATTAACATCCCTATAGTGTCACGCATATTAATACCCCGAACCCTCATTCGCTCTTATGTTTAAGTCCTATTAGATCTCTCTCAATAGGTCTCCTGACATTGACCAATTCGACACTATGTGACGCATGAGTCTAAGTTGATCAAGTCGTCTTCATCCTCCAAGCAAACTCGGAATGGCCAATAGCATGCCTGGACAGACCCAAGTCATACGACCACATCTCCAGCAACATGTTGTACTTCGCGGACGCCTAGTCTCCCGGTCGCGTTGATCCACGTACTCCTGTGTTAGGCAAGTCGGGGTTCCCACTGGTCACTGTAGGATTGCCCAAGTCCCTAACATGCTTAAGTTACTACCCTGTTGAATCGGGAACAAAACTCAGCTAGTTGCTGTCCTCACTAAGCCTCCCGACAGATCACGTCTTAGGGTTGGTCAGGTTCTGTCTTTGCCCAAATACAAACAGATTAGCTACTTGACATAATTAAAAATGTAAATAAATCAAAGAAGATACGACGAACTATATTATGCATTAAAACGGGAAATTGTTCAAAGGGAAATAATCAAAACAAAGTACGGAATTAAGAACATGAAATCATAAAGATTGTTTTTGGCCCGAGGGCTTAACAAGAAATAATCGCGGGCGAGTTTGTTTGCTCACGCGGCCGCCTTCTTCTTCACTGGACAGGTAGGGTTTAGCTCCTTGTTCTTCGCTTTTCATGCGTCGTACGTCTTCTTCATCAGTCAATCAACTTATATAGACGGGCTTCAGCTGATGGGAGACGTGTGGGGGAATACCTCTAAGATCGGACGAGAGTCCATATTTATCTTTATCTCTGAACTTGATCACTTTAAAAGAGTCTACGAATTTCAGGATTCTGGGTACACCGATTGCCCAACGTTCCGTCTCCGTCAATGTTAGCGCTTGCCCATGTACTTCCTTCTCTGACTGATTGAGGTAGCGGACCATGTGCGGTACTTGGTCGGACTCAAGTCTTGCTCCACCTGCTGACGTCCTGGTTTCTTGCTCAACTCCACTGGACCCTTGTCGTCAGTCTGGCTTGCTCAACGAGTGCTCTTGACCATGGAAGGTGCTTTCTTTGCCTCTTTCACACAGTGCGCTCCTCTTTTCACTCCTTTACATGCCCACCTGCAAAACTTGCCCAAGTACCCAAACGTGCCCTCCCAGACACAAATAAAGTAAAAACAAACTAAAGACTCGATATACTTGACTCTAAAAACCTAAAAATGAGCCAAAAAATATGGCTCATCAGCTGCATATTGGATTTGTTAGGTGCAAGTATGACTGTTGTGTCTACTTGAAAATGAAATCTGGGAAGGTGGTTACCTACTTGCTTCTCTATGTTGATGATATGTTGATTGCTAGTAGCTCAAAAGTTGAGGTGGAGTCTCTCAAGAAGCTGCTAAGAGCTGAATTTGAAATGAAGGATCTAGGTGAAGCTAGAAGGATTCTGGGAATGGATATCAGGAGAAATAGAGCCTCTGGGACATTGAGTTTATCTCAAACTCCCTATCAAGAAAAGGTGCTGAAAAGATTCCATATGGAAGAGTCCAACATCTCATTAACTCACCTTGCTCAACATATCAAACTCTCAGTTGATCAGTGTCCATCTACACAGTTTGAGATAAAGTCCATGAGCACTCTTCCCTATGCTTCTGCAGTTGGGAATGTCATGTATGCCATGGTGTGTAGTAGGCCTGATCTGGCATATGCTATGAGCACTGTTTCCAGATTTATGTCAAATCCTGGAAGAATGCATTGGGATGCAGTCAGGTGGTTGCTCAGGTATATAAAAAGGTTCTCTGAATCATGGGTTGTGGTTCCAGAGAAGTGATCTCAGTGGAGATGCTTTGGTTGGATTTGTAGACTCAGATTTTGGGAGTAATGTAGATACCAGAAAATCCATCACTGGATATGTGTTTACCCTATTTGGTTCTGCTATTGTCTCGAAAGCCACTCATCAGGGTGTTGTTGCTTTGAGTACAACTGAGAGTGAGTATATGGCTATGAATGAGGCAATAAAAGAAGCCATATGGTTGAGGGGAATCCTAAATGAACTTGGAGTAGAGCAAGACACATTTGCTGTCAACTGTGATAGCCAAAGTGCTTTGCATTTGGTTAAACACCAAGTGTTTCATGAGAGGTCAAAACACATTGATGTGAGGCTACATTTTGTGAGAGATGTAGTGGAGAAAGGTATTATGAGAAAATTGCAACTGAAGGGAATCCAGATGACAGTTTCACTAAGGTGTTGCCAGTGGATAAATTCAAGTTGTGTCAGGATCTGGTCCAGTTGGTGGACATTTCACAATCTCAGTGAGGTTGTGGAGCTTCTAGCTACAACAGATGTGGGATATCTGTTGTGGTTGTAGAGTTATGCAACAAAATACTCAAACTGGCAGTTTAGGGAATTTTGAGGTATGACTTGATGATCCTGTTGCTCAGTTGTGTTTCTGAGTGGATTGACTGTGGCCTGAGGTTCATAGTCATGTGTATGGACTATGTGGATTGTGTTTTCTGCATGATTGTTAAGGATTCTTACAGTCAATGGCTTGATTGACTTGACAACTTCTGGTTTTTTGGAATTACTGTTGTAGTGATTTTGTGCTGGAGGATGGTTTGTGATGAATGAAATGTGCAGTGAAGTCACATTTCAGTGTACAAACCTAGTGGAGGTGGTTTGATGCCATTTGGTTCAGAATTGAAGAAGTTGAGTACATGAGTTTATTAACTAAATCAGTTTTGAGTCATTTAGTCGCATTTGGGTATTTCTGAAGCTATGGTGGATTATATGATGAGTTCTTGGTATGGACTTGAAGCTAAGGATTCAAGGATCATGATGGGACTGATTAGAGAGTCTAAGTCCAGCTGTGGAGAGCAGGATTTGGATTTGAAGTTGGTTCTGAAAACTGGTTCATAGCAGTTCTTGAATTGTTTTCTGATTCAGTGCTTTTATGGTGTAATCAGTGTTGTTACTGTGGTGCTGTTGTCCTATGGAGATTGCTGGGAGTTGATTTTTTGTGTAAGGTGGAGATTTGTTAAAATGTACACGAAAAATCATCTCCGGAGGCAAAATCCACAAAATGCGCTTCACGGGAAAATTGGTAATTTTGCTCAGAATTTGAATTTCGCGTATGATGAAACGATGTCGTTTTGATGATGAACTGTCCGTGGGTGCACGGGACTAGGGCGATCGATTTCTCAGCTGATTCTTCACCATTCGAGATGATTCTTGATGCTACGTGATCCTTGCCAGCTCATCTAGGAAATGCACATGGAATTGCTACGCATCATCGCACGGTCGAGATTTGCGAGGTTGTTATGGCTCGATGGCTAGGATGAGTTCATCGATTTTGTGCTTTTCAGTTTTGAGCACATCGCACGGAATCCGTAGAAGAATATTTGTTTCATAGGGTTATAGGAAAGATATAGCATGTCCAAATGCAGAAGCTTGAGCACTAAGTATATATACAGTATATATTGTAAAAATCAATGAGAGTATAATTTATTAATAATGAAAACCAAAGGGCCCTTATACCTAAAATGCGCAAAAATTAAACCATTTATAAATTAATTTGTTTTTATTAGTTTTACTTTAGAAAAATTGACGTTGGTTTTTTTTTGTTTTTTTTGCTACGTTTTTTTTTCTTAGCTACGATTTGTTTTTACAAATATGTAAATTGTAGATTTTACTCAATATTCAATATTAAGAAAGATCATACTGTATTATTTTTATTTTCTGAACATTTCAAAAGATTATATTGATATGTTTTCCTAATTAATAAATCAATTTAATAATAATTTTATTTTTTTTGGTTCAACTGTGTGGCTTCAATCAATACCTAGTTTCGATCAAATTTTGGTATTGAGAAAACAAAGAGATCGAGAAGGAAGAAGTAGAAGAATTGATAGTGTAATGTACTGTTTTATTTATGGATGACGTCGTAGGTGACATCCTC
Organism: Euphrasia confusa; assembly: GCA_954870475.1. Taxonomy (NCBI): domain Eukaryota; kingdom Viridiplantae; phylum Streptophyta; class Magnoliopsida; order Lamiales; family Orobanchaceae; genus Euphrasia; species Euphrasia confusa. Next base: position 10,616,796 of record OX940956.1, read on the forward strand.
TCCTTTCTTCCGACGATCAAGAGCTTGGTGGAAACCAGCACACTCTCAAAGGAGTGGAGGTTTCGTTGGGCCCACTCCACACGCACTGCCTATTACAGAGAAACACCGCCGCAGCCCGATTCAAATATCACCACAACCGCCGCCGCCGCTCAATTCAACGATGCTTTTCACAGAGGTTCGGGTGCCACCGACTCTGAGTTCGACTCGTGGATCTTCGCACGACGTAATAACAATGTCCGTAAACTCGTTATCCACCTAGATCATCACCTCGATTTGCCTCCATGCCTCTTCGCTTCCCAAACCCTAGTCGATTTGTGTCTCGTTAATTGCGGCTGTATCGCCACGAGCGTTGCCGTAGATTTCCCTGCCCTTAGGAAGCTTCAGCTTAAAAATGTTGTGTATGAGAATAAAGGATCCCTTACCCGTCTGCTTTCTCTCGATGTCCGGTGCTTGAGGAGTTGATCGTTCGGAAGATGATATTTTCCATCAGATTATAAGAGCTGCTTCTCTGTTAGTCCTCGATTTAAACTTGGTCGTCCTGGTTTTAGATACTCCTGCACTCGAGTATCTTGGCTTACGTCTGCGTGGGTCTACGGTTAAGCTGGACCAGCCACTGCGCTTCTTGATTGAAGCGGATATAGATATGAATTAAAAAAATACCTCAATTGGTTTTTGCAGACATGGAATTTCCTACGAGTATGTTGATAAAATTTGTTGGTAAGTTGTGTAATGTCAAGCGCCTGACGTTGTCAACTAGTTCAATTGAAGTAAGTGTTAGTTGTCATTTTTTTTTCTTTTTTTGTGTGTGTGATTTTATAGATAGATGGTACTTATTGTTTTGTTTGTTTGCTTCTTAATTCAGTGGACATCACCGTTAACTTTGAATGTCAAGTTTCACAATTTAACCGAACTCAAACTGAGTGCCGATTGGCAGTTTGTATCAGGTTTCCTGGTAAATGCTGATAATCTTCGACTTCTTACTATTTTAGGCGCACGGTAAGTTTTATCTAATTTCTTTGTTTACTCTTTTAATCATTTTTGTCATTTTCTTTTCCAGTTATATTAAAGGAGAATTTTGTTTTCTAATTTAACTTGTTATCGTATATCAGGTTCGTCCCAAAGTTCAACATTACATTGAACCGAAAGTATTGCCTATCTGTTGGGGTTACCATCATATCAATAAAACTGCATGTCTTAGTTCACATCTTGAAAGATCCGGAGTAATTGTAGTCGATTTTGGTTGGTCTAAAGACCACGAGTTTGACATGATAAGTTACATTTTGAAGCATGCTAAAGTTTTGAAAACTATGGAAATACTATACACTCAACGCTGTGACCTCTACCCAAAACAGAAACTTAAAGCTCACAAGAAACTTTCATTGTTCGAGAGAGGGTCTAAGAATTGTCAGCTTGTCTTTGTTTGAGACTGTTTCAATAGGATTATTTATTTATCCAAGTATTTTCTTATTATTATTGTTATTATTATTATTATTATTATACTCTATTTTAGATTGTGTAGGGTATCAGACATTGATTCCAAGTTTATTTCTTATCTGTCCAGGAGAAGTTGCAACATGTCCATTGTAAAGTGGCTCTCATTCATATTGGAGTGAGAAAATATAGTAGTATTATACTATGAAAGAAGGAATACAAACTCCACAAAACTAGAAACCAAGTATTCACCGGGCCCCTAAATATCTACTGTCGGATAAAGGGCCGTCATGGATCTATGTCCGGCACCATTAGAATCTCCATAAGGAGTGTGAAGCTCACCAGAATGGGCGGACTTGCGAGACCTAGTGTTTTTGGGTGAAGCACCGTATGAGTCAATTGAACCACTACTCGTGTTGTACATGGAAGAGGTTGGAAGCCCGTGGATCTTTGGCAATCCCGTAGGGTCAGTATTCAAGCTGTAGCCTCTCTCGACTGACTTGGCTTCAAGTGGCAATTCATCCAAGGTCTAAAAAAAGCGAGCAGACCCACAAATAATTAGTAGGGAGAAAAAAGAAGTTAGGATTTGACCTAACTATATATTAGAAAAAACAGTTCAAAATTGTGGATAACGCCAAATGGTATTAAAATTAAACACCTCCTGGAGATTTGCATTCAACACATAATTATGTATATACCCTTATTGAAGAAATAAGGTAAAACCTCAATCCATATCTTGTTAAATTAATCAATCTTAGGTTTACCATAGTGTGTTGTAAGATTTAAAGATAGCTGTGGTATTTTACCATATTGTATTGAGGGTATTTTTTTTTTTTTTTTTTGTAGTTACCGTAATAAGTTCAACAAGCAATCATCCCAAGTTGTCAACTTTCATCAGCTATTGATGCATTAAATTAACAAAGCAGAAACAGTTCTAATACTCAAAGGTCAGTATCATATATCCAGCACTTACCCGGAATGCTTGTTGCAGGACACGAAGTGTCTCTCGGGTTCGTTTTCTCTTCATGGCAACCTCATCTGGTTCCTGCAACATTTCTTCGAACAAGTTGTCTCTGCTTAAAAGTCAAAACACAAGGTAAAATCATTATTATTATTATTTATTTATTTATTTTCTAGGCACGGATTGAAAGAAACTCAACCATATGCAGCTACTTCCGTTCAAATAGTGGTTTCTTGATCTAAAGTATGAGAAAATACAATAAATACAAAAGAACATAGTTTCCAATTTGGGTAATCATCAAGCTTCTAATCCTTCTATCAAATTTACATTATATATATCACTTACAGCTTCATTTGAAACAAACGCACCCACAAATTCGACATGAACAGATTTCTGGAAACAGAACATACCTGTAAAGCTTCTTGATGAAAACATCGTGGAGCTCACGTTTCGTATGGTTTACCTGCAATATAATGACGTCGGTTAGGACAATTATTCAAATGTTTTCGGTTATTATTAAAATTGGCCAACTATTGAAGATTTCACTATTTAACATGCACAACATATCTTTAAACACATTCATAAATAAACGAGTATTAACTTAATAAAAATAAGAATCCTGAATACCTTGCAATAAGATTACAAGAGGGTGTTTGGGTAAGCTATATGTTTGTTGTTTTTTTAAGAAAAGAGCTTAATGAGATGCAAAACATATTTTTCACCCAAAAGCAACAGAATGAACATAAGACCTAAACAACTTACCCGCTCTTAAAACATCTTATTAGATGTAGAAGCTGAAAAAACCTTTTAAATAAGTTCAGTCAGACACCCACAAAGTATGACATACATACATACTTTCAGGAGAAGAAATAGCTTAGTTCAAGATTAAACACAGATTTAAACACAGATTTAACTCTCAGAAATCGGTATATGCATCTGATGCTCAACAGATAGTCTCTGAGAATCTTATAAGCACGCTTGATAAAATCAAGCAAAGATTTCAAAATGAGTCGATAGAAAAAGGGGTGGGTAATTCAATATTTAAGATGAATGATTACCAGAAAATGCATAATTGCTTTTGGTATTGAATCCTCAACATTCTTCCGCACAATATCATAATATGACCGTAATAATAGCTTTGTAATAGAAATCTCAACAGCCTCTTGATCTGAGAGGGTTTCTGTGGGCCTCAATACACTAGGAGGCTTAAGCAAAATAAGAAACCAACACGTCAAAACAAAGAAAGACGGTTTAGAACACTAAGGAAAATTTTAATTTATGCTGGACAGAATTATTCAGAATCCAGATACCTCTCTCAAATGAATCATTGAGGAGCCCTGCTCTATGGTGTGAATAGGTTCACTAAACGGTTTGCTGGTTGAGATCTCTTTCCCAGATGTGCGATTATTGTGGCTGCCAAAGATTGAAGATATTCCCCAATTCGACCCAGCATTGCTAGCTGCTAAATAATTCATAATTGCAATGTCAGGATTTAACAACGGGAATTACCGATTGAATATTGCTTGTAAATTGTAATATCAGAAAGTGGCCTCAAGATTAAGCATTTTCCTTATGTTTAATTTATTCTCATTTGCTATAAGCAGAATAATTTCTCATGTTTCCATTAATTAGTTCTTCCGATCTCAACTTCGATACAAGTTCCCCCAATGTACAATATTGAGTGGTCCAAAGGCACTTAGTTATACAAATAGGAAGGTTTAGTTATGCAAAGGCACTTAAATCATTTGCAAGTGTCTCAAAACACGTTCATAGACATCTTTAATATTATATGGATTCATTTCAATTGATTAGTTTCGCATCATTTAATGAATGAAGTCTGCAAACTTATGGATGGTCCTAGAAAACGAATTGTACTCCGTATAATGAAGTAACAGAATTGCTATTTTAATCAAATCCACAAAAAAACTGACTACAAGCATACCAGAAGATGCTGTTTTCTCAGTGTCTGCAACAGGTTGAACACTCTTTTTGCCAAAGAACAGCAGCAGCAAACAAAGCAATCAGTCTCATTATATTATTTTTATTTATTTTTTTCGGGTGGGATTGGGGGTTGGGGGTTTGGGAGTGCTTGGAAAATTACCTGCTCTGGAACATTTCCATTCACTTGGCGGGCAAGAATGGCACGGGATTTTACACTTCTCTCTGAATTTGGCGCTTTATCTGAATCTCCTGTGTCCTGATTCATAAATGCAAGGCATGCTTGACAAACAGGTTCTGTTAATAAAAAAGAGTGACAAATAAATTTATCGGCGCAGAAAAGTACATTCGGCTTCGGCATAATGGCAATTCCATAAGACTTGGTCTGTTGTAATGCGGCCTCTACAGCTCTACTACCACCGATAAAATTTGGATGGGAAGTGTTTATATAATCCATCTACAGACGGGAAATAATTATTTCAGCAATGTATACTATCAGAAAAGAAACCAAACTATATGCCGAGGGATACAAGAATGATACATGTTTTAAAGAAAACTAAATGATATTCAGTATCCAAAGCTCATAGAACATAAACAAACAAATGCCTGCATTTTGACGAGGGAAAATGATACATCTGATTAGGTAAGAATTAATAATTATAATGGACATGGTATTGCATACCTCCATTTCAATAATATGACCAATCATCGTCTCTGAAGGCTCAAGACCTTCTCTCAAGAAGTTTCCTATGACCTCATCCATGCGTTTTCTTAGGACTGGAAACCGTTGCATTTCACCAACCATACAGCGATGGCTCATCTAAAAGAAAATAGGCATAAATGTCCAGACACGATAGCAAAATGTACACCAATATGCCATTATATAGTTTTCAAATTAGTACCATGATTAGCTCATCATATATAAATCTAGCACATTGGAGACTCGGATCCAACAAGCGGGCTATTTGTTTTCTGATGAGAACCTCAAATGGAACCTACATGTTTGTGAAAGTTTGCATGTCAGATGGCTCATAGGTAGGAAGCATTTTTTTGTTTTCCTCATAAGGTTCAAAACACATTACAGGTAATAAAAAGGAAAGTATTCAGGTAAAACCTACTTCAGGGACAAACAAAGCAGATTTGGGACCAGTTGCGTTTTGAATGGCGGTGCGAATGTCATCATCAGTCAAGTCTTCACAAGGATCTACTTCCTGCAGAAAGAGAAAGGAGTTCAAACATGCTACAAAAACCATCAAGAAGCTCTCTATCTGAAAACTGAATCTATGTTTCATCTTTTTTAGAGTTTCATGTACAGATTTCTCAAGTTCAAAATATCTACATGCAAACAAAGCAGAGTTGGGACCAGTTGAGTTTTCAACTATGAGAATGATTTTTTTAAATATGAGACTTATAAATATGGAAATGATTAAAAAACAGAACTATATATAAGGCCAAGAAAATGCATATCAGAAGCACAAACCTCCAAGCTCTTGACAAATATATTTTGGAAAATGTAATGAATTCTCGCTCCACCAGACAGCTCAGATGTTGACATTTCTTCGTTTTTACCTTCTATCATTGACGAAAATGCTGTTTCAAACAAAATACTCTCTTTAAATAATATGACATCCAAACAATATTTTGGGGGAAGTGTGTCGACCGCTGAGGTCAAAGGTTTTCAAATTGACTATATTAACATAAACCCCCAATAATTGCTGCAATTGCGAACCAGTGAAATTAGTGTGGCCAATAAAGAAGATACAAGGTAAGCTCTAGGTAAAATCAGCGAGTAAGTTCGTCAAGTGCACGGGTATTTATGTGACACACAGAATATACAACATTAGCAACATGATGACATTCAGTAATATGCAAGGAGATGAGCCATGTGATGCCCGAAATCAAACAGATCATGAGTAGCTAGATTTATACAGCCTAAGTATAGGTACACTGTACTTATCATGAGTTTCTATATGATGATATCAAATAGGAAAGTGGGCCCAATTGGATTCCTGATATTGTGTAATATATGAACAGGCGCAACATACCATTGGAGTACTTTGAAAGGATGGCCAGTAGTAATGCACCCTGGTCAGCCTGTTAACCGCAAGGTCAAAATTAGAAAGTAAGATAATTGGTTGATAAAATCTAGCAATATGAATGATAAAAATAAAATTATAAACAAACAAAAAAGATGGATTACAGTTCCAGTTGCATTCTCTGTTGTTATAATCTAATTATGGGAAAACAATCAGTAACGGAAAAGACTCACATAATATATGGTTTTGATTCCAAATTCAGTTTTCCATTTTTCAACAATCCATAAAATTGGAGACATGTTTGTTTACAACTTTTCTATTGGGAATCTTCATTTCCAATTTTCATTTTTTAGATCAGCATCAAAATCTATCAGTCACATTTCAACTTGTAGGGTGTAGGAGTAAGACACACCATCATCTAATCAAAAAATAAAATTATTTCAATTATAGAAATATATGTTGCCTATTGGGAACCGACATCATCAAAGTGCTCAAGAAACAAAATTTCAAACCTTTGATTCACTAATCTCTCCATAGCTAGCATGCTCTTTTGCGACAGAAACCAATGCTGCACTAATGCGTGCTTTCAACCCTGGAAGAACTGTCTTAATATGTTGTACCAGAATCTGTATAAAAGTGTTCAATGAGAAAGCTTATACGGAGTATATCACATAAAACAGAAAATGCAAGATGCTAAAAAAGACCAACACATTATTCTTAGAAAGCATCAATATCTCCAACTCAAATAGAAACGGAATCATCAAGTTTCCAACTTGATTTTTAATTTTACAGGGCTTTTAAGAGTGTTCCACATCAAGCTAATAACAAAATAAACAGATGAATAGAGGTGTTCTACATACACAGGTATGCCCTTGGGCATTTGCACAACTATGTAACAAACCCACTCGTGAATGAACAACATGTTATAAATATATAATATAGTTTACACTAAATGAACGAACAAAAAATCCATGCAGAATAGGGTTTATCATGAAAAGTCCGTGTTAGATACGACTGTCAAATTATTTACCTGGTTCAATTTCTTGGCCAACTGAGGAACACCACAACGCTCCTCAAGATCGTTGTATACCTAAAAGAAGATGTCTAAGTCATCTGAGCAAACTAGCATGGGGGCAGGAGTAGATATCAAGCAGCAAAACAAATAGATCATGTTCATACCGGCCGACTTCGAAAGAACTTGTCCTCTGCAATGAGGGCATCCTTGATGCTCCGTTTCAATATAATATCCTGCTCAAATGTGAATAATAATCGTCAAGAAATATGCAGCAATAAATTAGCATTTGTAAATACAAGACAATTACTTCTGCATACAACATCTGTAACTAATAAGTTTTCCTAAAACATAACTCCAGTAAGTCATTGCATGTAGTAAGGTAAGCCCGCAGATAGGTTTAAAGAGTCAAGACATGGTCTTTGAAAAGGTCTACGACTTACTAAATACTTGAACTTCAGAAAAAAAATGACCAATAGTCTAAAGACTCAAAGAGAAGAAAATAAAGACATTTTATGAGAAAAATCTGCAATGAATTGGATAGTTAAGGAAATCCATGAGCACAGATGATAGCATCTAGTAGCGCTCACAAAATTCACAAGTCTAATAAGAGCATTTAAATTTTATTGTCAGGCTCATTAATAAACAGTACCTCTTGACTACGATTCACGACACCTACATAACCAAGACGAAGAGGAATTACTTTTCCGAGCAAAAAGTTACGCGCATCAGTACCCCTATCCATAATATCCAACTGAAATGGCAAAGGAAAATAAAGTTCTCTGAGAACATAAGCAAATTAAAACTATAAGGACACCAAAAGCTAAATATGCAGTCGATATCTCACCTTAGTAATTACACCTATTGTTCTATAACCTGCAAGTATAAACATTAAAACATAAAATTCGAGAATCCCAACTGTACCAAATATATGGTGGAAACTAAAAATCATTAGCATCTAAAATCCTTGTGTGTGTGTGTGTGTGTGTGTGTGTGTATGAAGTGCTGAAGCTACCGTCAGGGTCAGCGATTCCAGCCATTTGAAGTGCATCTGAGTTTGCAAGATCTGAATTCGCTGGTGTAACGGCCAGTATCAAGCAACTTGGACGTTTAATATATGACATAATCATTGTTCTAATGCGGGCTTCAATGTCAGTTGGTTGATCACCAACAGGAACTTTGGTTAAGCCCGGCAGATCCACAAGAGTAATATCAAGAACATTTGGGGAGAAAATCTTTAAACGTATCTGTTTGTCCGAAACACCTTTATTTCCTCCGGCTTCTCTGTCTGTCTCAGCCTAAGAATATGTGAAAAGATCATACTCCATATTAAAAGACAAATAACTAGTCATGCCAACTTAAGTCCATCATTCTATTAGAAAAACATTATATTAGAATTTAGGGTTAGGCTAAATATTTAATTACATATTCTATTATGAGGTTTACGTACGATGTGGTCGCCCTCTTCCCTGCTCTGCTCTTTAGAAATTATCTATAATCGTGCTTCAAGTGTATATCAATTCAGCAACCTTCAAGCTTCGAGCTATTAAAATGTACTACTAATAAATTTCCAATACAATGATAACACGCACTTCGTATACACTTATACATGATATTGCATACATCTTGTTGTTCATAACTTTTGATTTGCTGATTATATGTTTACATATATTCCCACTCTCTAATGAAGCCGTGTCTGTGCAATGTTGCATCCTAATAATAGCTTAATAATCCCACTCACACAAATTAGTCATAAGCTAACTGATTTTGGTTTAAAAATTAGTCACCAAACATGCCCAAAGGAAACCTAATTCTTGTCAACAATAAACCCGAGGCAAGCTCTTCGGATTAACAAGCATAATACCAATTCTACTCTATATATTTCAATATTAAAGCACAACTGAACTGTTTTTTCTCCCATATCGAATAACAATATCATCCAAGTCCAGGTTGATTTCACTGCTTGATAAAACACAACACATATAGAAAGAGGAAAGACACCTGGATCTCCTTCCGAATATCATCGAATTCAGAAAACTTCTTCCCCGGGAGATGCAAAAACTCCCCCCATTCATCGTCCGTACTATCACCCTTCCTCTTCCTCTGCACGAGCTGCAGCACCAGTGGGCGGCGCGTGCAAATATCATTTCCGCGCGGCAGGAAATCGCGCCCAACCAGCGCCTCCAACACACTTGATTTGCCGCTGCTCTGGCTTCCGACCACCGCCACCTGCGGCAGTTCCACCGTCGACTGGCTCCCGAGCTGCGCGAATATGTCCTGTAGCTTGTTCACTATCGGTATCACCGAGTGACCTAACGGCGGCGCCGCCGAGTGCTCTTCCGCCATGAAAAGAAAACCGATTGAGCTAGTAACCGAAGTTTCAACTTATGGTATCCGAATATGGAAGTTTGAAATGGATAGCAATGGACTATGATCTGGCGTTGAATCCCTGGGGTTTTGTACAAACCGCGTGATTGCAGGTGGATGGGAGAGAGGGTTTGTGATTGCAGGTGGATGGGAGAGAGGGTTTGAATTTTGTTGAGAGGGATCATCAACTATACGTTCGAGGGGAAAGAACTGAAGAGTTTTTTTTTTTTCATTTTTTATATATAGGGAGACTTTAAATACTCATTTATTTAAGTTAATTGAATCAAGATAAAATTAAGAACAAAGTCCATAAAACCTATTTTCGAAATTGTTTTACTCCATAAGTATTTTACTAATGGCCTAGCCCGAAACCTGCTCGAAAAGACGTAGGGTTAGGGCCGAATATTTTCGATCCGAAAAAGTTTCAGCCCGAACTGAAATAACCCGATAGCCCGAGTGGGCTAGCCCGAAAACCCGATGTATTTAAATATATTATAATTCATTTTATTTATTTATAGAAATATTTATTTACAATTTTAAATATTATTGAATAAATATTTGATATTTTGGGCAATTTAAATATTAGAATTAAAATAATTATTATTAAATATTAATATTTTATTAATATTAAATTTAATTTGATATTAAAATTATTATTTTTATTATATAATATTATTTTTTTCAGCTCGACGGGTTAGTCCGAAACCGAATATTTTAAGGTTAGGGCTACAAATTTACAGTCCGAAAAAATTTCAGCCCGATCAGCCCGAACCGAAATAACTCGATAGCCCGAGTGGGCTGGCCCGAAACCGAGTGGGCTGGCCTGATTGACATCCCTAAATGTACCCCATATTTTTGAGCTTTGAGCAGTATTTATTTTTATAATTGGTAATTTGGTATGATTAAATACTGCATGTTATACTCTATATAAATAAAATACTAGTAGTAGTTTTTTAACCATATACTATCTCTGTAACGCCCCATAAAATTCAAAGGCTTAAAAGAATTGAATATGCTACTCATACCAACAGATGCATCTACTTTTCTGGGCATCCTCCTATAAGAACTCCAAAGTTAAGCGTGCTGGCTCTGGAGTAGTTCTAGGATGGGTGACCCCCTGGGAAGTCTCCCGGGTGCGCACGAGTGAGGACAAAGTGCGCTGGAAAAGACAAGTGTTGGTACAGTGGGGCCAGGATATCACTCCCGTAGGCAGTCATTGGTAACCGAGCTGGCCCATTAGGGTCGGGCTTCGACCCCTCAACGGGCCGGGGCGTTACAAATGGTATCAGAGCAGGTGCCGACCGGAATTGTGGGAACTAAGTGTCTTGCGGGGCCAAGTGCTCCACCCAGAAGTTGGTGAGAGTACCCGCAAGGGGCATTCCTGCACGGATGGTAGGTCCTGGGCAAGTAAGGCAAGTAAGGCACGCAACGGGGACGTTGCGCAGAAAAAGGTGGGGTGATTGTAACGCCCCAGAAAATTCAAAGGCTTAAAAGGATTGAATATGTTACTCATACCAACAGATGCATCTACTTTTCTGGGCATCCTCCTATAAGAACTCCAAAGTTAAGCGTGCTGGCTCTGGAGTAGTTCTAGGATGGGTGACCCCCTGGGAAGTCTCCCGAGTGCGCACGAGTGAGGACAAAGTGCGCTGGAAAAGACAAGTGTTGGGTGACCCCCTGGGAAGTCTCCCGGGTGCGCACGAGTGAGGACAAAGTGCGCTGGAAAAGACAAGTGTTGGGTGACCCCCTGGGAAGTCTCCCGGGTGCGCACGAGTGAGGACAAAGTGCGCTGGAAAAGACAAGTGTTGGTACAGTGGGGCCAGGATATCACTCCCGTAGGCAGTCATTGGTAACCGAGCTTGCCCATTAGGGTCGGGCTTCGACCCCTCAACGGGCCGGGGCGTTACAATCTCATTAGGAATAAATCCCATATGGAGAAGATTGGTAATAGGGCATTGTTTGTTGAGGACGAACGGTGTATTTGGGCCAGAGGCGTGTGAGATGGGATTCAAGAGAGATTGCATATACTTCACCCTGGTTCGATGATTGAATGGTTTTTGACATGAGAACTCGCAAAATTTTGCTAGCTTTTGATTAATCCAACCTGTATTTGTATTGCATATACGATTCATGATTCGATTGTAATTGTTGGATTTATTTTGATACAAATGTGATATGTGAATGCTACGAAAAAGTCATATACTACATATAGCAAAAAGTTCCCACAAATACAATATTCTTAATCATCAATATACATCAACTACTTAAGCTACTTAGGCTACGTTCAGTTGTATTACCAACTATACAGATGTAAATCCGGATGAATCGCAATTTTACCTTTGGAGGGACCCGTGGCATCTCCTAAGTCGATTGGAGGAAGTGTGTCAGTTGGGACTGTGGCTTAGGAGGCTTCCTAGGGCTACAGACTTTGCAGCGGAGTTAGTTGATCTTATGGATGGCTTGCCAAGTATAGATGTTAGGACAGATACAGTACGGTGGACATTACATCGATCGGGGACCTACACCTCTGACTCGGCATATACTATTTTTCGCCCGGAGGGGGCCAGGGTGTCGTGGGATGCCATTTTGACTGGACCAGGACGTATCCCACGTCATTGTTTCATTCTTTGGATGGCTATCCGTGGTCGACTGCCGACTAAGGATAAGTGTTGGATTGGTCGGGGGATGCCTCGTATGTGCTTTGTGGTGGAGAGAGCGCGGAAACACACCCTCACCTTTTCTTTGAGTGCACTTTCTCACGGGATTGCTTGCGGGGACTAAAGGAGGAGAAGGGATTTTTATGGCCACGTGGTAGTTGGTATAGTGCTGTATTACGGACTTCTAATCGATGGCGTATGAAGCACTTAATATTTTGCGTGTATCGTGGACTTCTCGCTGCTCTGATCTATTTTATTTGGCTCGAGAGGAACACGATGATTCATGAGGCTCGTTCGGTGTTGCCAAGAGTGGTGGCCTCTCAGGTGATTTCTATCATACATGAGATGATTCGCTCGTTACGATTTCTAGATTCTCTTCAGGCACGTGCGCTGAAGAGGGTATGGCATATAGCCGGGTGATTGTGTTTGTATTCTTTAGTGCTATATATTTAGTTGGTTAGTTGAAGAGCTAGTCTGTAAGCTGGTAATGCGATGGAGTTTCATTCCCTATACGATGCACTGTATCATACATTTTTTTTACTTTTTATGTGATAGAACTTTACCCAAAAAATATACATCATCAATTATAATCCTTATCAATATACATTATCATTACACGATATGTTATGTTTAAATAAAAAAAAGGAAAAAATGGCAATTAGGCCTTTTTTCAACATTTTTTTACCAATAAGGCTTTAGAGAAATTACGCGTGTCATTTAGGCCCCCTAATGACCACATTATCCCTCTTCCCCAAATTCTATCGATCACTCACACCCTCGTCAGATCTCGATCTGCCTTCTACCTATGCAATTCTCACCGCCGACGGCTCCGCTGTATCCGACTGGATCTCCGACGTCCTCCACGTCAACCGTCGTTGGCTCCTCCGCCGTCATATCGCCGCCGTGGAGGAGCTTCGTGAATGTAAGAGAAGCTGCCGGTTTGCGCGAGGCGGCCGACGGTGTCCTTGTATAGTACCGGCGGCAGAAGAGCACGTTACGTGATTTCTTCTTGAATCGGTTGACGAGGTCGTTCTACAAGCCATCTGTGGCCACTTTCGCTCCCCCTCCTCTTACGGCGTCGTCTTTCGAAAGGTATATTTTCAGGTCTTAGTAGATTGGTTAGTGTTGTTTCATGATCGCCTGCAATTCCTTCTCTTTCCTTTCCGACGCGGCGGCGTTAAAGCTGCATTACTTGGATATGCGGTTGAACTGGAAGTAAACATTCACTTGAGATGCAATTGCTATTTTTTCCATTCACAAGGTGTTCGACGAAATGCCCGAGTGAGGGTGACTGACAGCGGGGCGATCGATTTCGAGCATTTGCTCTCGGAACATAAAGACGGGCACGTCTCTAGAAACATTGATTTCTTCTTTGTACTCGAAATACCCAAAAATGATACTGTGATTCATTTGTTATTCTTGCATTTGGCTTTATGAATCCTAACTTGCTTGTAAATTGTATTATAATATGTAGGTCATTACCAATAAAATAAATTTCTGCCAATGGTGCGGTGGCCCGACGAAGCACGAGATACCCGACGGGGAGGGGAAGCCGAGAGCCGTTTGAAAGCCAACTGATTTGTGAACTTGGGAGTTGGATTTTACTTAGTGTATCTTGTTGGCAGACTATGTTGAAGTAATTAGCAAACATAATGATGATAAACAATAGGGATTATTACAGAAACTTGCTCAAGGTTTCAACATTTTGACACTTACTTACCCGAACGGAAAACGGTTACACCCGCCTACCCTATCTTTGCACCGTTAGACAGAAACCTACTACTTTAGCCGGACCGGAATATTTTTTAGAATATTCCGAGCGCGTGTAATTAACTTGCTTAAATAGTCAACTTCAAGTCTAAACATTGAGGGTATAATTGTCTTAACACATAGTATTCTTTATTTTTTAATAAAAAAATTAAAAGTAAAAATCGAAATCAAAGAATCTTTTTGCTTGATCCTCTTATTCATGACTGATCCGTAGCAGCCCCTTCTCCACCATACAACATTTGCCTTCCATCTTACCGCAACACCTCCTCCCGCCGATCGAGCTCGCCGTTCCAACCAAAGTCGCTTCGCCCCACCCGTCGAAGCCGCCGCAGCCTCGCCTCTCTCCTCTCGTCTTTGAGATGTAGTGGGTTGAAATATGATTTGTTTTTTCTTTCTTTTTTGTTAATTTCTGGAAATTGGTTGTTGAAGATGATATTGAAATCGATGATTTCATGTTTTTTTTTATTTATTTATAAAAATAATGTTTGATTTATTATATTTAATTTTTAATTTATGTTGAGGTTGACATGGAGAGAGAAGTAGAGAACTGCAAAGGGAGAATTGATGATTTTTAGGGTTCTTGCGCTGAGAATTTCCAGAAAATTCGTAAATTGATTTATTAATCTTTCATGGAGTCGAGGGTACTTTCGTAATCGGCCATCAAAAATACATAAAAAAATATTAAAAAATATAAAAAAAATATGGATAACGGGATATTCTACGGAATATTCAATTCCGTCTAAAAAAATAAGTAAGTGTAAAACGGAGAAACGATTAGGTAGTTGACTGTAACCATTTTCCGTTCGGGTAAGTAAGTGTCAAAATGGCGAAACCTTGGGCAGGTTTCTGTAATAATCTCTAAACAATATGCTTTTGCCCTCAGTGTTGTATTCAGTAGGTCATCCCTTCTATTTAATGGATGATGATTGTGTGAAATTGTGACCCCTTTCAGGCATGTGTGGGAGTCAGAGGCTGATGGGGCTTTCGCCATTTAAGAAGATGAGTGGAATGAGCCTCTTTGCTGTGGGACTGAAATCGGATTGCATCTTAGAGATGAAGCATAAGACTACTTGGATTAGTCCAAATTGAAGGTTGGTTCACTACTATATTTACTTGGTTTATTCTTCTGGTGTCTAAATAGTATTTGATTTTTTTTTTTTTTGTGTGTGTGTGTGTGCAGGTACTTGATTAAGTAAAGAACGAAGTCGAAGTTGGTTACATTCGATTGCAAAATGAATGCTGCAGCATGGGTGTGGGGGGGGGAGATTATTTTCTAGGTCTGCCTTTTTTTCTTTTCAAATCTTTCAGTGTTTTATTTGACCAATGAAGTGGGTAAAGAAGTACACTGGCTCAAAAACTTCTCTTTTGGATTTTTATTTTATTTTTGTATTTTTACGACATTTCAGTGTATTTTTATTGGATTCAGTGTTTTTTGGATTTTTATTTTATTTCCAGTGTATTTTTATGACATTATTGTATTTTGATGAGATTAATTGTTTTTTGTACGATTTACTTTTTGTAATATTATTTTATTTAGTGTATTATTACCAGATTCAGTGTTTTTAAAGTATTCACTATTCAGTATAAAAATATGACACTCATTGTGTTTTTTAACGATATTCAGTGTTTTATGATATTCCGTATTTTTATAATATTAAGTGTAAAAATATGACATTCTAGTTTAATTTTGAATTTTGGATTTTTATTTTATTTTCAGTGTAATTTTGTTTTTTTAATGACATTCAGTATTTTTTAATGATATTCAGTGTTCTTATAATATTCAGTGTAAAAAAACATTCAGTGTTTTTTAATGACATTCAGTGTTCTTATAATATTCAGTGTAAAAATCTAACATTCAGTGTAAAAATCCGACATTCAGTGTTCTTATAATATTCAGTGTAAAAATCTGACATTCGTATTTTTTAATGACATTCAGTGTAAAAATCCGACATTCAGTGTCTTTTAATGGTATTCAGTGTCTGGAGGTGAGGTGGGTTGAGTTTCGTGTTTTTTAATGACATTCACTGTAAAAATCCGACATTCAGTGTCTGGAGGTGAGGTGGGTTGAGTTATAAAAAAATCTGACATTCAGTGTCTTTTAATGATATTCAGTGTCTGAGGTTGGGTGACATTCAGTGTCTTTTAATGGTATTCAGTGTATGGAGGTGGGGTGAGTTGAGTAGAAAAAAAAATCTGATATTCAGTGTCTTTTAATGGTATTCAGTGTCTGGGGTTGGAGTGACATTTAATATCTATTAATAGTATTTAGTGTCCGGAGGTAGGTGGGTTGAGTAGAAAAAACATCTGACATTCAGTGTGTATTCAGTGTCTGGGTTGGGATGGGGTGACATTCATTTGGGGTTAGGATAATGTGGTACAGTAAAACCTCTATAAATTAATAGTCTCGGGACCGTGAAATTTTATTAATTTAGAGAGGTTATTAATTTATCGAATATTTTTTTTTAACTTAAAAGACTAAGTCGAGACCGGAAGATTCTATTAATTTAAAGAGGTTATTAATCAATCGAGTATTAATTTATAGAGGTTTTACTGTACTTATAAAATAGGGTAAAAAACATTTAATTCCTAAGACCATGTTTATCCACAACCTAACACACCCCAACTTTTTAATAAATTATTCATTTCACTCTCCTCCACATCATCCATTTCAACTTTTTAATTTTTTATCATTTATCCACAACCTACAACTCATTTCAATTTTTTATTTTTATTATTAATAAATAATTACATAATATTTATTTATTAAATTTATATTTAATATAAATAAAAAATAAACATAAAATAGTATAAAGTACATTTTTGATTTTAATAAATTACAATTAAACACTATTTTAAAAATTACATAATTATATAATAAATGAAAATATATGAATATTGGTCTCTATTTGTAGAGAATAAAAAAATAAAAATTTTGATATAACTATATTTATATATAATATTAGATATATAGTAAAAAAAATTATATAAAGATATAAAAGTAAAACAAAATAAATAAAGTACCAATTAAATCATTACATGTGGCAAGAAAATAAATAAATTATGCAACGCCCTAAGAGCGTGAGAGAGCCGGGTTGCTCAAGGGCGTCCATTTTCTTTTCTTTTTTATTTATTTTTTATGTCCTATAATGACTTGGAATAGATTAAGGATAAAATACCCTTAATCTATATCACCCCAAGTGCAATATCCTAATTTTATGTCACCCCAAGTGCACTATTCTAATTCCATACACACATTTACATGTGTAAATACTTGAATTTTTTCATTTATGTGATTGGTTAAAACATTTTGTAGTGGCCACATGTAAAGCTGTGTATGAATTATGTACTACCCATGTTGGGTAGCATTGAATAAATCGAGACCATGAACCAAATTTATGAATTAATAAGACCTAAAAACAAGTCAACTGAAATGAACCGAAAATAAGTTTAAAAAAATTAGTAATAATTGTGAAGTGAGCGAGAAATAATTCAAAAAGAACAAGGTTCTAAGTGCAGTCACTGCCTTCCACAACATATAATTCAAAATTGTTATCATACCAGTTGTTTTCAAAATTAATTACTTAATTTGATGGGTTAAATATTGTTATCACACATTCACACCAATTGTTGCCCATGATTTATTTTTAAAGATGTTGGAGTTGTTTACTTAATGTTTAGATTTAAGTATCGGTAAACTCTAGGTTATAGCATTTAATTTATTTAATTAATAAACAATTGTTTGCATTTAATTATTATTAATATGCAAAATATAGTCCTAGATTATATACGTTGTAGTTAGTATGGTGTGCGGGCCCACACAGAAGATCATACTATCGGTTACTCGTATTTAATCAAACAGTTGCTCACGACCTAGATGGACACAGACCAATCCATCGGTATAGTCGTTGTGTGAGAGAGAAAATAATTTATTTTAATTATTTTATCACATTTGTACACTTAATGTATTGGGCGGATCGCTTGAGATTTATCGATTAGGATTGCCTTCGATAATCGATTTAAATCTCAGTGTATTTTATTCTTAATCCCCGATATTATAGCGGGTGTTTATATTTAATATAAGTGACTTTAATTTTACAAAGGAATTAACCGATTTGGATATTGGGTCAATTACCGATAAAGTTGGGTCACTATATTTTATATATGACATGTCGTGAATACTTGACGGGAAAGTGTATCCCGTAAGGGTTGATAATATCTCCGAGATGAGTTCATAAGGAATTATTATGTAAACCCTGCAGGTGGATTTGTTTCGCGTAATAATTAAGGTTGAATGGTACTATTCTCGGATATAAGAGATGAATAAATTAATTAGCAATAAATTAATTTTATTCATGGATATTTAAATCTTAAATACAGGGAATAAATAATACTAACCGGAGAAATATTATTTGATATAATATGGTTTAATATTGAGAGTGCAATTAATTTATATAGTGGAAAATAAATTAATTAATATTAATGGGATTAATAGATTTGGGCTTGAGCTCAATTTAATCATTAATATTGGAAGCTTAATATTCCACCTCCTTTAGATCCCCTACGTAGCCTATAAAAGCACTACATGGTCTTCACAAATCATAAGACAAGATTATCATACTTGATATTTTAGAGAGTTCGTGAAGGAGATCCATAAGCTTGGAGGATCGTCGCCCACCCGACGTTCAAGCTAGTGCAAGGAATACGTGGGAAGATCCAAGGGTCTTCAACTTGATTTCGTTTCTCCGCACAACGAATCAAAGGTAAAATCATAAACCCTCTTGTATGATTTTATGTGTATTAAATTGTAATACATACATGAACGCACGATCCGGAAAAACGACGAACCTCGGGGACGGTGATTCGAGATCCCCGGCGAGGATCGAAGGTGGCGATCGAACCCTAGGGTTCGGACCGCCGGACGCGCGACAAGGGGAGCCCCGGCTGGATGCCGGGGCACGCGATCGACCTAAGGTCGATCGCCGGGGGTTCGCCGTGGGCTGGTGCCACGGCGGGTGGACCCCCCGCCACCCTCGTCGGCGGCGCGTGACGCGAGGAGCCCTCGGCTGGAGCCGAGGGGTGCGATCGATCACGAGGATCGATCACGGGGTTTTGCGGGGTCACCCGTAGCCGCCTCGCATTAGCTACGGGTTCGCCCGCAGCGGTCGTGCGAGGGCGACGCCCTCGCTAGGGCAGCGAGTCAGCGACTCGCTGCAGGGCTGCTACGAGCAGCCCCGGGGATGCCTCGTGCATCCCCAGCGATCATCCGTAGATGATCGCGAGCCCCCTCGTGGGGGCTCGACTGGATGCTCGCGGCCCTCAGGCCTCGCTGGGTGTTCGGTCGGGCCCCGGCTCACGCGGCGGTTCGCGGTTGGTTCTCCGGCGATCGAGGATTTCGGTCGGGGTTATCGGTTCCGCTTTTTTGATACCCCGGGATATCGATTTCCAACAATTGGTATCAGAGCATTTGGTTTCGTGTTCATGTATGTGTTCAATTATCGTTCTACCTTGCAGGGATTCCGACTATCATGGTTTAATTATTTATTAATTAATTATCATGATTATTCGTTTATTAAACTCTCGGACATGTCGAGATTCGTTTTGTGTGGATGAATGCTTGTAATAGTAAAAATTCGGGGGTTGACCGAATTTAGGATTTATTATTATTGTTCTATGTTTTCCGGAAAATGTATAGGGTCGATTTCATGTATAAAATCGATACTGGAATTGTAATTTAATTTTGTAAATTAATTTTACGTTGGATCGATGCCGAGATGACCACCGGAGAACACGTGTGACGATGAAGACGAAGAGGGCGAAGAAACGGGGGGGTCGATCATCCCCATTATCGATCCCCATGAGGATCGATCGACCCCACCATGGGGTTGCCCGCTAGGGCTTCCGGCCACGCCGGCCACCGGCGGTGGTGGCGCGTGGGCTGGGGGCGGTGGCGGTGGTGGTCCCGGGCGGTGATGGTCGGCGGTGGGGGTGGTGTGGGGTCTCCCAACCCATGCTACTCCTACCATGATACGACTTTCCTAATTAATTCGGTTTTCCTATTTGAGTGTTCTTATTTTTAGGAACTCTCATGGATTTGGAAAAGAATTAATTGGAATTAGTTTATTTCCTTATTGAGTATTCTCTTTTATGGGAACTCTCATGGATTAGGAAAATAATTAATTTAGAATTAATTTATTTCCTATTTGATTATTCTTATTCTTGGGAATTTTCATTAGATGGAAATTAATTAATCATGGAAAGTAGAAGAGTCCTAATTTATTTTATTTCCTTATTCTATTATAGAAGTCTTCTAGAATATTCCAAGTCTTACTTGGATGGAATTCTAAAGATTTAATGGAATTAGATAGGAAAATAAAAATAAATAAAAATATTAATAATATTTAATTTTATTTTTAATATATTCGATTGACTTAATTTTCGAATTAAGTAACTTTTGGATTAATTGAAAATAAATAGATTTAAATATTGGGATTAATATTCTCGTCACATGGAGCATTCAAGAACGAAGACTGAAGACTAGAAGATGCGTACGGATCGATGGAATAAAGCCATGATAGTTGGAAAATAATTTTCTAGCATTATTTTGACTATGTGATACTATGTGCTTTATTACTTGTATGCATGCTATATGTGTTTACTTTATGCACTAGATAGCGTATCCCTTATTGTAAAAAGTTAAGTGGGAGAGGGGATGGAAACATTCTCATGGTCTCCATTACTGTTCTCTTGGTGACTCTTATGGATTTTTGAAGTTCGTATAGACGAGTCATTGGAGGAGAATTCTTGCAATTCCTTTTACAAGAAACATTGATTAAGTTTATCAAACAATGCCTAATTTGTCCTTCTGAAGCTGACTTCAAGTCGACTCATTCTCACCCCGGGGAGTGGAATGGTGCCAAAGCCACTTGGTCATGTGGATGACACAAATTAGAGACCTTCGTACCATTTCTTCAAATGGATCGATTGTCTGCTCGGCTCCCTCATCTAATGAGAGATAGGGTTGTTCGCATGGTGAATCACTGGTTAGAAACTTCGAGTTTCACTTATGATTCTCCGCGTCTTGATTTACAAAAATCGAATGGGTTCTTGTAATTGGGAGTCAATTATAAAAGTCTCTTGGTGTAGTAAACGTCTACACCACGTGGCTTGCTATACTAACGGATTTTGGATTAATTGGTGTAGACAGTTATAAGGAATTGTGAAGAGTTGTGAAGTTGTCGTAAACGTCCACACCACGTGGCTTGCGGTGATGTAGCAATTCCAAACGATGTACTTTAGTACTGAGTAA
The DNA here is from genome assembly GCA_954870475.1 of Euphrasia confusa. NCBI lineage: Eukaryota > Viridiplantae > Streptophyta > Magnoliopsida > Lamiales > Orobanchaceae > Euphrasia > Euphrasia confusa. The sequence continues at coordinate 10,638,274 of OX940956.1, forward strand.
TGGTTTACACTTAGATACGCGTTATAGTATCTTTCCCCACGAAGTTACGCTATAATCGATGTATGACCAAAGAAAATCTAATTGCTAAATCATTTGAGTAGGTAAACGTCCACACCACGTGACTTGCCATACCTAATGGGATTTTAGATGTAATTAGTAATTTAATGATATTATTTGAGGGAGATAATATCGGCATTAAATTGATTGTTTGTTTGTATGTGCTTATAGGTTTAGAGAATAGCTATGAATCCACTTTCGTTGATACTCAAGGAGTTCAATGCACTGGTTCCATACTGTGTTGGATGGAATAGAGAATTTGACATTACTCAGACTGTAAAGGAGTACAAAGATGTACTCAGTGAAACTTGTCCTCCTAGACCTACAATTGTCTCAACTGATGAGGAAATAGCTGATTTTGAGAAGTGGGACAGTGCTCTTGCATTAGCCGCTAATCATGATATCATGCTTAAACTCAAGCTGATGTTTAGACACGATGTAAAGGCTAGAAAAGAGGCGATGAGGATACTCATAAAGGTCAGTTGCTTCGAGGAAACGCTTGAACACGTTTTTGAGATGCTAGATCTTTTAGAAGAGTTGAGACAATCGCAAGCTCTTATAGCCAAGGCCAAAGGTTTCGAACCTAAAGGCTTACATAAGGGAAAGGAGAAGAAGGCAAAGGAATCCAGTAGTCCTAAAGGACTTGGACCACGGGGTGGGATAAGGAAGCCTTCTGGCAAATATCCCCAAGGAAAGAAGTCTGAGTACTGGGGGTCTATATCTTGTCCTCTCAAAGGTACGAATTTTTCTTTAGTCGTAAAAACATAGTCAGCGGTATTATCTACCAGAAATCTGGTGTGTAGATATGGAACCACTGACGGTATGTGCATTTTTTAATACAGGGGTTCCAGAAAACCCGGCGACTTAGAGAAGAAGAGTTCGAGTCGACATGGGCAAAACTGTAGAGGAAGCAGCGGTTGCAGTGGAAGACATTTAGCTGCTTTAGTAGTTATATGATTTCATTTCAAAGTTTATTGCTTTATGTACCCTTTATTTTAGAAAGAACTTTTGTTCTGTTTTTCTATTATTAATGAATGGATATTTTATTTCTTTAATCATTTTATGGTTTGGATAAGAAATAATGGTGTTATCTATTCTGGTACATTAGATAGCAATATATGAATAATGAATCCTTAGTCTACCACGATGCAACAAACCGTTATATAACTTGTTTTACTGATTAGATGTATTTCTTTGTTAAATTATTATACTTGTGAATTCTTAAACTTAGTAGTATTTATTCAAATAAGATTCAAAAGGTCGAAATTGATTTGATCAATTATAGTTGAAGGAATGGACCTTCCGACCTAAGAATTGAATTTAGAAGATAATACAACTAAGCAAGCCTTTCTGGATAAAGGATAGAATTCAGACAAGTATTGAAATTGATTTATGATTGATAGATGCGGAGATATGTGTAATTAGAAAGGTATGAGTAATTCTTTCAAGAATACTCAAAGATGGATTAGAATACTTGATGTGCCATAAAAGCAAAGTGTTTTGACTAGTCAATGGACACAAAGCTATTATGGGGAACCTTCAAAGTATATCCATTAGAAGCCTGTTACTTGTTCACGGAGGCCACCACCTATCTAAATAAACATAGCATAATCAAAGATTGGGATTAAGTCTCAAAGACTACACCATACACTCACGTGTAGGAATGGTGTGTTGGAAATAAGAAATGGAATTCTAATAGTAAAAGGACAAGTTCGTTCGGAACTACCTATTGTTCTATGGGTATTCCTGGAAACAACGGCACATTCAATGTGGTTGTAGGATATCCTAGAAGAACAAGTGATTGTATGTTCAATAGTACTATGAACCAGAAGGACGTCATCGCCCGGTTCTTAGAAGAAGACTATTAGATGAACTACTATGCCCTAACTGATAAATTACTTTGTAATGAGGAAAAGGAAGAGACTGAGAACCAGCCAAACCGAGTAGTAGCACACCACTAATTGCACATAATGTTATTACTGTTATACACCGGAACGCCGTTGCAGTGGGAGGTTGTTAGTCGACCATAGATGTTCATAAGACTAGAGGAGTTTTGAACTCTGGATCTAGTAAGAGATGAAAGCGATCCCTAGCTCTGCATAAGGGCAATACTAATCTAAATGTGCCTACTTGGAAAACAATAAGATTATTGTTAAGAGGCAAGATCATTTAGAGTACAAGCTTGGTAAATCCATTTATGGATTGTAACAAAGCTATGAATCGTGGAACTTGCGAATTGATGAGATAGTCCACTAGATGGATTCATCAAAAGGCATAGACGAAAGGTGTATTAGAAACGTAATGGAAACAAAGTGGTGTTTCTCGGAATTTTATGAAGATAACACTTTATCATTGGCAACAATGTAAAAATGTTGTCAGACATAAAATAATGGTTGTCTAAATAAATCGAGATATAAGATTAAGAGGAAGTTAGATCATGTTCTTAGAATCTTTCGATCTATAAATAAGAACATTGTACTTCTCCTAGATATCTTATGCGATTATGGTTTGTTTTAAAACATGCATAATTCTGAGAAAGGTTATTGCCTTTCAGACACAGAATACATCTGTCTAAAGATATGTGTTTTGAACACATAAAGGAGATAGATGAAAACAAAGCGGTTTCCTATACCATGGTGTATGGAAAGCTTAACGAATACAGTGTTGAAAACAAGAACCTGATATCAACTATGCGGTTAGCGTAGTGGGAGGATATCAAAGTAATTTTGTCAAGAAATATTCGCATGCTGTAAAAGTACTTTCGAAGTACTGGATTACGAAGCAATACGAATTTTTCTTAGATTACATTTTCTCAGATCCCAAATCAGAGAAGGACCGGTGTAATTCGATATCAGGCTATGTGTTCATTTTTTAAAGAGGTGGAACCTTAATATGAAAGAGTGATAAGCATGATGCTTCTCGGACTCTATCATAAACCGAATAGCGGCCTCAGAGGCAGCGGAAGTTTTGGTTAGGATCCGGAATAACCTCTGGACTTGGATATGATTCTTAGTTCACCAAAGGCTATGTATATAGCGGTGCATGGTAAACTGGAAGAATTCATAAGTTCAAAAAGGTGATGATAACACATAGAGCAAGTACCACCTGATTCGAGTCATCGTCTAGGGAAATGACGCAGTAGTCACCAAGATAACTTCAGAACGGCAACCTAGATTGCTCATTCACTTAGTACTTCTTGGAAGTACAATTTAAGCACGTGATGAGTATGGGAGTCGGGAGTTTGGAGGAAATGACTAGACCTTAGTACAAGTGGGAGATTGTTGGAGTTTTGTACTTAATGTCTAGATTTAAGTATCGGTAAACTCCCGGTTATAGCATTTAATCTATTTAATTAATAAACAATTGTTTGCATTTAATTATTATTAATATGCAAAATATAGTCCTAGATTATATACGTTGTAGTTAGTATGGTGTGCGAGCCCACACAGAAGATCATACTATCGGTTACTCGTATTTAATCAAACAGTTGCTCACGACCTAGATGGACACGGACCAATCCATCGGTATAGTCGTTGTGTGAGAGAGAAAATAATTTATCTTAATTATTTTATCACACTTGTACACTTAGTGTATTGGGCGGATCGCTTGAGATTTATCGATTAGGATTGCCTTCAATAATCGATTTAAATCTCAGTGTATTTTATTCTTAATCCCCGATATTATTGCGGGTGTGTATATTTAATATAAGTGACTTTGATTTTCCAAAGGAATTAACCGATTTGGATATTGGGTCAATTACCGGTAAAGTTGGGTCACTATATTTTATATATGACATGCCGTGAATACTTGACGGGAAAGTGTATCCCGTAAGGGTTGATAATATCCCCGAGATGTGTTCATAAGGAATTATTATGTAAACCCTGCAGGTGGGTTTGTTCCGCATAATATTTAAGGTTGAATGGTACTATTTTCGGATATAAGAGATGAATAATTTAATTAGCAATAAATTAATTTTATTCATGAATATTTAAATCTTAAATACACGGAATAAATAATACTAACCGAAGAAATATTATTTGATATAATATGGTTTAATATTGGGAGTGCAATTAATTTATATAGTGGAAAATAAATTAATTAATATTAATGGGATTAATAGATTTGGGCTTGAGCTCAATTTAATCATTAATATTGGAAGCCCAATATTCCACCTCCTTTAGATCCCCTACGTAGCCTATAAAAGCACTACATGGTCTTCACAAATCATAAGACAAGATTATCATACTTGATATTCTAGAGAGTTCGTGAAGGAGATCCATAAGCTTGGAGGATCGTCGCCCACCCGACGTTCAAGCTAGTGCAAGGAATACGTGGGAAGATCCAAGGGTCTTCAACTTGATTTCGTTTCTCCGCACAACGAATCAAAGGTAAAATCATAAACCCTCTTGTATGATTTTATGTGTATTAAATTGTAATACATACATGAACGCACGATCCAGAAAAACGACGAACCTCGGGGACGGGGATTCGAGACCCCGGCGAGGATCGAAGGTGGCGGTCGAACCCTAGGGTTCGGACCGCCGGACGCGTGACAAGGGGAGCCCCGGCTGGACGCCGGGGCACGCGATCGACCTAGGGTCGATCGCCGGGGGTTCGCCGTGGGCTGGTGCCACGGCGGGTGGACCCCCCGCCACCCTCGTCGGCGGCGCGTGACGCGAGGAGCCCTCGGCTCCAGCCGAGGGGTGCGATCGATCACGAGGATCGATCGCGGGGTGCTGCGGGGTCACCGTTAGCCGCCTCGCATGAGATACGGGTTCGCCCGCAGCGGTCGTGCGAGGTCGACGCCCTCGCTAGGTCAGCGAGTCAGCGACTCGCTGCGGGGCTGCTACGAGCAGCCCCGGGGATGCCTCGTGCATCCCCAGCGATCATCCGTAGATGATCGCGAGCCCCCTCGTGGGGGCTCGGCTGGATGCTCGCGGCCCTCGGGCCTCGCTGGGTGTTCGGTCGGGCCCCGGCTCTCGCGGCGGTTCGCGGTTGGTTCTCCGGCGATCGAGGATTTCGGTCGGGGTTATCGGTTCCGCTTTTTTGATACACCGGGATATCGATTTCCAACAACATAATCATAAATGCAACAGAGGAGTTAGAATCGCAAATGGTCCCACCTGAAAAACTCATTCTCACATAAACCCTATAACTCAAGCAATTTCAACTGTTCATCCTTTTTCCACTGTTCCGGCAAGAAAATCTCATGTGAGAAGCACGTGCGTGCTGATTTGGCACCAGAAGCTGACCTGACCACTGGATATTGGCGCGCAACTCTTTCTCTTTGCCACGTCAGGTGGGGCCCACATGTATCAGAATGTTTTTTTTATAAAACGGAAACGCGATTTTTTGAAACCCTAATTTCATTTCTTCTTCCCCAATTCATAGTTCCCCTAAATCGCAAGCCCCACTTCCCTAATTCTTTAGCAACATTTGCAGGATCGAAATCAGGTTTGCCATTTCCGGCCTAAGCACGTCGATTATTTCAGGTAAATCGTCCTTCTTTCTGACCTAGACACGTCGATGAATGAAAGCTCGTTTTTTTTTTCAATTTCAGGAAAATGTCGACTAACTCTGGAAATTCAAGAATGAATTTTGGTAATCCAAGTCGATTTTGCTATGAGAACAGGCTTTGCGAATTTTGCGAAAAGAGGCTTCAAGTTCGAATTGTGGCTGCAAGCATCAAAAATTACCAGAAACTGTTCTATTATTGTCAAGAACACACTTTCCAGGAATGGTGCAATCCAATTAATGATGATCAAAGTTGTGATAGTTATGATGATGATGTGCACATGCTTAAGGATGTGAAACCTGAAGAATATCTTCAGATGCTTAAGGATATGAAAGCTGAAGTGAGAGCATTGTCACAGCTGATTAAAGTTGTTCCGTTTTTGTTTATTGGTTGCATTGCAGTTCAGTTCAGGATGTAATTTGAAGCATTGTTCTCATGTTTTTTGTTCATGTCACAGATGCTTAAGTTTTCATGTTATGTATTGAATTTGTAGTTGTCATGTTATGTATTGAATCTGTATTCTCATGTTTTGTTTGACATGTATTGCTATTAGATTTTATCAGAAGTTGGTCATGAATTATTTGACATTTTACATTTATTACTAGTGACAAAATGATCCAAAAGATACCATATCATAGATTGTTCCAAAACAAAGTCAATTACATAACTAATGCCCACAAAACACCATATCAGAAATTGTTCCAAAAAGAAGGGCAACAACATAAACTACTTAAGTAATGCCCACAAAACACCATATCAGAAATTGTTCCAAACAAATCTACTACACTACTTGGTTTTATCATTTCCAGTCATGAAAATCTGCTTCTTGGAGGCTTCTGCCCTACTCTGTGAGGTGAACATGGGCTTGTATCCAGTCAGTGGCATTGTTGGGTATTTAAGAACATTAGAAGTTGAAGTTGTAGCCATTGTAGTTGTTCCCTTTAGCTGGTCCCAGCATGAAGGTCCTTGGAGAGATGGAACAATGTCTTCACCCCCACTGTTGAACTGATCCAGCAGAGCTTCAAACTGGGTATTATCTTCATCCACCAACCTTCTAGTACTTCCAGTAGTAGCCCTGCCTCTTCCTCTCTCCCTTAATACTGCCCTGATAGAAGCTTTTGTTCTCCTTACTTATATGTAAAACCAAAACATTTCAGAATATTCATGAGAAAATAAATATAAACCAAAACATGAGTCAATAAATGTGTGAACCTGTGGAGGCACTTCAGCAACACTTTCTTGTGTTGAAACTCCCTCAAACTCAGTCTGCACTCTATCACTGGAAGTTGTACCCCTGTCTCTCCCTCTCTGACTCCTCAATACTGCCCTGATAGAGGATTTTGTTCTCCTTACCTATATGCAAAAGCATAACAATATCTCAAGTTTCAGATTTGTTTGTGAAAGCATACAATAGTAATATGACAAAAAACATAAAAATACCTCAAGTTTCTGATTTGTTTGTGGAGGTCTGATCACACTTTCTTGTGTTGGAACTTCTTGAATCCCATCTTCTACAGCAGCCACATCAGAGAAAGATGAAATCACACTTTCCTGTGTTGGAACTCCCTGAGTATCATCTTCTACAGCAGCCACATCAGGGAAATGTTAATTACCACTTTCATGTGCTTCAGCTTGTCTCACAACTTCTTCAAACAACTCATCTGCCATCTCATCAGGCTCCAGGGTCCACCTCAGCTTCCACATTGGTTTTGCATCTATTTCTAGTGTGCCCTTCTACACCACACTTGGAGTACTTCAGTATGTGCTTTTGCCTTTTCAAAGCCACAACAGGCATGCTTCTCTTTGAACTTCTTTTTCCAGTCTTCTTCTCCTCAGTAATGTCCCTTCTCCTCATCCTCTGTTGTCTCCCTCTCTTACTCTTCCCAAAGTTTGGTGGCATAGGAGGTATGTACAATGTTTCAGACCACTCCACTTGTCCTTTGATAGGTAGTATTGAGTCAGCATACACATCCCTGTAGGTACTGACCTTGTAACATTCATGCACAAAACTCTGTGGATTTTCACCTTCCTTCAATATTGCAGCTAATGCATGATTACATGGCACACCAGTTAACTCCCACACCCTATAGGAGCAAGTCCATTTCTGTAAGTCCACAGCAAATTGTTTTGTACTAGAACATTGTATTTGGTAATGCCACTTATCAGATTTGATTGGAATGCAAATGCTAACTGTCTCCATAGTTTCTTTGAGCAGATTCTCAGCAGCTAGTGTTAGAATGTCATTCCACTTCAATGCCTTCTCTCTGTTTTTTTGGAATCTTTCCATCAAGTACTGCCTCAGCCATTCCAGCATAGTCAGAATTGGTTGGTCCCTGGCATCCATGATTGCTGCATTAAAACTCTCACAGCCATTGTTGAGCAGTAGAGCACATTTTGAGTTCACCCTAAAATGGGACAATGACCATTGCCTGGGATCTTTATTACCAACCCATTCTGCAACAACTTTATTAAGTTTCTTTATTTTTTTCATTTCTTCTGTGAAGGTCCCCATAGTTGTTGCATATGCAACCCTGACAAGGCCTTTCTGAACCCCTCACCTCTGAAGCCAGCAGATACCATGTTGGCATGCATATGCCTAACACAGAACCTATGTTCTGCATCAGGAAAAACATCACCCATAGCAGCAATGAGCCTCTTCTGCTTATCTGACATGAAGGTATAATCTCCCGTGTTCATCATATCCAGGTAATGTTTTAGATTGATCAAAAACCACTGCCAAGTCTCCCTGCTCTCAACAGACACCACAACAAATGCAATAGGGAATAAAGCATTCCCAGGATCCACACCAACAACAGAAAGAAGGATGCCACCCCTTGCTCCCTTCAGCCAACAACCATCAACACCAATGAAAGGCCTACACTTCTTGAATCCAGTCTTGCATGCAGAGAAATAGACATATAGCTTTGAAAACTTCCTAGAATCATCTATGTCCATAACAGTAGTAGTACCAGGGTTTGATGTCTTCAATTCCTCATAGTAATCCCACAGCTTATTGTATTGAATTTCATGCTCACCTTGAATAATTTGGAGTGCAGCTTTTCTAGCTCTGTATGCCATCTGCTTTGAGACATCAACATGAAGCTCCTCATTTTTAAATTTGTGTTCTGTATTGATGATAAAGGACGGTTAAAATCGAGTTTCCTCATCATTTTTAGAATTAAAACCCTGTTTTACACGAATATTACAGAAATACCAGACAGGTTTTCCCTCCAAATCGTATTTTTTATTTTTTATTTTTATTTCTGAAACATGTGGGCCCCACAGAAAGAGTTGCGCGCCAATATCCATTGGCCAGGTCAGCTTCCGGTGCCAAATCAGCACGCACGTGCTTCTCACGTGAGATTTTCTTGCCGGAACAGTGGAAAAATGATGAACAGTTGAAATTGCTTGAGTTATGGAGTTTATGTGAGAATGAGTTTTTCAGGTGGGACCATTTGCGATTCTAACTCTCCAACAGAGTTTTAAATAATATTTACTTGGAGGCCAAATTTATAAATTATTATTAAGACACCTAAAAACAGGTCAAATTACTTCACTTATATATAGCCACTCCAACAGAGTTTCAAATAATATTTACTTGGAGGCCAAATTTATTAATTATTATTAAGACACCTAAAAACAGGTCAAATTACTTTACTTATATATAGGTACTGAATCCGCCTCAATTATAAATTATTTGTATGGTTCGACATAAAGCTTTAAAAAACAAACAAACATTGTTTAATTGACCGTGCTCTTCAAGAAAAAATTAGGGAAAAATTGCCCGTGCTCTTCAAGGAAAAACAGTAGTATATATAATCTGGATTCATTAATCAGAAATCAGAACCAAAAAAAAAAAAAAAGTCCGAAATTAATACTAAAACAATGCCACCAAAACCATCAAAGAAAAAGCAGGCGTCGATCGAGAAGCAGAAGAAGCCAAACAGATCAGATTGGTACAATCTTCCGAAACAACCCAAATCTATACAAACCGTAACCAACTTTGATTGTGTGACCAAGTCCTGGAGATCGGCCTCCAGGCAATGCACCACCACTTTGTCCCGACCTCCGATGCTTGTCGAGATCCATGGGACGGCGCCGTCTTTGGCTTGGGGCACTCTAAATATCCTTCGCAAAAGTTCGTGTAAAATAGGCTACGTCACGATGACGGTGACGGGGGATTGCTCACCGGCTTTCGCGTATCACAGCGAGAGAATCTTTTGCAAAACGCCATACCAATTGAGAAGATATCCTTACAAGCCGCAATGGGTTATAGAGCATTGCAACATAAAGGAGCCTTACGCCCTGACTCAAAACATGCGGTTTTGTAACCTCGTTGGATTCGAGGGGAGGTTTTACGCGATGAGCTTGCAAGGGAGTGTTGTTGAGATAGGCGAGGAGATGGCGGGTTCTGATCGTTTGGGAATCACTAGAATTGGGGGAAACAGGGCTGTGCCCTCTGTGGAGTCGAGGCACTTTAGGGAGTTTATGCTTGAATTCGACGGGGAAATATTGGTGGTGCTTCTTGTGTCGAGAGGGTCGATCGAAGTTGTGGATGATGTCGAGGTGTTTAGGCTCGACGTCGAGAAGCTTTTGTGGGTGAAGATGGACAAGATTGGGAATAGGGCATTGTTTCTTGGGGCCGAACGGTGTATGTGGGCCGAGGCGTGCGAGACGGGATTCAAGAGAGATTGCGTATACTTCATCCATAAATGGGTCGATGATTGGATGGTTTTCGACATGAGAACTGGCCGAATTTTGCCAGCTTTTGATGATTAAACCAACATGTATTTGTGCTTGCTTATATATTCGTTTATATTTGTTGTGATTTGTGAACGCTACGAAAAGTCATGTATGTACTGCTATATAACTTAGGTATAACTTAAGGTATATAGCGAACGAAGACAAAGTTCACGCCAAAGCAATATCTATTGTCTATACTATATAGGATATCAAATTATCAATATTTATTGATTGTAATCCTTATCATTAATTAGAATCCTTATCAATATCTCCATCATCATTACTCGATATGTTGGCTTTTGAATCGGTCAAATGCATTAAAGAGAAAAATCATTTAAATATTTACTTGGAGACCACGGCCCAAATTTATGAATTAATAAGACCTATAAACAAGGTGAGCCTTCCTTCTCCCAAACTGAAAATCAAGATCAAAATCAAAATCAACAATGTGGTCACGAAAACATTCAAAATCGAAGCCAAAGCCGGTGAAATCATGGTACGAACAACAACCGAAAGCAGTTGAATCAATAAGATTCTCAGGTCGTGTGATCAAGTCATGGAGATCGCCGCCCTGTAGGCAATGCACCAGCACAACCACATCGTCCGACCTGCATCCGACTCTCGTCGAGATCCATGGAACACACTCTAAGTCATTGAGATTTCCATGCAAAGCTAGCTCGTCAACTTCGTGTCCCACTTCGGGCCGAGCTTCAATGACGGTGACGGGCCATTGTTCCCCGGCTTTCGCATATTCCACCGCCACTAAAGTCACGCCACACCCCAGGGGAGGCTCTTACTTCGACTCAATTTGGATCGAAGAAGATTGCGACATATATGACCCTTATGCCCCCGCCCAAAAAATGCGATTTTGCAACGTCGTTGGATTCGAGGGGAGGTTCTACGCGATGAGCTTGCAAGGGAGTGTCGTTGTCATAGAGAAGCGTCGTTTTGGAATCACTAGAATCGGTAGGAACAGAGCCGTGCATGTTTGTATTGGGCGGGGAGATATTGTTGGTGCTTCTTATATCGAGAGGGTCGATACAAGTTGTGGATGATGTTGAGGTGTTTAGGCTCGACATTGAGAGGCTTTTGTGGGTGAAGATGGACAAGATTGGGAATAATAGGGCATTGATTCTTGCGGAGAAACGGTGTATGTGGGCCGAGGCGTGTGAGATTGGATTGAAGAGAGATTGCGTCTACTTCACTCATAAATGGGTTGATGGATGGATGGATGGTTTTCGACATGGAAACGAGCAAAATTTTGAAATTTTCAAATGGGTTTGAAGGAGAGTGGAAACTGTTGTCAAATTTAAATCTTGGTTAATCAACTCAACACAGTATGTTTGTGTATCAGTGAAACACTTCCGTGCTTATCTTAATAAATATTTACATGTTGATTTATATTGTATGCATAAGCACAATTCATTTATTTTGTTCTCTTGAAATTTGGAATTTGAAAGAATGTTTTTAGCCTCAGATCACACCGGTTAAATGAATGATTAGAATTAGGAACACTTGAATGAGTTGCTTACGTTGTAGAGCATATGAATAAGTAGATTGGGGAAGTTCAAGAACAGAGTCAAACAGTGAAACAGACAGATATATATGACTGATTGAGCTGGTATATGTTTTCTTCTAGCTGACCCCATTTCTCACATTCGAGTTGGGGAATTGATGCAACCCAAGATCCGGAACGACGAAGAGAGCATCGAAATGGGAGTCGGGAACGTGCCGAGAAGGTGCCGCGAAGTTCGGAGAGGATTTTGGACTTTTTGGGCGAAAATGTACTGCCGTCGGCCGACAGAGAATTTACACTACGGCAACGTCGGGCGACATCTGATTGTCGGGCGACAGAGTATTTGCACTACGAGAGCGTCGGGCGACATTTGGATGTCGAGCGACAGCAAAATCGGACTCGGATTCTTCGTCGAGTGATCCCGCGCTTCATAACCTATTTCATACCATACCGCTGTCTAGACTGAATTTAGGCTTTACTCTTCTTATTCTTGCTTGGCCCAATGCCTTAGCCTTGAGTCATTCTGCTATCATTCGAAATGGTCCGTCGGGCGACAAGTCCTGAAAATTTACGTACGGAGCAGATTCGAATCGCAGGTTGAGCCTGCGATCGACGGAGGTTTGTCGGACGACAGAATTTCCTGTCGGATGACAAGTCCCAAAAGTGGGCGGCGGAATTTAGGTCTCCGCGGGAATTATTTGTTATTTCCTTTTTTCCTTTATATTTTGTTATGTCTATATAAAGGCTTTGTTTTTCATTATTTTAAACAACCAACCATGAATTGATGAATAAAAAAGTATGTTTTGTGAGTTTTATTAAATCTCTCTCGGGTTCGAATTCTATCCCGATTATCCAAAAGAGTTCAACCGACGAATCAACGAGCCAGTCAAATCTCGTTTGTGTGTCTTCATCATCCCCGAGTTGCTGCATCGATTTCGTGTTGGGGGTTAGGGTTCCGTCCTTAATTGATTTCACGAATTCAGGTTCAGAGGTTTTGGGACTTCCGCCGGTATCTTTCTATCTTTTTGTTCTTCGTTCTCCTTCTATCTTTCTATCCCCGACGAGGTACGTATCATTTGGTATCAGAGCCCAGGTTAGGGTTCAATTTTTCGTAACCTCGTTTTTCTTTCGTTTTTTTTATTCTTTCTTCGTTTCTTCTTCTTCCTTTTAAAAAAAAATTATTTTAAAAAAAAAAAATTACTGTTCGTCAGTAGAAAAAAAAAATTAATAAAAAAAAAATTTTAATAAAAAAAAAATATATTTTTTTTTATTTTCGAAAAGTACTGTTCACGTTACTGTTCACGGTACTGTTCATCCAATTAAAAAAAAAAAAAATTGTTCTCAATTATTCTTGCTGTTCATCGTTCGTTCGGCAAATTAACATCTTCTGTTCGTTTGAGGATTTTTGTTGGATTGAATTCGACTGGTAGATTGGGAAGTTCGATTCCTTTAGAGAGAAACACGAGCGTTGAGTGACCTCCTATATTGAGTGATACACGAGAGTGGTGAGGAATTTTCTATTGTGTTTCTAACACTTTTGCAGGATAACTGACATGGATCATACCCAAGTTAAGCTTATCGTGGAGAAGGCGACTGCACGGTTAGAAAGGATGATTACATCGAAGATGAAGGTGGTGAATGAGCGACTTACCGCCTTAGAGGAGAAAGCTCATCGTGGAGATGCATGGAATCGAAGAGGTGGCAGCGGATACCGAGAAGTTCAGAATGGCCATCATCGAGCCCGTGATCTTCGTCGGGAGCGTCGTGATGAGAGGAGGGCCAGAGCTGAGCGTTGGGACGAGTGTAGGAGCGATATTAGGCGTCTGATAGGAGAATGGGTACAATCGTCAAAGAAGCTTGGGAAAGTAGAGGTCGATGAAAAAGGCGAGATACCAGGACCGTTGGCTTTGGTGGAGTCTGAAGAAGAGTCGATTTCGGTGTCAACCGAGGAAGATTCGACTTCGACGGAGTCCGAGAAGGAGGCTTCGGTAGAGTCCGAGGAGGAGGTTTCGGTGGATTCCGACGTCGCGGAAGAGGCGGTGGAGTCCGACAGCAAGGAGGAATTGATGAAATCCGAGGACCTTCCCCCATTGGAGTTACCCATGGTGAAACAAGCAGGGAAAGAGGGGCAACCGGCGTTGGTGATGTTGAGCAAGAAGGAGATGATTACCACTAACGTTTTATTCTCTCTACACACTTCTACTCCTTATGTTTTGCAGGAAATTCATGATGTCTTCATTGACGATAAATCTCCTGGTGTTCCACTACATCAAGGGTGTGAGCAGCAGACTAACATAGTTCCAAGCTTGTTCGTGAGAGTGGTGTTCGACCCTGGCATCGACGTGGATTTGAGGACAAATCCTCTTGAAGAGGAGGGGAATGATGCAACCCAAGATCCGGAACGACGAAGAGAGCATCGAAATGGGAGTCGGGAACGTGCCGAGAAGGTGCCGCGAAGTTCGGAGAGGATTTTGGACTTTTTGGGCGAAAATGTACTGCCGTCGTCCGACAGAGAATTTACACTACGGCAACGTCGGGCGACATCTGATTGTCGGGCGACAGAGTATTTGCACTACGAGAGCGTCGGGCGACATTTGGATGTCGGGCGACGGCAAAATCCCGTCGGGCGACAAGTCCTGAAAATTTACGTACGGAGCAGATTCGAATCGCAGGTTGAGCCTGCGATCGACGGAGGTTTGTCGGACGACAGAATTTCCTGTCGGACGACAAGTCCCAAAAGTGGGCGGCAGAATTTAGGTCTCCGCGAGAATTATTTGTTATTTCCTTTTTTCCTTTATATTTTGTTATGCCTATATAAAGGCTTTGTTTTTCATTATTTTAAACAACCAACCATGAATTGATGAATAAAAAAGTATGTTTTGTGAGTTTTATTAAATCTCTCTCGGGTTCGAATTCTATCCCGATTATCCAAAAGAGTTCAACCGACGAATCAACGAGCCAGTCAAATCTCGTTTGTGTGTCTTCATCATCCCCGAGTTGCTGCATCGATTTCGTGTTGGGGGTTAGGGTTCCGTCCTTAATTGATTTCACGAATTCAGGTTCAGAGGTTTTGGGACTTCCGTCGGTATCTTTCTATCTTTCTGTTCTTCGTTCTCCTTCTATCTTTCTATCCCCGACGAGGTACGTATCAGGAATGGCCCGCTCCGTGAGGAATCGCTCACCCGAGAATTTAACATTCCATAGCGATAATTACCGAATCAGTGTGGTGTGTTGTAATTTTAGGGTGTTTGAAAGATGACTTGGATTCGAGCTTTGAAAGATGTTTAATATTAACGAGATTGTGTTGTGATATTACAACATCAATCGAGATTTTCCGTAAGTGATCAGCTCACGGATTGCGCTATGTTTAACGCTCAAGTGTCTTGATTCTGTTTGTATGGCATAGCCAAAGTCACTGTCCAATGAATTAAAAACCAAAATCTTGACTTTGGCCACAAAGGAATTTCATACACCAAAAAATCATTAGTCATTCTGTTTGTTACCAACAGTAAGTGCTATAAATTCCAATTGAACACATATAAATAGGTTTTACAACAATGTAGGAGATACTACTCCTGGAGCAATACACTTGGTGACATATATTATATGGAAATGTAGCATAAATAGAACTGTTTTACAACATAATCTCATAATTAAGGAGAGAGATGTACAATAATACAAATAAAGAATATATATTATACTATTAAATATTCTAATCCTTTATCATTAATTAGAATCCCTGTAAAAACATAGACCATAAAAGATGAGTGATTCTGGTTAAATATTGTTATACTACCAGTATTTTGTTTTGAATCGGTCAAATGCATTAAAAAAGAAAATTCATTGAAATATTTACTTGGACTTGGAGGCCACGGCCAAATTTATGAATTAATAACACAAGTGAGCCTTCCTTCTCCCAGAATCAAAATCAAAGTCAAAATCAACCAACAATTATGTCACGAAAACATTCAAATTAATTGAAGCAAAAGCAGGTAAAATCATGAAACCAATTGAAATGCTCAACAACTTCATCGGTTGTGTGATCCCCTCTAGGCAATATTGCACATGCCGACTCTCGTTGAAATCCATGGAACATACGACTCTACGTCTTTGGGCGGAGTAAGTTTTCCTTACAAAACTAAGACGTTAACGTCGTGTCCCACTGCAGGTCAAGCTATAATGGCCGGCGGTGACGGGCGATTGTTCCCCGGCTTTCGTATATTCCACCACGTACCGTTAAAATCACGCCACACCCCAGGGGAGGCTTTTCCTACAATCGAATTTGGACTACGTTGGATGATGTCGAGGTGTTTAGGCTCAACATCGAGAGGCTTTTGTGGGTGAAAGTGGGAAAGATTGGGAATAATATATAGGGCATTGATTCTTTCGGAAAAACAGTGTATGTGGGCCAAGGCGTGTGAGATGGGATTGAAGAAAGATCGTGTCTACTTCACTCATAAATGCGTTGATGGATGGATAGTTTTCGACATGAAAACGAGCGTATATAATTTCGAATAATTCAAATGTGTGTGACGGAGAGTGGAAGCTGTTGTCAAAATCATAGCATCTTTGTTAATCAACTCAACACAGTATGTATCAATGCAAACACTTATAAGGTAGTATATATTAATAAATATTCGCATGTTGATTTATATGTAGGCACAAGCATAATTCATTTATTTTTTATTTCTTCAAATTTGGAATTCGAAACAATGTTTTTAGCCTCGGAATACACCGGTTAAAAGTATGATTAGAATTAGGATAAGTAGATTGGGGAGGTTTAAGAACAAGAGTCAAACAGTGAAACAAACAGATATATGGCGACTCTGATAATCATATCAATCATGTTTTCTTCTAGCTGACCCCATTTCTCACATTTGTCAGTTGGGTTGTCAAGTGACGGACTAACGCGCTTTTACATTTCATTGTATACTCACTTGATTGTACTATACTTCAGCTGGTTGCACACTCACAATAAATTAAAACCCAATTATAGGCATTGGTAAAAAAAAATTGCATGCACCAAATTCATTAGTCATTATATATACAACTATACAAAAGGAAATATATTAGTCATTATGCAACAATACAAATAAAGAATATATATTACCCTAAATACAAAATCAATATTATTGATTATAACCTGTATCTTTAGTTCCTTATACAAAATAAAATATAAAATGAGTGATATGTTCTTTTGAACTTTCAGTTATTTAATTTTTTATATTATTATTATTTTTTTTTATATTTTAAAATTAAATTCAAACATATTAAGTTCAATTTAGTTATTTAATTATTTATTATTATTATTATTATTATTATTATTATATTTTAAAATTAAATTCAATTAACCTAAATTTCAATTTATTTTTGATTTAGACTTTTTAAATATTTTAAAATTAAATTTAATTAAATTTAATTTCAGTTAAGACTTATTAAATTCAGTCTTCGTTCAAAATAATAATTCCATAATTTGATAGTTAAATATTGTTATATTTTCTTTTGAACTTTCAGTTATTTAATTTTTTATATTATTATTATTTTTTTTTATATTTTAAAATTAAATTCAAACATATTAAGTTCAATTTAGTTATTTAATTATTTATTATTATTATTATTATTATTATTATTATATTTTAAAATTAAATTCAATTAACCTAAATTTCAATTTATTTTCGATTTAGACTTTTTAAATATTTTAAAATTAAATTTAATTAAATTTAATTTCAGTTAAGACTTATTAAATTCAGTCTTCGTTCAAAATAATAATTCCATAATTTGATAGTTAAATATTGTTATATTTTGTTTCGAATCGGTAAAATCAAATGCATTAAAAAATAATAAGACCTTAAATTAAAATCATTTAAATATTTACTTGAGGCCACTGGGAATTAATATGACCTAAAAACAAAGTGACCCAAAATCAAAAATCGTCCGTCAATGCCACGGAAACATTCAAAATCGAAGCACAAGCCGAAGCCGAAGCCGGTAAAATCATGGTACAAACAACAACAACGTAAACCATTTGAAACAATAAACAACTCGTTTGGTTGTGTGATCAAATCATGGAGATCTCCCTCTCGGCAATGCACAACCACATCGTCTCGACTTCCAACCCTCGTCGAGATCAATGGAACATACACTACGTCTTGGGGCAGGTTATGTGTTCCTTGCAAAACTTCCACATCTGCGGTGTGTCCTACTGCAGGTTTCGTTACTTTGGTGGTGACGGCCGATTGTTCCCCGGCTTTCGCATATTATATTCGTCCAACTTATGTTATAGAAGATTGCAACATAAATGACCCTTATGCCCCCGCCCAAAAAATGCGACTTTGTAACGTCGTTGGATTCGAGGGGAGGTTTTATGCGATGAGCTTGCAAGGGAGTGTTGTCGTCATAGAGGAGAAGAATTATAAGGCGGGTTCTCATCGTTTCGGAATCACTAGAGTTGGTGGGAACAGGGCAGTGCCTTCTGAGGCGTCGAGGCATTTTAGGGAGTATATGTTTGAATTGGGAGGGGAGATATTGGTGGTGCTTCTTGTATCGAGAGAGTCGCTAGAAGTTGTGGATGATGTCGAGGTGTTTAGGCTCGACATTGAGAGGCTTTTGTGGGTGAAAGTGGGGGAGATTGGGAATAATAGGGCATTGATTCTTGAGGACAAAAGGTGTATGTGGGCTGAGGCGCGTGAGATGGGAATCAAGAGAGATTGCATCTACTTCACTCATGAAGGCGTTGATGGAAGGATGGTTTTCGACATGGAAACGAGCAAAATATCGAAAATTTCAAATGCGGAGTGGAAGCTGTTGTAGTTTTGCCTAAATTATGTATTTGGTCTTTAGGGTATATATATGTAGCAACACATGAATTCATGTGTATGCAAACACTTCACTTTGTATCTTAATAAATATTTGCATGTTGATTATAGTATATGGATAAGCATAATTCATTTAGTTTGTTTCTTATAGTTGGAATTTGAAAAAAAATGTTTATATCTTAATATTACACCAGTGAAAAGTATGATTCGAAATAGGATTTGTGAAGGAGTTGCTTACGTTGCAGAGAAGATGAATAAGTAAATTTTTGGAGGTTTACGAAAGAGTCAAACAGTGAAACATACAGATGACTTTGATAATCAATCAAAACAGACCAAGTAAATATTTTGAGTTTTTCAGGAGGACATCTAGAGTCTTCAATTAATAACATATATATATTAGTAATTGTTGAAATTGTGTTAAGTCATGCAGGTCTCATGTGTACCTCATACTATGAAGTTGTAAAGAACTGAAAAAACACTTCAACACAATAAAAGATTCTGAAATAACTTATTTTATTAAGATTGTAGTTCAAACACTTTCAAACAAGGGTCGTGCCTTCCGAGGCATCGAGGCATTTTAGGGAGTATATGTTTCAATTGGATGGAAAATATTGGTGGTGCGTGCTTCTGATATATATATATCGAGAGGGTCGATCCAAGTTGTGGTTGATGTAGAGGTGTTTAGACTCGACATTGAGATCGAGGCTTTTGTGGGTGAAAGAGGGGAAGATTGTTGGGAGATGGAGTCGAATCGAGTCGAAATAAGGTCGAAAACAAAATCGGGACGAAGCTGGGCACCTAGCACCCGCTAGGCGAGGCTAGCACCCGCTAGGTGCGACCAGCGGTCGCTGGAGAGGGGCCAGCGGGCGCTGGCCCTGTGCAGGCCGTTTCCAGCTTCGATGAGCGACCAAGTAGCGCTGGATGGAGCGTTCGGGGTAGCGCGGGGGTAGTGGTCGCTACCCCAGGGTAGCGGTCGCTACCCATGTGATTTCTGCCAGCGAGTTTTTTACTTGTGCGCTAAGTTTCGTGGATTTGTGTCCTTTTTCAGCGTGGAACTCCTACCTAAATTGGGATTAGGGTTTCTCATGTATTTAGGCCTATAAAAGGGAGTCTCCAACAATTGTATTGTGTATCCCCACCATCGTGAAAAATACTAGAGTGCTAGAGTAGACGAGAGCGTGAGTTTATTGTGATACGTGTGCGTGCGTCTGTAAACTCCCCGGAGTCGTTTATTAGTATTCTAGTGGAAATATCTGCAGCGGCGAGTGGACGTAGCCCATTGAGGGGTGAACCACTATAATTCCTTGTCTTGTTTAATTCTTTCGCTTTTATTTCTCGTTCGTGTGTTCGTATTCGTCTCTTGCAGCGATGAAGTTAGGTGAAAATCCTAACAACTGGTATCAGAACTTCAAGGGAGGCGATTGAAGAGACGATGGGCGATCTTGCGAGTTTCGCGGTGACGAGATTTGATGGAAAGAATTATAGACATTGGAGGATGCAGATCGAGGACTACCTGTACGGGAGGAAGCTTTATCATCCATTGTTGCCGAAGCCGGAGAAGATGGAGGATGTGACATGGCTTGAGCTCGACAGGCAGGTTCTGGGGATTGTCCGTCTATCCCTGTCGATGAGCGTGGCGGATGACGTGGCCGATGAGACCACTACTCAAGACTTGATGAAGGCCCTTGCCAACAAGTATGAGAATCCCACTGCCAACAACAAGATACACCTGATGAAGAGCTTGTTCAACTTGAGGATGAAAGACGGGTTCGACGCTGCGGCTCATATTCATGAGATGAGCTCGACCCTGAACAAGCTGAAGGCGGTCGGAATTGTGTTCGACGACGAGGTGTGTGCATTGATTTTGCTGGCGTCTTTGCCGGATAGCTGGGAGCCCATGAGGGCGGCGGTTAGTAACTCCATGGGGAAGGAGAACCTGAAATTCGCTGATGTCAGAGATAGCGTTCTGGCCGAGGAGCTGCGAAAGAAGGATTTTCAAGAGCCATCGTCTGGTTCTGTCCTGAGTACTGAGAGCCGAGGACGAGGCCAAGGGAGCGGCACTAACCATGGCAGCGAAGGGTCAAAGACGAGAGAAGGCAAGAAGGTGAAGTGTTGGAATTGCAGGAAGGCGGGGCATGTCAAGCGGCATTGTAGGGAGCCTGCGAAGGCTCAAACCAATGCGGTGACTGATGAGGATTATGGAGATGTCTTGCTAACATCTTCTGAGAATCCTGAAGACTCCTGGGTGCTGGATTCGGGAGCTTCGTTTCACACCACGACAAGGAGCGATTGAATGGAGGGTTTCATTGCTGGGAATCGCGGGAAAGTTCGCCTCGGGGATGGACGAATTTTGAAGGTTGGTGGTGTTGGTAACGTGACACTGAAGACGTCTCGTAGACAGACGTTGAAGCTGACGAAGGTAAGGTATGTGCCGAAGCTGAGGAGAAATGTGATCTCGATCAGTCAGCTTGCGAGAGACGGCTATAGGGTGACCTTCGATAATGGGTCTTGGAAAGTGATGAAGGGTGCAATGGTTATTGCTCGAGGTCGAAAAATGGGCACTCTTTACACTACGGCTGGAGGTCGTGACGATATTGGTGGAGCCGAAACCACCAATGCGCCTGAGCATTGTGAACTGGGTCATGTGAGTGAGAATTCGGGGAAGTCTCGCATGGATCGGAGTTCGTTTCTCGAAGAGCAGAGTAGAGTTCGATTCTCGGTGATCGAGAGAGAGTCGAAGAGTGGAGAGCTGAGAAGTGACGTGGAAGATTTTCCGGTGAGAGAAGACCAACCTGATGAGATCTTGAAGACCAGTCATGAGCTTTCAAGTCGAGAAGATGGGGCAATGTTGGCTGGGAAACCGAGCAAGTGGGAGTTGGCAATGAGAAACGAGACGACCTCGTTATTGTCACACGGTGACTCGTCCGTGAGAAACGAGGCGATGCATTCGGGTAAATTTTCTTGCGTCTCTGCTGGTAGAAAATTTATGAAAAATTCGAAGTGCATGTTGATGAAGGCCTGGAAGAACCTGAGAAGTCGCGATGCGTCGAAGTTGGTGGAAACTTCGACTGGGCGACGTTGGTAAGGACCGGGGATGCCGCTGCAGTGGGAGGTGATCGGGATTCGCCTCCAAGTGGGAGATTGTTGGGAGATGGAGTCGAATCGAGTCGAAATAAGGTCGAAAACGAAATCGGGACGAAGCTGGGCACCTAGCACCCGCTAGGCGAGTCTAGCACCCGCTAGGTGCGACCAGCGGTCGCTGGAGAGGGGCCTGTGCAGGCCGTTTCCAGCTTCGATGAGCGACCAAGTAGCGCTGGATGGAGCGTTCGGGGTAGCGCGGGGGTAGCGGTCGCTACCCCCAGGGTAGCGATCGCTACCCATGTGATTTCTGCCAGCGAGTTTTTTACTTGTGCGCTAAGTTTCGTGGATTTGTGTCATTTTTCAGCGTGGACTCCTACCTAAATTGGGATTATGGTTTCTCATGTATTTAGGCCTATAAAAGGGAGTCTCCAACAATTGTATTGTGTATCCCCACCATCGTGAAAAATACTAGAGTGCTAGAGTAGACGAGAGCGTGAGTTTATTGTGATACGTGTGCGTGCGTTTGTAAACTCCCCGGAGTCGTTTATTAGTATTCTAGTGGAAATATCTGCAGCGGCGAGTGGACGTAGCCCATTGAGAGGTGAACCACTATAATTCCTTGTCTTGTTTAATTCTTTCGCTTTTATTTCTCGTTCGTGTGTTCGTATTCGTCTCTTGCAGCGACGAAGTTAGGCGAAAATCCTAACAAAGATCGGATTCGGGAATAGGGCATTAATTGATTCTTACGGACAAACGGTGTATGTTTGCTGAGGCGTGTGAAATGGAATTGAAGAGAGATCGCGTCTACTTCCTTCATAAATGGGTTGATGGATGGATGGTTTTTGACATGGAAACGAGCAAAATTTTGAAAATTTCAAATGCATGATTAAACCGGTTAAAAGTATGATTAGAGTTAGGATACATGAATGAACTGTGAAAATGACTGATAATCAATCAACTGAGGAGATATATGTTTTCTTCTAGCTGACCCTCCTTGCTCACATATGTCAGCGGGTCGGGTTGTGACGGGCAGTTGGGATCAGTGGGGGGTACTACGCCTTTTTACATCGGTTCGTAACTAATGTTAAATTACCCTAAGTTATAATATCGGTACTTTGTAATTGATTTGATCAATCAAAAAGTGTAGTAAATTACTTTCAAATTTCAGATTCTTTTTCTTATAAATATTTACTTGGAGGCCAAATTTATAAATTAATAATCAAATTTCAGATTTTTTTTCTTATAAATATTTACTTGGAGGCCAAATTTATAAATTAATAAGACACCTAAAAACAAGTCAAATTAGGTACTCTCTACTTTATAAATTATGTAGCCACCGAATCCGCTTCAATTAGACATTATTTTTATGTCTTGTTTGGCTTATTTTTGTAAAGTTTTTTTTTCCTAAAAATAGAAGTAATTATTTTTGGTCATTATGTGTATAATATAATAAGGATGAATAAATTGCCGTGTCGTTCAAGATAAAATAAGAGGAGTATTTTCCTATATATATGTAGTACGTTTATGAATTAATAAGACCTAAAACAAGAAAGCCTTCCTTCTCCGAAACCCAAAATCAAAATCAACAACCGACAATGTCACCACGGTACAAACCAGTCGAAACAATACACAACTCGTTTGGTTGTGTGATCAAATCATGGAGATCGCCCTCTCGGCAATGCACAGCCTCGTTGCTGCCGACTCTCGTCGAGATCCATAGAAGATACACTACGTCTTGGAACTTGGAGTTGAGTTTTCCTTACAAAACTTTCACATCTGCGGTGTGTCCCACTGCAGGTTACACTACTATGGTGGTGACGGGCGATTGTTCCTCGGCTTTCGCATATGATATTTACGTTGAAGTGCCATACGGCGGCATGGAAGGCTATTTCTACGACAAAGGCTCTTCCTACAAACGAACTTTTGTTGCAGGAGATTGCAACATGAAGGAGCCTTATGCTCCCGCCCAAAAAATGCGACTTTGTAACATCGTTGGATTCGAGGGGAGGTTTTATGCGATGAGCTTGCAAGGGAGTGTTGTCGTCATAGAGGAGAAGAATTATAAGGCGGGTTCTCATCGTTTCGGAATCACTAGAGTTGGTGGGAACAGGGCAGTGCCTTCTGAGGCGTCGAGGCATTTTAGGGAGTATATGTTTAAATTGGACGGGGAGATATTGCTGGTGCTTCTTGTATCGAGAGAATCGCTTGACGTTGTGGATTATGTCGAGGTGTTTAGGCTCGACATTGAGAGGCTTTTGTGGGTGAAAGTGAGGGAGATTGGGAATAATAGGGCATTGATTCTTGAGGACAAACGGTGTTCGTGGGCCGAGGCGTGTGAGATGGGAGTCAAGAGAGATCGCGTCTACTTCACTCTTAAAGGCGTTGATGGATGGATGGTTTACAACATGAGAACGAGCAAAATATCGAAAATTTCGAATGCGTGTGAAGGAGAGTGGAAGGTGTTGTCAGAATCATAGTCTGAATTCATGTGTTGTGTATGCAACAACTTCACTTCGTATATCTCAATAATTAAGTTACAGTAGTTGGATTTGGAAAATATGTTTATAGGCTCATTAATCTTAACAGGGCGTTGATTCTTTCGAAAAATACAAATGCATGTGATGAGGGGAATCGATCGGCAAATTTATATCTTGGTTAACCAACTCAACCGTACGTAGGATGTATGTCTTTCGTCTTGTTTTGTTGCAGTTGGTTTGAATACTTTTAACTCGCTCACACAATATTAATAAGTGTCTACACCTCTTGTAAAATCGTATTATGTGGTTTCGTGTGCCAGAAAAGCAATTTTCACACAATATTAATAAGTGTCTACACCTCTTGTAAAATCGTATTACGTGGTTTCGTGTGCCTGAAAAGCAATTTTTTGATCGAAATTAACTAAACGGAATGAATTTGATTTTTTATAAAAATAATAATATTTATATATTGTTAAATATTTTTTTAAAAATATTAATAATATTTTAAAATTTATACTAAAATGATTGACAATATTAATTTATTCAGTAACAGTATTATTTTAAATTATGACAAATATTTACGGCAAAAAAAAAACAACGGACAATCTTTATTGTTTAATTTGGCCGTGCCTTTCAAGAAAAAATTACTAGAGCCGGCCCTGGGCATAGGCCAAGGGTGCAACCGCCTAGGGTCCTTATTTTTTAGGGGCCCATTCTTAAACAAAAAAAGTATATATATATACATATATTAAGAATAATCTAGAGTGCCGTTTATGTATGATACCTCATTTTTAATTTTAACAATTTGATTTTAATCTAAAATATAACCATTGAATGTAATTAAATAGCACTTTATTAATGCATAGAATTATTATTTTTATTTTTAACTAATCGGTTAAATATTAATTTAAAAAAAATACAAAAACACTATAGCTTTTTTTTTTTTTTTTTTCATCTTTTGTTTTTAGTTTAGAAAAAAAAAAATTTAAAATACAAAAACACGTTTAGACCAGTTTTTTTTTCATCTTTTGTTTTTGTTTTAGAAAAATAATTTAAAAAAAATACAAAAACACGTTTAGATCGATTCTTTTATTTTCATCTTTTGTCATCTTTTGTTTTTTGTTTAGAAAAACAATTTAAAAAAAAAATACAAAAACACGTTTAGACCGTTTCTTTTATTTTCATCTTTTATTTTTAGTTTAGAAAAACAATCATAATTGGAAATTTTAATTACCTTAATTTTATTTTTACATTTTTTTTCTTTAGATATATTTTTTAGATGATTTTCTATTATATTAATTACAATATTATAAATTTTTAATAAGTTAAAAAATTAATTTATTGCATTTTACATAATAAATAAATAAAATTATATATAAATATAAATGTGATAAAGTAATATATAACATGATTTTTTTTACAAACTTGTTATTTTATTTTTATTGTATTTTTTTAAAATTTCACATTTAAATTTCAAGTAGATAATTTTATTTTATTAAAGAGGTCACCACTTATAAGGTCAACTTAATTGTGAGTAGTATTCGTATGTATTAAGTGCATTCTTTATAATCAATGTCTAAATTTTCTATTGGTTAAAAAATATAGGTATCGTACTTTTAAAATAGTAAAATTATTTTACATTTTTAACAATAAAAATATTAAAAAATTCAATCTAATTTATCTATTTTCTAAAAAAATCTTTTTAACAAATCTCGAATTTTATTAAGTAACAAAAAAAATCTCATTTACCTTAATTATTTTTGTTATAATATACGTAGTAATTAAAAATAAATAGAGAACATTATTGAACAAAAATTAAATAATCTAAAATTATTTAATCTACAACGTATTTCGGCCAAAAAATTATTAATGGACTAACAAATTATTTTATTTAATAATCGAACTCTCACTTAAATATTTGTAAATTCGTATTAATCTCATTATTAACCGTCATCTCAATTATTAAAATTTTATTATTTTCAAAGACTACGGATGTTTGAAGTAATTTATAATACTAGTCCTCCTACCCGTGCGATGCACGTGTATTTAATTCAACTATTTGTTAGTCGAAGTAGTGCTCTTTCGGCTTAATATTAGATTTAGATATTGATAATGGACAAATAAATATTAAGTAAATGATCTAATTGAAATAGTACAATAAATAAAATTACATTCATATTACAAATTATGAAATAATTCTTTATAGACTACATTTGTTCTATTCATAAGACAACCACGCTGGTCACAAAGAAGCAGAAGCTTCAGGTCGTGTTGGTTACTCTAGGCAACTACAATTTATCGTGCGTAAATACTGGTTTTTTCAAAAATATTCCAACATTTGTCAACGATTGACCTTGACTCTTATTAATAGTCATGGCATACGATATCATAATCGAAAATTGTCTTCGTTGGAAAACAAACTGAAATTTGGTATTCGAGGGCGTCAGAGCAATTCGAGTATTAAAAATCATTTTTCCAGAATTATTTCCTCTTAATACTTTCGCGTGGATAATATAATTATCAAGTAATGTTACAATCATCCTAGTACCATTGCATAGTCATTCTAGTACCATTGCATAGTCCGACAGAGGCATCCATATTCCGCAATAGTATAACGGTCACCCCAACCTAATACGAAACAGTTCATGTATCAAAAACTATATACAATGTCAAAACATTTAATTAATTCGTATATTATATACAATAAATAGAATATGAAATGACTATATAAATTGTTGCTTAAAGAAAAATAAGTCTATATATATATATATATATATGTATATATATTACTATATTAATTAATATATTTAGATTTTAGTAAAAAAGTTTATAATAATACCAACCTTCAACTTAATTGTTTGATAGTTTGGAACACTTGTTGGTATTTAAGAACTCACATTTAATCAAACATATTTTCGCGTTCTTTCTAGAAAATTGATATTCTCGATTTAATCATAAAAAAAATTATTAATGATGATGATAATAACAATAATGCATTATCAAATTATAGGGGTAAAATTGAATTAAGTTTTCTATACTTTTTGAAAATTAATTGAATAAAAATTGCAAATTATAGGATCAAATCGAGATATTTTGGTTGAAATTTTATAATTTAATTGACTAATGAAAATAGAATATGGTAAATTAAATTAAATCAAACCTAATTTACTTGATATAATGATTAATACAAATTAATATTAATACTATTATCTATTAAGAGATAAAGTAAATAAATAAATAATATATGATAAATAAGAAATAAACTGAAGATATTAATAGAAGATATTAGAAAATTATTTATTTAATAATTTAAAATTTTCAAGTTAATCTTTACTATAATTAAGGAATTTATAAAGATAAATTATATAAAATTAAATAGTAAGAGAATAAGAAATTAAGCATAAAATTAAGCATTATTCTTTATCGCTTCAAAGGACATCATCATTGGATGTATAATCCGAGGAATCATCGTTCGACTTATTAATTAATTCGGAGACCCCATCAAGAATTGTAAGGTAGGACGGATTACGGATTAATCTTTCCTTGTGCAGCCATAATAATGTACTCCGTCAAGGCTGACCTTAAACATAAACTCGTTTTCATTAAGAGATGATACAACCACATGAGTTACTTTGTTTATACTTTCAGTCGAGGATGTTCCAATATGATCGTCAGCATTATCTTTGTGTATACATTGCATTATTAATTAATTTATTAATATAATAAAAAATACAGTTATAAAATGAAAGAAAAATAAAATTACATAAGAAAATTGATATATATGTAGGAGAGAATTAAATACCGAGAGGATTTAATCGATCAGCTGATTTCTGATTTAGAAATAATGCAACTTCATTCATCAATACAAAATAGTGCTTTCCATGTCATGAACTTGTAAATGAATTTTAAACTTGGTGTGACGAATAAGATCACGTTAACAAAATTGCAATAATTGACATACTGTGAATGATTGCATGCGGGGCAAATGATATAATACCAACATCGCTCGGACAGTTTTTCATGGATTTTAAGAATTGTGCAAATTTTAATAACCTGCATTAAATATAATAACAATTATAAATCACTTATTTATTACACATATATAATAAAAAAAATGTATTTAGGTGTATAAACATTAAATTCAATAACATACCTAATGAGAAAGAATGAATAATCACAAATTTATTTAGTAGAATAAAATTAAAGGAAATAAAAAGGAATAAACGTGATATTCTAAATATTACTTATTTAAATAAATTAAAATATATTAATTTAGTTTAAAGCCGGAGATATTTTAATGCTCTAATATAAATAGAGGATAATATTATTTCTAATTGTAAATTAATAAAAAATTGAATTATTATTATTTCATTCTCAAATCAATTAACTAACTTTTAAATTTATTTAATTGCTTGAAATAAGGAATAGATTTACTCATTTACATATTCATAATTAATAATATTATTGATATATAATTTTAGTTGCCATTAAATTTATTAAACCCTAAAACCTAGAAATAGATTTACCATTCTCATAATTAATAATATAATTGATATATAATTTATAATCACAGATAATAAAAAATTTATTTGATTTCTCTAATTAAAGATAAATTTTATTTTATAAATTTATTAAAATACAAAAATTAATTAAATCACAATTATTATTATTATTTATATATAAAAAAAGATCAAACTAAAATACATAAATTAATTATGTTTTAGTGATATTTGTAAGTAATACAAATAAAAATATTGTAGCATAAGATACAAAATAAACAAAATTAGAATAAAATTAAATAGAATTATTGTAAATTGGGTAAATTTCATTAATTACATTAAATAGATAAAATAAATTAAATAAAATGAAAACAAACTACTTTAAAATTACAGTAAATTGAGTAAATTACATCATAAATAAAATTAACACAAACTACTCTAATTTTATCAAGAAACATAAATAAAAGCTTGGAATTCATTTAAAATTTGTGCAATTAAATGTTTTGATCTTTTTTCATAACTTCACAATTTGTGCAAAGTATTTTACTTATAATAAAACCTACAAAATAAATAGTTATAAATAAACCTACAAAATAAACAAAAAATAAGTAAAAAATTCAAAAGGTTTAAAAAAAATGACTTACTAGCAAAAGTTATTAAAATCAAATTAGTAAAAAAATACTTAGCTACAAAAAAATACCAAAAACAACTAAAAAACAACAAACATACATAGAGCTCTCCAAAAAAATAAATAAACGTGAGAATAAACAAATAAAAAAAATAGCTAAATGAAAAGGCTACAAAAAATACAAAAAAACTAAAAAAAACAACAAAACTTACCTCTCCACAAAAATAAATAAATGTGATCATGAATAAATAAAAAAAAATAGCTAAAATAAAAATTGAATAATTAAATTTGAGTATGAACAAATAAAAAAAATAGTTTAAATTAAAAGTGAAAGGTAGTCCAAAAAATACAAAAACACAAAAAAACAACAAAACTTACATAGAGCTCTACAAAAATAAATAAATGTGAGCATAACAAATAAAAAAAATAGCTGAAATGAAAAAGGCTACAAAAAATTCAAAAAAATAAAAAAAAAACAACAAAACTTAAATAGAGCTCTGCACAAAAATAAATAAATGTGAGCATAAATAAATAAATAAAATAGCTGAAATAAAAATTTAATAAATAAATTTGAGCATAAACAAATAAAAAAAATAGAATTGAGAGTTAGTGCAAAATACAAAAAAATCTGCACAAAAATAAATAAATTTAAGTATGAACAAATAAAAAAAATAGCTGAAATGAAAAGACTACAAAAAATACAAAAAAACAAAACAAAAAAGCAAAACTTACATAGATCTCTCCAAAAAATAAATAAATGTGAGTATTAATAAATAAAAAAAATAGCTGAAATGAAAATTGAATAAATAAATGTAAGCATGAACAAATAAAAAAAATAGCTGAAATTAAAAGTGAGAGTTAGTGCAAAAATACAAAAAAAAAAAAAACAACAAAACTTACATGCACAAAAATAAATAAATGTGAGCATAAATAAAAAAATAGTTGAAATGAAAATTGAATAAATAAAAGTCAGCATGAACAAATAAAAAAAATATAAAAATAAAAGTGAGAGTTAGTGCAAAAAATACAAAAAAAAAACAAAAAAACTTAAATATAGTTTTGTACAAAAATAAATAAATGTAAGCATGAACAAATAAAAAAAAAATAGTTAAAATGAAAAGGCTAAAAAAATACAAAAAAACAAAAAAAAAGAATAAAACTTACTCTCTGCACAAAAATAAATAAATGTGAGCAAGATTAAATAAAAAAAATAGCTGAAATGAAAATTGAATAAATAAATGTGAGCATGAACAAATAAAAAAAATAGCTGAAATTAAAAGTAAGAGTTAGTGCAAAAATACAAAAAAAACAAAAAAACAACAAAACTTAAATAGAGTTTTGCACAAAAATAAATAAATGTGAGTATTAACAAATAAAAAAAATAAAAATGAAAAGGCTACAAAAAATACAAAAAAAATAAGAAAAAGAGCTCTCCACAAAAATAAATAAATGTGAGCATTAATTAAAAAAAAAGCTAAATGAAAAGTGAATAAATAATTGTGACCAATGAACAAATAAAAAAATAGTTAAATGAAAAGTGAAAGGTAGGGAGTGAGTGAAGATAACGTCTTTATATAGACACGGATTTGAAGTAGGGTTTGATAATATTTATTATTTTTAAATATAACTAATTTGAATTTCCTTAAATTACGGTTATTATTGTTTGTATAATAAAAATTAATTAATTTATCCATTAAATATATCAATAACAAATGCAGATTCTCTCTTATCATAATAATTAATTTTAGTAGTATAAACGTAATTGAAGGAGATAAATAAGGAATAAATGTTATATTTTGAATATTTCAAAAGTCAATATTTACGGAGATTATATTAAAAAGATTATAAATGTAAATTATATTATATAAAAAAATAAATAATTATACTAATTAATTAAAAATAATTACGCTAATTAATTACACTAAAAATAATATTTATTATATTAAGAAAATTATAAATGTAAATTATATTATATAAAAAAAAGAAAGAAATAATTACACTAATCAATTAAAAATAACTAGTTCTCCTACCCGTGCGATGCACGTGTATTTAATTCAAATTTTTGTTACTTGGAGTAGTGTCATTTCTGCTTAATATTAGATGTAGACATTGATAATAAACAAATAAATATGAAATGAATGTCTAATTGAAATAGTGCAATAAAAAAATTACATTTATATTACAAATTCTGGAATACTTCTTTATAGACTACATTTGTTCTATTAATAAGAAGACCACGCTGGTCACAAAACAAAATCTTCAACTCGGTTGGTTACTCTAGACAACGCAACGTACAATTGATCGTGTGTAAATACTGGTTTCTTCAAAAATATTCCAATATTTGTCAACGACTGACCTTGACTCTTATTAATAGTCATGATATAAGATATCATAATCGGAAATTGTCTTGCTGGAAAGCAAACTGAATTTGATATCCGATGGCGTCAGAGCAATTCGAGTATTAAAAACCATTTCCTCAGAATTATTTCCTCCAAATACTTTCGCGTGGATAATATAATTTTACAACTATCCTAATACCATTGCATAGTCCGACAAAGGCATCAATATTCCGCAATAGCATAACGGGCACCCCAACCTAATACGAAATATCAAAAACTATATACCATGTCAGAATATTTAATTAATTCGTTAATTATATACAATAAATAAAATACGCGCTACATGACTATATAAATTGTTGCTTAATATATATATATATATATATATATATATATATATATATATATATATATATATATATATATATATATATATATATATATATAAATTAATAAAATTAGATTTTAGTAAAAAAGTTTATAATAATAGCAACCTTCAACTTAATGGTTTGGTAGTTTGGAACACTTGTTGGTATTTAAGACTTCAACTGAATGCATTTAATCAAACATATTATCTATGCGTTCGGTAGGTAAAATACTATCCGAACTCAGGTAAATCCCTTCGTCCGTATTATGCATTGCAACCATATAATCGTTGATTTCATTAATGTCATCCAGGGTCGGCGCTTGAATCAGTCGTCCTTCTAAAAAATTGATATTCTCGATATAATCATGGAAAGATGGGTACGCGGCATGAACAATCGATTCAATGTAATTATCCGATTGAATTATCAAATATTTATTCGGGATCTCTATATATACTTTCCCGTCGTTCTCGTTATCAGTAGTACAATCCCCTATAGAAGAGCCAATCAGAGAACTCACGCAACCTACGGCCATCATTTTCATCGCCGATATTTTGCAACCTCATGTTATTGGTCAAGCGCAAAACTTTGTAATTTATCCATATATTAGAAGAATTAATAGTGGCGTAAACTATATCCTACCTCGTACATTTAGGCATAACCGGTTAAATTTGAAGAAAATCTCCTACTGAAAATATATTACCCGTGAAATTTATAAAAGTTGCATGATGGCTTTCTAATAAAATTAAATTAGTGAATAATTATGTAAATTGGTGAATAATTATGTTTGTTTGTATTTCAAGTATATCTAAATATAATTGATTTATTAATTTATTTGTCTCATAATGATATAAAAATCAAAAAATAATATATTCATCAAATCTCAATACAAAAAAATCATCATTTATTTTTCATTTTAAATATAAAATTAATGCAAATTAATATAAAGAAAAAAAATTAAAACATAATTTAAGAGTATTTTTAAATAATTGTAATCTTTGTCTTTTGAAACATATAAACTTGTAAATTATAAATGTGAAATGGTATAATTAATTAGATTTTTCGATAATTTTGTTTTTATTTTATCTATCTCATTTCTTAATTTGTTTTATTAAATTTTATAATGATATAATAAAATAAAATAAAATAAAACTTGAAGTTTTTTTCAATCATAATTATCACTGTTTGATTGATCTTTTAAAATATATATTCTTGTATGAATTTTTATATTAATATTAAATTATTAATGAATAGTTTTATTATTTTTATTTTAACTATATTTCTCAATAACAATGTTTTAATAATTTATTTATATTTATTATTATATAGAAATTTTAAAAAAATCTTTGAAGTGTTTTCTAATAATAATTTAACCTTTTCATTTCATTGGACACTTGAAAGATGTAAATAGATGTATAATTAACAAATTTTAATTACAAATATTAAATAATTGTAAAAATTAAAAATAAATTATTTTTTTATAAATAAGTTAATTTGAAATTCTAGAAAAATATTTAATTACATAAACTTCTATTTACTATTATTTTGTACTACAATTCAACTATTTATTGTAAAATGGAAAATATCAGTAATTTTTTTTTATTATAATTCTGTGGTTAATAATATTTATTATAAAATTGAAAATATGAGTAATTTAATTTTAAATCAATACTCCAATAAATTATTAATCCGTAAATAAGAATTTAAGAAAGTTAATTTGATAAGTAAATAAAAATTTAAGAGAGAAGTCTACCTTATTAAAAGTTAAATTATTTGATTACACAAATCCTAAATTTACTATTATTACCAATATTTTAATAGAAGATAAATAAGAAATAAAGTGAATAGTATTAATAGAAGATCTTAAACAATGATTTATTTAATAATTTGAATTTTTCAAGTCAATTTTAATATATTTAAGGAGTTTATAAATAAAAATTATATAAAATCAAATCGGTACAATATATTAGGAGATAACAAACAAAATATAAAGTCATGCTTCGGAAGGAGAAGAAGGAGAAGATGCTTGCGGGTAGTCGTGCTGCAAGTTTCTGTTGCGGAGTAATTGATTCAGTATTCTAATTAACTTAACCTAATTAATCAACCAAAAAACAATTCTAATAAATAATAATAATAATCCGAAGGTATATGTAAATACACATAATATGTAAATAAAAAAAAAATCCGAAAAAATTAATGAAAAATTAGTTTAAACAAAGATACTTATGCAAAAAATACAAATAATAATATTCATATAATAAAATATTAGATAAATAGTATAATTTAGAAAAAAAAGTTCATTAAAAAAATAAAATAAAAATACAAAAATTAAATTATACTTACAGAGCAAAAATAATATAAGGAGAATTATTAATGATAATGATAATAAGCATTATCAAAAATGTTAATACATAAATAAATCATAAATTATATTAGAAAAACTAATTTATCGAGGTTGAGAATGAGTAAAAGATGAAGAGTTTTTATAGGAATAAAATTGAATTAAGGTTTCTATAATTTTTGAAAAATAATTGTATAAAAATCGCAAACTATAGAATCAAATCCGGATATTTTGGTTGAAAATTTATAATTTAGTTAAGGAAAATAGAATTGGGTAAAAATTCATAATTTAGTTAAGGAAAATAAAATTGGGTAAATTAAATTAAATGCAAACTAATTGACCTAATATTAATATAA
Source organism: Euphrasia confusa (assembly GCA_954870475.1). Taxonomy (NCBI): domain Eukaryota; kingdom Viridiplantae; phylum Streptophyta; class Magnoliopsida; order Lamiales; family Orobanchaceae; genus Euphrasia; species Euphrasia confusa. The sequence continues at coordinate 10,673,006 of OX940956.1, forward strand.
TAGAATGATTAATACAAATTAATATTAATTCTACTGTTTATTAAAATTTATATGATAAGGTAAATAAATAAATAATATGTAATAAATATGGAATAAGGTGAAGATATTAATAGAAGATATTAAAAAATGATTTATTTAATAATTTGAATTTTTTAAATCAATATTTAGAGAGTTTATAAATGTAAATTATATAAAATCAAATCGTACAGAGAGAATAAGAAAAATATAAATATTATTATTAATGTATTAATTACGTATTTAATATTTAGTTAATAAATATATTAAGATTAAATATTAATAAATATTAGTGAACAAAATTATTAATCTAACGATTATTATTTTTTAATAAGTGTGAACACAAATAAATCAAACGAATTATTATTTTTTAATAAGTGTGAATACAAATAAATTAAACGGTTAAAATATACATAAGACAAATGTTAGCTCGATTATATTATAAAAATTAAATATAACTACTTGTTGCGTAAGTTACAACAAAAATAAAATTAGAATAAAATTAAATAGAAATATTATAAATTTTATTAAAATAATAATTATGAGTTACATAAAATATTATAAATTACAGTAAATTCCGTAAATAACATCATCAAATAAAAGATAAATAAATTATTAACAGAAAATATTATAAACTTATTAGGAAACATAATCAAAAGTTGGTTTCATTTACAATCCAATGTTTCGATCTTTCTTCAAGTTCTAATTGTTCGATTTGCAAAGTCTTTTACTTATAAATAACCTACAAAACAAAAAAAAAAGTAAGAATTACCAAAGGCCTGAAAAAAAAAACCAATCAAGCCTGAAAAAAAATTACAAAAATCATTACCAAATAAATTGTTATATTTACAATACAATTATAATCAAAAAACAATAATATTAAAACTAAAATTCGAATTAGTAAATACAAAAAATAAAAATATTAATGATCAAACAATAATATTAAAACTAAAATTCAAATTTGTAAAAAATACTTAGACTGCAAAAAATAAAAATATTAATGATTAAACGATACTATTAAAATTAAAATTCGAATTAATAAAAGATACTTACATTTGAAACCTACAAAAAATAAAACATTAATTATCAAACAATAATATTTAAATTAAAATCGAATTAGTAAAAGAGTGCTTACCCATTAAAGCTAAGGCTGCAAAAAAATAAAAATATTAATGATTAAACAATAATATTAAAATTAAAATTCGAATTAGTAAAAGATACTTACATTTGAAGTCTACAAAAAATAAAAACATTAATTATTAAACAATAATATTTAAAATAAAATCGAATTAGTAAAAGAATGCTTACACACTGATATTGATGGTTGCAGAAAATACAAAAAACAAAAAAACTTACATAGAGCTCTGCAAAAAAAAAGTGTGAGAATAAATAAAAAAATAGAATAGTGAGAGGTAAAGAGATGTCATTTATATAGACACTAATTTGAATTATTCATGATTATCGTAATATAAATAGTAGATAATATCAAATTTATTTAGTTGCTTACAATCAGGAGTAGATTACCTTCAATTCCAATATTATTGCTTATATAGTATAAATTAATTAATTAACTGGTTAATATATTAATAAAAAATGCAGATTCTCTCTCATCATCGCTTAATTAGCTAATTAATTTTAGTACTATAAATAAATAGTAGTATAATAGAATAAACTAATTAAAGGAGATAAATAAGGAATAAACTCAATATTTACTATAATTAAGGATATTATAAATGTAAATTATATTATATAAAGAAATAAATAATTACAAAAATAATTACGCTATCAGTGTGAACACAAATTTAATCTTATCTAACGGCTAGCCACATAAGACAATTGCTAGCTGAATTATATATGATAAGGATTGCGCTAATTAATTACACTAAAAATAATATTATTAATGTAAATTATATTATATAAATAAAGAAATAAATAATTACGCTAATTAATTAAAAATAATTGAGCTAATTAATTAAAAATAATAATTATCTAATTAATTACTTAAAAATAATTGAGCTAATTAATTAAAAATAATAATTATCTAATTAATTACGCTAAATTAATTAGGCAATTATTTGTAATTAATTATTATTTTACCTAATTAATTAAGTTAAAAATAATAATTAATTTCAAATAATAGCCTAATTAATTAAAAATAATTACACTAATTAATTACGTTAAAAATAATATTAAATTATATTAAGAAAAATATAAATGAAAATTATATTATATAAAGAAATAAATAATTATGCTAATTAATAAAAAATAATTGTTTCAATTAATTACGCTAAAAATTCTAATTAATTACGCTAAAAATGATAATTAATAATAACCAGTGGGAACACAAATTTAATTTAACGGTGCTTGTGTAATAATAAGTGTGAACACAAAAAAATCAAACGGTGAAAACATACGACATCTCGTACAATTGCTAGCTGAATTATATATTATAAGGATTTAAGCTTCTTGGGCATAGTCGAACATAATTAATAACTCGACAATTTGATTCTGGAATCTGCGAAGAAATCTAATAGATAAAATTAAAAAATCGAGAAAAAAAAAATGAATAAATCGATTCAATGTTCAGAAAAAATAGAATAGCACATACAAACCCATTATATAGCAAGAAAAAATAATATACATAAAATGTTTAATCAATTTTTTAAAGAAGAGATTGATTTTTATGAGATATGAATAATTGGAATTAAATTAATATTAATGGAATAAAAAACAAACTTGAGAAAAGAAATAAAAATGTATATATTTAAAATGATAATTAATTATTATTAACAAAAATATATAATTTTAAATTACTATTTAAAATTTATATATAATAATTTAAATATACTTAATAATATTACTATTTATTATTGTTTTTCTATTGGTACACGTGGGATTGAATCTTGAAATTATATATGTATAGATAGATAGAAGATTGATAGATCGACTAACCCCGCGTCATACGAAAACAAACTTTCCTATATATTAATTCTTAATTTGATTTTTTTTTAATCGGTCAAATGCATTAAAGAGAAAAATCATTTAAATATTTACTTGGAGGCCACGGCCTAATTTATTATTTCATAACTACATATAAACAAGTGAGCCTCAAAATCGAAATCGAAATCAAAATCAAACAACAATGTCCGGAAAACCTTCGAAATCGAAGCCAAAGCCAGTGAAATCATGGTACGAACAACAACCGAAAAGAGTTGAAACAATAATCAACTTCTCAGGTCGTGTGATCAAGTCATGGAGATCTCCCTGTAGGCAGTGCACGAGTACAACCACATCGTCCGAGCTCGTCGAGATCAATGGAACACACTCTAAGTCTTTGAGGTTTCCTTGCAAAGCTTATACGTCAACCTCGTCGTTTCCCACTGAAGGCCGAGCTACAATGACGGTGACGCGCTATTGTTCCCCGGCTTTGGCTTTCGCATATTGTGCCGGCGATAAACTCACGCCACACCCCAGGGGAGGCTCTTACTACAAATCAATTTGGATCAAAGAAGATTGCAACATAAAAATGCGATTTTGCAACGTCGTTGGATTCGAGGGAAGGTTCTACGCGATGAGCTTGCAAGGGAGTGTCGTTGTCATAGAAGTGGAGGAGGAGAAGCCGGATTCTCGTCGTTTGGGAATCACTAGAATTGGTAGGAACAGGGCCGTGCCTTCTTGTATCAATTGGGCGGGGAGATATTGGTGGTGCTTCTTGTATCGAGAGGGTCGATACAAGTTGTGGATGATGTCGAGGTGTTTAGGCTCGACATTGAGAGGCTTTTGTGGGTGAAGGTGGAGAAGATTGGGAATAATACGGCATTGATTCTTGCCGACAAATGGTGTATGTGTGGGCCGAGGCGTGTGAGATGGGATTGAAGAGAGATCGGGTCTACTTCACTCATAAATGGGTCGATGGATGGATGGTTTTCGACATGGAAACGAGCAAAATTTCGAAAATTTCGAATGGGTTTGAAGGAGAGTGGAAGGTGTTGTCAAAATTATATCTTGGTTAATCAACTCAACAATGTATGTGTATGCAAACAGTACTCCGTATCTTAATAAATATTTGCATGTTGATTTATATTGTATGTAGAATAATTCATTTATTTTGTTTAATTTCTTGAAATTTGGAATTTGAAACAATTGATGTTTTTAGTTTCATATGACTAGCTACTAGGACAGTCCCCGACTCACACTTCCTAATACCGGGAAGCCCATCGGGCGGCCTAATCGGAACAATAAGCGAATCTCAAACGCCTAACCGGAACAATAAGCGAGTCGTGTTTTCATGGTAACAATACTACTAAAATGGTCAAGCCGAGTAATGTTAACATCGGAGACCATGCTTTTGTGGTTGGAAACAACAACAACGACACCAACAACGACAAAGAAGATCAGCTGTCGAATTTTATTGGAGATTATCGGGTGATGATGCAGTTGTCTAATTCGAATCCGTCTCTGCATTTTGACACTGTCGGGATCGGAGGTGGACTAATTACTTTTTTTAATCTATGTCAATTGCAATGTATGGGGTTAGAACTTGGACCTTCCTGTTTGGATAGCCTTTTTACATGGGTTCATAATCAATGTTAAATTACCCTAAATTATAATATCGGTACTTTGTAGTAATTGATTTTAATCAAAAACTGTAGTGCGTTCCCCAAAATATAATTAAACTGAAACAGAGTTTCAAATTTCAGATTCTGTTTCTTTTAAATATTTACTTGGAGGCCAAATTTATAAATTAAAATAAGACACCTAAAAACATGTCAAATTACTTTATATTCCACGCCTCAATTAGAATTTTTTTATGTCCTGTTTGGCCTATTTAAAAAAAGAATAATTTAGGAAGAAGGGTAGAATAGTTTATATTATTTTAACTTTTACTCAATAAATTTGCGTTTACAAATTAATGTTTTTTTTTGTTTTTTTATTAATTAGTGTATTTTAAGAATATAATTATTGTTAAGGGTAATAACCGTATGCCTCATATTATTAATAATAATGGATAACCATTATATAAATTAATACAATTGAAATAATATATATTAAAGTGATTTTATTAATAATTAAAATAAACTATGTTATTTAATTCTAACTGAACTTTAAAATTTTCCTTTTATAAAAAATCATCCTAAAAAAACCTAAAAAGGGAAGAAATTATTTTTGGTCATTATGTATAATATAATAAGGATGAATAAATTGCCGTGTCGTTCAAGATAAAATCAGAGGAGTATTTTCCTATATATATATAGTTTATGAATTAATAAGACCTAAAACAAGAAAGCCTTCCTTCTCCCAAACCCAAAATCAAAATCAAAATCAAAATCAGCAACCGACAATGTCACGTAAACATTCAAAATCGAAGAAAAGGCCGAAGCCGGCAAAATCATGGTACAAACAACGACATCCAAAACCAGTTGAACCAATAAACAACTCGTTTGGTTGTGTGATCAAATCATGGAGATCGCCCTCTCGGCTATGCACAGCCACCACGTTGCTGCCGACTCTCGTCGAGATTCATGGAACATACTCTACGTCTTGGGACTCGGAGAAGTTGAGTTTTCCTTACAAAACTATCAAAACTATAGGTTACACTACTATGGTGGTGACGGGCGATTGTTCTCCGGCTTTCGCATATAATATTTACGTTGAAGTGCCATACGGCGGCAGGGGAGGCTATTTCTACGACAAAGGCTCTTCCTACAAACGAACTTTTGTTTTAGAAGATTGCAACATGAAGGAGCCTTATGCTCCCGCCCAAAAAATGCGACTTTGTAACCTCATTGGATTCGAGGGGAGGTTTTACGCAATGAGCTTGCAAGGGAGTGTTGTTGCCATAGAGGAGGAGAAGAATAAGGCGGGTTCTAATCGTTTCGGAATCACTAGAGTTGGTGGGAACAGGGCCGTGCCTTCTGAGGCGTCGAGGCATTTTAGGGAGTACATGTTTGGATTGGATGGGGAGATATTGGTGGTGCTTCTTGTATCGAGAGAGTCGCTAGAAGTTGTGGATGATGTCGAGGTGTTTAGGCTCGACATTGAGAGGCTTTTGTGGGTGAAAGTGAGGGAGATTGGGAATAATAGGGCATTGATTCTTGAGGACAAACGGTGTTCGTGGGCCGAGGCGTGTGAGATGGGAGTCAAGAGAGATTGCGTCTACTTCACTCATAAAGGCGTTGATGGATGGATGGTTTTCGGCATGGAAACGAGCAAAATATCGAAGATTTCAAATGCGTGTCAAGAGTGGGTGCTGTTGTCGGACAGGTAGTATGAGATCATACGTGTATACAACCACTTCACTTCGTATATCTCAATAATTAAGTTAGTTGGAATTGGAAAGAATGTTTATAGGCTCATTAATCTCAATAGGGCGTTGATTCTTTAGTCTTGTTTTGTTGCAGTTGGTTTGGATACTTTTATGTGTCCTATAAAAATCAAAATCTTTATTTACAGGTGTACCTCTAAAATAGGAACCAAATACTATGAATAGAAAAAAAAATGTATTTTCCTAATATAATTCTATATGGCAGCTAACAATAAGATCATAATTCAATAATGTAATCCTCAAGCCAAAAAACTGCATATTAAGTCCAAAAATAGAAAGAAAGAAAAAACTATGGATCTAAATTTCGAAATTTATTGACGCGGAGTCACCGTAATTTCAAAAGACTCTACCTAATAAACGAGCCATCCTGATCAAGACAACTCCTTTCTTCGGCCCAGCCCAACCCGACGGAAAATCAAAGATTTGAATTTCTGAAGCCTAGACAGGTCGAACATTTTTTATTTTTAACATAAAAATTATTAAACTGATAAAAATATTAAATAAATACTCCTACTACGCATAATAAATTTTATTTTTATAAATATAATAAAAATGATAAAAAAAAAATAAAATCAATACTAGGTAATAATTTACTAGTATAATAAAATCAATATATTAGAAATATAAATATTAAAAAAATTAAAAAATATAAATAAAATTGGGACAGCTGGACCCATTGAGACAAAATCAGACTGACCTTGGGGCCAAATTTTATCTGGCGCAATTAAGAACTTAATTGATATCTCTAATAATATAAAATTGTAGTACTTGTAAACAAAAATTGCAAATTGATTTATTTTGAATAAAATAAAGAGTTATTTTGAATACGGATTCTGTCGGGCTGACCTAATTAACTTGTCGTACAAGTTAATTTCAGTTAAATATGTTATATATATAAAGGGAATAGGAGCTATCTCGCGATCCCATATTATCCTTTATTGCCCTCACATATAATTGTACACATAAACCATGGGTCGTGGTGATGGCGGTGGCTCTCGTGGTGGTGGTATGTTTTCCTTGTGATACTTTTTTTGATAATTCGAATTTTTTTTTGTGGAGTTTGTGTCTTGGATCAGGTTTTTGAGAAGTGAATCATGAAATAAATGTTTGCCTCATTAATAAATGCTAATGAAACATTAACAGTCGACCCCTACCCCGTTGCAGCAGCACCTAATTCTCCAACCAGAATGGGCGGCTATGATGCTTGCAGTGCGCAGTCTAAGGCATTCCAGCATGTAAGTAATAATAATTAATGTTATGATCGATCAGTAACAGTAGTAGTATATGAGTATTTGTGGGTTGACATGACTAATCCGATATGCATGCAGTGCTTGATTGACTATGGCGACGATAAAATCAGCAACCATAACATCAGCGAGTGTCAATTCTACAGGGACAGGCTCAGAGAATGTGTGAGGAACTCGGCATCCGCATCCGTTCGTCGCGACTATTCATGATAATTAAAGTACCATTGATTTTTAAAAATTGTGTGAAACATTTGAATTTTTTTGCACTTTTACTTCTCATATATATATATATATATATATATATATATATATATATATATATATATATATATATATATATTTAATTATATCAAATTTTATTAATTATTTAATAAATTACTCAATGAAAATAACATAATAATAAAATGAAAAATAAAAAATGCATGATAATTAGGAAGGTGTTTTTAAATTAAGATTTCATTGGATTTTAAAAAGTCTATGAACTTTCCTGAAATTAAAAAATTCACAGAGTCTATATATATATATATATATATATATATATATATTAGGGGGTTTTTTAAAAAGAGTAAATATCTTACTCTAAAATACATATTAAGACCAATCTTTACACTATTTGTAAAAAAACAAGAATTACCTAAACAACCCTTTTAACTACTAGAATGATTAATATATTTCATTACTGACAAATTATATGATATATCTTAATTGATGCTTTTAAATATACACTTACCAGATCGGAGACACTACAAAAAAAACCGTATCTTATTAAATCATAATAACAAATACACTACACATATAACAAACAGCATACCAGAAACGCAAATCCCCCTTCCTTGCGAAGATTTTCGATTTCTCCGGCAGTGTCGTCGTCGTTGTTGGTCCTCCTCTCAAACCTCGAAAGTAATCGTGTTAAGGTAATTTTTCTGTGTTAAATTTCTCAATTGCAAAGTTTGGATGAATAGATTGCATACCTTATTTAGGGTTCTTGAATTTGGGATTTGATTCATCCCGAATTATCTATCTCTAAGTTTGAATTGTCATAGTGTAGTTCTCGAAATGATTGCATGTATGATTGTTGGTTCTTGAACAGTTTTTTTTAATCTACTCAAATCTATAATTTTTAGCTTGAATTTTATTTTGTGAAATAGGTACAAATTATTTGGTAGCGTCCGGATTCGACCCAATCACATAATCAAAACCTTTTGTGAGTTAGTGTTCATATATGTACATTCAGCATGTGTATGAAAAGTTGTTAGTCTGGAAAGAAGGAGACATTCTCTGTTTTAGCTGCATACATTTTTTTATGTTTCTCGTTTTTTTTCACACACACAGAGAGTGTATGAAGTGTATGTATATGTGGGAGAGAGAGGATAGATAGAAAGAGAGAGTTCTTTCTTACATGGAGGGAGGGGGGCTTTATATAGTTGTCAAACAAACAGAGCAGTAGTAACTACTAACTAGTAATGACAAATGTTTAGAGATGACTGAGGAGAGAATAATTTGATGTTTTTGTAAACAGTAAAAAGTAAAATGGGTTGAATAATCTAACAAATGTTGTTAACTATTGAATCAAATAATATGATTGTAGTGTAACTCCAATAATTAAACATTTTAATAGCTTGCAACAAACTAGAAAGTCTGGTTTCTGTGTTTATCTTTGATATTTGGTTTATAGACATTCTGTAATTCCATGTATAATAGATTTTAGATTGAACAAGACAGTTCTTGGATGATAGATTACGATATAGGTAGCTCTCAATGTGTTGTCGATGATTTATTTGGTACGTAATTTCTAAACATTTTCCATTTTGAAACAAGATTTTGAAAAGATGTCTCCAACCACGCGTTTTGATTCACTGAAAAAATGTGCAGAATCGTGAGGCTTATTCGAGATCCGCCAAAAGGAGTCTGTAAACTAAATAACACTTTGACAAGGTTATAGATTTAAGATACTACTACATACACTGCATAGGATTGGACAGTGTTTGTTGTAGTTCAAAATTCATCATCTCGACTACCTGTTTAATTCTGTAACAGAAAAATTTGGAGTCCTAAAAGGTTAATAAGGCATTTGTTGTATTAATTTAGTTTGTTGTAATAGTTTAACCTTTCTGGCAGGGTTGGTTTGTGTGATGCCTTAAAAGGGTCTAACTTTTCGTCCGTTACAGAATCTAGTTCTTACACTGCATAGGTTTGGACAGTGTAGCTGTTAGTTCAAGAATCATCAATTGGACTACTAGATTACGAACAATTATTATAATAGTGTGATAGTGTAATTTCAAATTATATAAGAAACACTGTTTCCCTTTCTTATATTTAGGAAGTGTATTATGTAGTTCTAGATGCACAAGTTGTTTTCTAGAAACACTCATTCAAATTATATAAGAAACACTATTTCTTATATTTGGGAAGTGTATTATTTGGGAAGTGTAATTTTAATCGTTTACGCACAAGTTGTTTACTAGAAACTTGTTCGTGTACATATTTTGTATGCCAAACCCTGTAACATTGATTACATGTTTGGACAATTCTTATGTAATGGTCCAGTTGCATGTAAGAATCTACTACATGCACTTCATATAATTGGACAGTGTAACGTGTAGTTCCAAAGTCATGAAATCTATTTGATTACATGTTTGGACAATTTTTATATAATGGTGCAGTTGCAGGTCAGAATTTACTACATACAATGCATATGATTGGACAACGTAATTTGTAGTTCAAAAGTGATCAACTGGAATACTAGTTCACCATAAAGTATTGTATTAGTGTAATAGATTTATTTCAGATTATGTAAGAAACACTGTAACTTTTCTGGCTTGGGTGATGAAATACACTACATAGTATTGAAATGCATAAGATCTACTACATACACTGCATGTGATTGAAATCCATATGATCTACTACATACAACGCATAGGATTGAACAAGTAATGTATTAGTGTAACATTAGTGCCAAAACCATATAACCTTGATTACATCTTTTGCTTGGGTGATGACGAGTAATTGTTTAATTGCATTACATAATATATTAGATACACTGAATTCTGTTTTGTACAGTGTGGTCCACATATTTCAAACTTAACGTAGTTTTTAGTTTGTGAACAAGTATTGTAGTAGCTTAGTATTTTAAATTCAAATTATTTTCCGTACACCTTACAATTAGCGTAGTGTATTTGGTAGTTCTAAAGTGGTTTAATGTTTACACACAAGAAGTTTGGTTGATTATAAGCTACACTAACTAGAACCTGTTCATGGAAATAACACCTATTAGAACTTCTTCATCGACATAACCATGATTAGACTGTAGCTTTTGTTAACCCACCATACTTAATGATTGGTTGATTTCTGGTTTGATACATCACTAGCCATTGATTTCTGGTTTGTATTCCCAAATTAGGGAACAATTATATAAAGGGTTTTAGTGTATTTAACAAATGTTACGTCGTTAACACATTCAAGATGTAAAATTCAATGTGCGTCCCAATAAGGTAGTGATGCACATATTAACTGTTCTGTGCAAAGACATCTTCCAAAAAACCGTTACTAATCTACATCTTACTACTGTTTAACCTTATGCAGGTAGCGGTCGAGAATTTGGACACTATAGATATGCATTCTTTAATATTTGAGTTGTTAATTGTATGGGTATGTGGGGAGTGCCAATCTAATCATGATTCCGCCATTACACAATGGAGAAGTGTTTTATCCACTACAACTCTATATCCTCAAGGCAATCAAGTCGTGGTGAATGCTTCAAAGAGGCTGATTCATCCGTTTTTGTGCCGTTTGTTTTTATGTTTTTCGATTATTCTAGTGTTAGTCGTAGTGTCCTTTGTGTATATTTTCATTTTGTGTGGCATTGGTGTTTGACCTTGAATATTTAAGATTTCGGTTTTTATAGTTAAAGATTTCATTAGTAGTATAAAAAAGGTTTTGTATAGACTTGGATAATGATAACAACAGACACCATTTCCAAACAAATTATACAGTATAAACTATCAGATTGTTTCATTTACCAAATCCAAATGTTAAATTACCAAACACTGCACATTTAAATATCACAAGTAATATGCTAATATGTGCTCCCTAATGCTCATCTCCGTATCAATGTAAAACTATCGGTTAAGTTCATGTCAAAAATAAACTTCAAAGGTTAGTGTATATATAATTGGACAGATGGAAGAAGGTAACAAAGCTGGTATATCCAAATAGTAGCTTGTGCTAAACATATGATGCCCAACTCATTTAAATCAAAACTCATAAATATCAAATTGTTTCATTTACAAACTTATAGTAGTTGAATTACCAAACACTGCACATTTAAACAACTCAAGTGATATGCTACTCTGAAATCCCTAATGATCATCTGTTTATTTTACTGTTTGTACTCGTTATTGATATTGTTGTGCTTTACTGAGAAAAATACACGAGTCCCGTTGTAGATTTATCTGTGGGAACCTGTAATTCATACAGGTTTGAAAAAAAATATTGTTGATGCTGTCTATCGATAAATGACAATAAATATGAGAAGGGCTTTGACATCCTAATGGTCAGCTCAATTTCAATTTTCAGGAAGATAACTCATGTTTCATGAATATATGAGTACGATAACTATCATTTTTCTGTATGTTTAACATATAGATAAACATGGGTCGGTACTGTACAAACATGAGTTACCATGTCGAAATCACATAGGAAAGATCAACATCACGCGTTGCTGAAGGCTCTTTTTATAAGTATGCTCAAGAATTATCTAACAATAACTGTTCAGAAACCTAAACTATGTCGTAGTTTCATAATCACAGACTCCAAAATAAAAGGAAAACCATGTAAATTAGACAAGGCGAGAAATACGATCCAGAAAGTCTTTAACAAAAGTTTCTGGTGTTTTATTAAACCATCCAATACAAAATGTCATATTCAACCTCGGTTGAAAAAATCCAAGTTCACCAGCGCAAATAGAAAAACTGAATTACGACTTCAGATACACATGCCAACTGTTAAGGATTTACTTCATACTAAATAACTTCTTTGTCAATCAAAACGAGGAATTGAGAACGAATATTCTCGCATAGTTCGGTGTAGGAGAGGTTGTCCCCAAATAATATTGTTGCGCCCTCACCCCAGTAGACAATCTTAGCAACATATGATTCCATAACTCCTGTTGGGAAAAAAATCACTTGTTATATACACAAACATATGTAAATGTTACAGTGATCCAAAATAAAATTGACGGCTAGAAGATTAACAAACAAACAAATACAGTATGCAGACACAAATGTATTCCCCAAGATGTATTCTCAATAGCGACCGAATAACGGAAACAACAAATAACGACCAACGGCGTATAGTTTTTCATATATGTCAATTGACATATGATGATCGAATTGAACTAAACAACTGTAAAAAAACACTGCTCATAGATTTGAATCGAAAATTTAAAGCCACTAAACAATTCTTAATTTCATGCCACTTTTGGGTTGATTGATCGAAATATCAGAGAGACTGAATAAAAATTCGATTTCAAGCCACAGTGTTGGTAGATTTCATGGCGACATGGTTCTTAGCGGCATATCCAAGGAGACGCTCGGTATCGGTGAAAGCCACATAGGACGGCGTCGTGCGGTTTCCCTAATCGTTGGCTATGATCTCGACGCGGTCATGTTGCCACACTCCGACGCACGAATAATTCATTCCCAAGTCGACTCCGATCATGTTCGTCACCTTTTAACGATTTCCAGGCGCATAGGTTTTGAATCGAGAATTTAAAGGCACTGCACTATTCTATTTTTAATGTCGATTTGGGCTTGATTGATAGACCTATCATAGGGTTAAGAGGGAACACTGCCCGAATGTCCTTCAAGATCAAATACCGAGATTGAGAAAAATACTACGGTACACTACCTGTGGAAATACAGTAGAAAAATTGAGAAACAACTACCTGTGAATATACAGTAGAAAAACCACGGGCTAGTTAGTGAGAAAATTTGAAAAAAAAAATCAAATCTCATACTAATATACTTACTGAAAAAAGATTCGTGATTACTATGAAAAATCTTCAGCTCAAATAGTTCAAAGGTTTAATAAGGTATGTAATAAAAATCAAATAAAATTTATTTAATACAAAGGTTAAAAATGACTATTCAAATTTCAATACACTACCTTAATTTGTGATTGTCTTAAAGTTTATGGTATTAAATTATATAAATGCCATAAATTATTTACCTTTTTTAATAAGAAGCTAAAATATGTCTTTTTTTTAAGAATCTAAAAACCGTTCTAATTTTTTCTCTAATTTATTCATATATATATATATAGTTTAACTGACTTTTTATAATGATTTATATAGATTTTCATAGAGTTTAAATGACTTGTTTTTTTTATTGATTTATATTAATTTTCATATTTTGTATTTAATTTTGAAATTCAAAATTCCAATTTTACTTAAAAATAAATTGTTTTAATTTTAATTTTTTTTTGTTCAGGAAAAATTAAAATTTTAATTTCGAACAAATTTCAATTTTGTATTAATAAATTAGAATGTAGACGAAATATATATATATATATATATATATATATATATATATATATATATTATTTTTAAATTACAAAAAGTATTTATATTTTTTAAAATAACATGATAAATAAATTTGTTTATTTTTACAATTATTATACAATTATAACTTTTCACTGAATTAAAATTTATTAATATATTCAATTATTTTTATATATATCAAACATATAATAACATATTCTTTTTTGAAAAAAATATTTTATTTTTAATTTTTAATATTTTTATGTATTTTAATTGTATTATGTTTATTTATATTTTTTTTTTATGTTTTATTATGTTTTAATAAAAAAATAATCAATTAAAATAGAAATTCATAAAAATCTCACAAATTTAGGAGAGATTTCAAAGAATGGAATTTTTTTGTATTTTGAAAATTAAATCAATAAAAATCCATAAATTTTTAAAATTTATTGATTTTTGAACACTCTAGATTTTTAAAAACTTTTTAAAATTCGTGTTGAATATCTCATGATTTTAATGGACTTTTAAAATTTCAATTGAATACCTCTTGACTTTCAAAGTCCATAAAAATCTTATAGAGTATTGAATACCAATACTGTTCCCCTGCCAACGGAGGGGAAATTTTGTTATGCCAACCACGCACGTGGCAAATACACGTATTAATTATTTAAAACAAAAATTGAACGTGTCATACCCACCCTACCCCACTCTCAACTCTAAAATCCACTCAACCTAGTATTAGATACGTATCCAAATTGGAATCTAAAGATTTATTTCCTTACAATTCTTCTGAAAAATCTAATTTAACAATAAGAGTCCGATTATAATTCTAATTTCTCTTAAATATTTATTATATATTTCCCAACTTCGATAGATGAATTCGTAATTTTTTTTTCCACCAGAAATTTTCATCATCAAGGAGCTGAGCGAACGTAATAGAATCAAGGTAATTTTTATTTAATTTTTAATTTTTTCTCCTTTTCGATAATAATATTGTTGATCTAATCAAGTGATTATAATATCTACTAATTGTTAATAATTTATTCTTAAAATTTTATTTGATTTATTTCATCAATCTTAATTTCTTCCAAGTACGTGACTGTATGTTAAAATATTATAATATGAATGTATTTTTATTTTTTGGTTTAGTAATGGAAGAAAATTCAGAAAAATCAAATTTTGTTCCTCCCGTGACTATCGGTGTTCTTCCAAAAGTTGGTCAAGAATTTCAATCACTCGAAGATGCACAAGAATTTTATAATGAATATGCAAGACATGCAGGATTTAGTATACGAATTGACAATAGCAGGAAGAATAAAGAAACTGGTGAAGTCATTTGGAAAATGTTTGTTTGCTCTAAAGAGGGAAAGACTGACGAAACTTGGCAAAATAAATTAAAGCATGTTGAGTCACGGACCGGAGAAAGAAATCGCGGACATACTCGATGTGGATGTGAAGCAAGAATGAGTGTTGTGAAATCCAAAATTAAGGATATGTGGGTTGTTAGTTATTTTACTGAGAGACATAATCATGTCCTAACTACGCCTAGTAAGGTTCACTTACTAAAATCACATCGAAAAGTTTCGACAGCGAAGAAGGCTCTTCTACAACAGTTAACAGAAGCAAACGTTCCGACATGTCAACAGGTAAGAGTGTTAGAGATAAATGCAGGGGGTCCATCATCAGTTGGTTGTGTAGAAAGGGATATCAGGAACCATGAAAGAGACATTCGACGAGAGCTCTTAGGACACGATGCTGAAACACTGATCCAACATTTTGAGATGGAAAAAGAGAGAAATGAGAACTTTTTTTTCTCTTATGAGACAGACGACTCGGGAGTTTTTGTTAGATGTTTTTGGGCAGATTGTGAGTCTATAAGATCATATGCATGTTTTGGAGATGTAGTGGTATTCGACACGACTTATAACACGAATAAATATGGTATGGTGTTCGCCCCATTTGTTGGAGTTAACCATCATCGTCAAACTACATTTTTCGGGTGTGGATTGCTAAGTGACGAGAAAACAGAGTCTTTTACTTGGTTATTTCGAACGTTCTTGCAAGCTATGTCAACCCACGTACCTCCAAAGGTGATAATTACTGATCAAGATGCAGCCATTTCGCGAGCAGTCTTAGAGGTATTTCCCGATATATTGCATCGATTTTGTTTATGGCATATACTTAACAAGTTTTCTGAGAAGTTGAATGCTCTATTGTACAAAGAGCAGTATCACAAATTAGTGGGTATTATTAAAGATTCAGAGTCGACTGAGGAGTTTGAGGATCGATGGATGCAATTGGTGAGTTCTACAGAATTGAGAAATAATGAATGGTTAAGTAATATGTACTTAATACGACAACGATGGGTACCTGCCTATGTTAGACATGTGTTTGCTGCGGGGATGTCAAGTAGCCAACGAGTTGAGAGTAATCATTCTTTTTTTAAAAGGTATGTGAACAAAAAAAACTCTTTGGCTGATTTTATCACACGTTTCAATAGAGCACTTGTCAACCAAAGACATCAAGAGTTGCATGCAAATCATATTGACATTAGTGAAGAGCCACGCATGGTAACAAGTTTTTTGATGGAGCAACAAATGGCCAAGATTTATACGAAGGCAATATTTCTATTATTTCAGAAGGAGTTGCAACATAGTACGGCCTACATTTGTACAATGATTTCCAACACTGATGAGACTTCAGTATATGCAGTGAAACGATTTGAGATTGAAGAAACATTTCATCGACAACGACAATTGATATATCACAGTTCTCCTGATTTAGTATCTTGTAGTTGTCGTATGTTTCAGTTTGATGGATACCCATGTCGCCATATGTTATGTTGGATGAGGCTTCAACAAGTTATGATGTTAGCGGATAAATACATTAATAAGAGATGGACTAAAAATGCTAAAATTGCTACAATTTTTGAGCCACTGACTGATTTTGTAGAAGGTAATTCTTTTATTACAAGACGGGGATCATTAGCTCATGTAGCGATGGAGTTGGTTGATGATTGTTCGTTGACAGAGGCTCGTAGTAATTTTTTGATGTGTGAATTAAAAAAGTTGAAGATAGCGGTTAATGAAATTGATGATGGCGGCAACATAAATAAGCATATGAACAAGAGTAAAAGTCGTGAGTTCACAGAAAGTGTCCAAGATCCACTTCCAGTACACACTAAAGGGAAACGCCTTAAAACTTCAAAGGAAAAGGCAACGGGGCAAAGTAATAGGACGTGTAGTGTTTGTGGTCAAAGCGGACATGACAAACGAACGTGCCCCGATGTACATTATATGTATGATAATTTTAAGGATTATTTTGAATATATTTTTTATTTGTATAAAAATAACATGTTTTTATTTATTTTTGTAGGTCAAACTTGATCGATATCGATGAGACGCGCTATCCTGGATCGTCTCAACACAATACTTGACCATTTAATTTTCAATTGAATAGAATTTTTTTTTGTTTTACGTATTAATTCTTATTATTATTGCATGAATTCTTCTTATTATTGTTGCGTAATAAATTTTATTTTTTATTTTAGTGTTTTTTTGTCTGCTTACTATTTGTTTGTTTAATTTGTTTAATCTTTCCTATTACAAAATAAATAAAAATTTGCGGCTAAAATGATTAATTATGAGAATTACGCAAATATAATTGGCGGAGATGCTATAGTAAATAAATTAAACTAAATAAATCATTTGCGGAATTAATACGTGTATTTGCCACATGCGCGGTTGGCATAAGAAGATTTCCCCTCCGTTGGCAGGGGAACAATATTGTATTGAATACACCCTCCTTAAAGTACATTGTTGTTTAAACATAATGTGAAACATTTGAATATTTTACTTTTACCTCTTATCTTGTTTTTTGTTTACTTTTTTTATTCACTTAAAACTCTATTTTTCATTTTCTTTAATATAATTTGTCTAGTTTTATTATTTGTAATAATAATTTAGCTAATTAAAAAAAATTAATCCTAATTTCCAAAATTTTATTATTCTTAACAATTTATTTCATTAGGAAAGAAAAAATAAATATTATTATTTTTATATAATATTTTTTATAAGTTTTTAATATAATTTTTTATTAATGTTAATGAGTATTATTGTTTTTACCTAGTAATTTTTATAAGTTTTATTATTTTTATTAATATTTTAGTCAAATCAATAGAAATCTCACGTAATTATAAGGATTGTTAGCTTAGTTGGTTGAGCAATTGAATTGAATACCATGAGTTTTTAAGTTCGACCCGAGACACTGAATACAAAACTATTTCTATTTTGAAGGAGAATCAATCAAAATAAAAAAAATTATAAGAGATTTTGAATAAAACTATATATTTCTATTTTGAAAGGAGATTCAATCAAAATCCACATTGAATACAGAATTTGAGATTTTGAATAAAACTATTTCTATTTTGAAAGGAGAATCAATCAAAATCCACGTTGAATACTCAAAACTATTTTTATTTTGAAGGAGAATCAATTCAAAATCCACGTGATATTAAAATTCATTTAGACAAAAAAAAAAAAAAAAAAGAGAATTTGAATAAAACTCTTTCTATTTTGAAATGAGAATCAATCAAAATCCACAGGATATTAAAATTCATTTAGAAAAAAAAAAAGATTTTGAATAAAACTATTTTTATTTTGAAAGGAGAATCAATCAAAATTGACATTGAATACTGAAAACTATTTATATTTTGAAGAGAATCAATCAAAATTCACAGAATATTAAAATTTATAAATTTTTGAATACCTATTAATTTTTTTAAGAATTTTTAAAATCTATAATGAATACCCGGGATATGTATGGACTTTTAAAAAGGGTAGCGCTATTCGCACCTACAATTACTCTAAGTACACCCCCAAATATTTTAATTTTAATTATTTATGATTTTTACTTAATACACCAGCTTAGTCGTCCTAATTTACCCTTTAAGATTATAAATATGTCTTATTAGGTAAATATGTTTATGCAATTAAAAGTTTTTTTTTTTTTTTGTTTTTTTTTTTTGTTTTTTTTTTGTTTTTTGCGGTGGGAGAAGAAATAGTCGTGAATCAGAGCCTTGCAGGAGGAGTCGATTGCCGTGAAGTACTCGGGGGTATGGCCCATCTCTAACATCTCCTCCAACACGCACATGCCTCTCTTAGGGTTTCTTACCCAAAGAACAGAATGTTATATGTGTCGGCGTTCGGTTTAACCTTGACACATGTTGACTTTCTCGAACCAGACAACACAGAGGTGCGCCTTCACTCTTATGTTCTTCTTCTTTGCGAACTTCTGAAGGTGCGTCAAGTGCTTCTTCGTGTACTGCCTCAAGCTGGCTAACAATACGAAACGAAACTGTTTGACCTCCTTTTCGACTCCTTTTCATGTGATCCAAGAGATCACACGCATACAATACGAAACTGTTTGACCTCGTACTTGGTGCTGGACAAAATGTCTCGATCATCTTGTTATACGACTCGGGCTCATGACCGTGATGCTCTCGTGCCCGGCCCAAGTGAAGAGCCTGAAAGCTAATAATTTCTCCTCAAAGTTAAGCCTCTCCAAGACCTCTACCTCGATGCCTAGTTTATCGAGGGCCCACTCCATTTTATACTCAGGGTTTGAGTAATCCAACACCTATATCGGATGCTGTTTCCGATTGAAAAGCCTCTAAACTGTAAAATTTTCTAAGGGTCAAGCCCAAATTAACGCGAACTCGGGGTTAGGCTGGACGTGTTCTGCTGATCGAGAAGTGTGTCGGAGACTCGAAGATCGATAAGTCCCTCGACCACGAGGTGTTTTGATCATATCGGATGGTCTGACTCGAACCTCCAAAGTCCAGCAGTTGCTGAAGTATTTGTTCAACATCAACCCCCATAGCATTCGGAGCTGCTGTCCAGGCTACCACTCTGTCGCTCGGCCTCGAGACGGCCGGTGGAGTCATGACGACCCTAATACCGATGAACATGACGATAAGAGCAGAAGTTACTTTGAATAAAAGATTTTTTTTACAATTAATTACGTATATGAACTTATTTAACAAAGAAGATGTGTATTTTTAATTTTAAAGGGTATATTAGGAAAATCATAGTGGTGTATTAAGTAAAACAATAAACAATTAAAATTATAAATATGTGGAGGTGAACTTAGAGGAAATAGCGGTGCGAATAGCGTCACCCTTTAAAAATTCGAATTGAATACATTTAATTTTTAAAATCCAATAAAAATATTTATAAGCCACAAAATTAAAACAAATATAAAAAAGGTTTTAAAAGGTATACCGTATACTTGGAGGGGAGGGCACGTCGGAAGATATTAAAAGAATTAAGAAAAATTACTTGTAGGCCACGCGGTCCTCAAGTTTAAACAATAAATAAGACCTAGTACTAAGTATGTCTTAATCTTATTTGTCCAAAACCAAAAGGCCAAATCAACCAATAATTACAATGCCTCGAAGAAAACGCCCAAATCCAAAGCCAAAGCCGGTTAAATCATGGTACCAACAGCAACAACAATCGAGAAGGTTGTCGTCAATTGAAAACATAAACGACATATACAGCTGTGTGATCAAGTCATGGATACCCTACTCTCGCCACTGCACAACCACATCGTCCCTGCTTCCGACGCTCATCCAGATCGATAGCAGCACTAGCAGATCCAAATACTCACTTGAGGCGCCAACGTTGTGTCCCGGTGGTGCTGTCAAAGCTAGGTTGGAGGTGACGGGCGATTGTGCCCCGGCTTTCACATATTCCACCATCGACGAATCCAAGCCGTTCGACAGGTGGGCCTGGCCCGAATGGATAAAAGAGAATTGCGAAATAAAGGAGCCTTATTACTCGAGTCGAGACATGAGGTTTTGCAACCTCGTTGGACTCGAGGGGAGGTTTTACGCGATGAGCGAGCAAGGGAGCGTTGTTGTCATAGAGAGGGTGGTGGATAAGGAGGAGGGTTTTCGTTTCGGAATCACTAGAGTCGGTGGTAATAGAGCCGTGCCTTCTGGGCCGTCGAGGCATTTCAGGGAGTACATGTTTGAATCGGGCGGGGAGATTATGGTAGTGCTTCTTGTGTCGAGAGAGTTGATCGAAGTTGTGGATGACGTGGAGGTGTTTAGGCTCGACGTTGGGAGGTTGAGGTGGGTGAAAGTGGAGAAGATCGGGGGTAGGGCGTTGATTCTTTCGAAGAGACGTTGCATGTGGGCTAAGGCAGGGACGTACCTACTTGGTTCCGAAGGGGTGCGATCGCACCCCCTCAACTTTTTAAAAAATTATATTTTTATATCTTAATTTTTATATATATTAATGTAAATAATTATAATTTGTTTAAAAATAATTAGAATTTAATTGAAATTTTGTGGAAATATTGACATGTCTTATCTATAAAAAGATAATAAATTATTTATTAATAAAATATTACTTCTAAAATACTAATTTATCACGCTTTAAAACAAATTAAATGCTGATCAATTATTAACGCAACTAATTAAAATATCGATCAATTATTAACTCTGCCTATTTTATTTAAAATTAAGTCAATAAAAATTTAATTTTATTATTTGACAGTTCTACCTCAAAAGTTGTCATTTAATTTGATATTTATATCTAAATCTTCACAAATAATCTTATTTTCTGATTTTAAAATACAATTTTACCTCTAATTTATCTCATACTTTTTCAAATTTACTCACAATTACTTTAATTTTTAACATAAAAAATAAATTTATATTCTTCACTTTTTGCTCAAAAAACAAAAAAGTAACATTTTTCTAAATTTTTATGCCTTACTTTTTCAAATTTACTCACAATTAATTTACTTTTTAACTTAAAAAATACATTTATACCCTCACTTTTTGCTAAAAAAATCAAAAAGTAATATTTTTATTCATACAATATGTGGAAAAAGGGTTTTAATATGAAAGGGAGAGAGTATTTTTTTTTTCAAATTTGCTGGAAAAGGGTTTTAATATGAAAGGGAAAGAGTATTTTTTTTTTCAAATTTGCACCTCCTGACTAGTATTTCTTGGTACGTCACTGGGCTAAGGTGTGCGAGGAGGATTTCAAGAGGGATCGGGTTTACTTCACTCATGAATGGGGTGATGGTTGGATGGTTTTTGACATGGAAACGGGCAAAGTTTCGAAAGTTTCGAATGAGTGTGGAGAGGGGAAGATATTGCCAAATTTATACTAGTTTCAAATTTACTAATATAATGTTAATTTCATGAAATTTAATTACTAATATAAAGTTAATTTTATTAAATTATAACATTTTAATTACTAATATATAGTTAATTTCATGAAGGTATATGATATTTAGTCTTTGAAAATCTATCTATCACAATGTGTAATTTCATAGAAGCATCTATCTATCACAATGTGTAATTTCATAGAAGCCGGCTTATATACCATTCATATTGCCTATAAGAGACTTCATACTAAACATTCATGATTAAATCATAATTCGTTCAAAACGGAATAATACAAGAATTAATCACAGTCATCTATTAATTTCAATAAATAAAAAATGAATAAATCAAGATTTAATCACAGTCATCCGTTCAAACGTAATCAACGGATGTGTTTGTTGATCCGATTCAATGGTCAACTTTACATCACTATCATCCATTCAAGGTAATCAACGGCTGAATCTTGTTGATCCGAGTCATAGTAATTAAAATGTAATTTCATTAAAATTGACTTTATATTAGTAATTAAAATATAATTTTATGTAAATTAATTTTGTATTAGTATTTAAAATGTAATTTCATCTAATTTAACTTTATATTAGTAATTAATTGTAATTTCACAAAAAATAATTTTATATTAGTATTTAAAATTTAATTTTATGTAAATTAACTTTGTATTAGTATTTTAAATATAATTTAGTTTAACTTTATATTAGTAATTAATTGTAATTTCAGGAAAATTAATTTTATATTTGTATTTAAAATGTAATTTTATGTAAATTAAAATTATATTAGTATTTTAAATATAATTTCATGTAATTTAACTTTATATTATTAATTACTTGTAATTTCACGAAAAATAATTTTATATTAGTAATTAAAATATAATTTTATGTAAATTAAGTTTGTATTAGTATTTAAAATATAATTTCATCTAATTTAACTTTATATTAGTAATTAATTGTAATTTCACGAAAAATAATTTTATATTAGTATTTAAAATAATTTTATGTAAATTAACTTTGTATTAGTATTTTAAATATAATTTCATGTAATTTAACTTTATATTAGTAATTAATTGTAATTTAATGAAAAATAATTTTATATTAGTATTTAAAATGTAATTTTATGTAAATTAACTTTGTATTAGTATTTTAAATATAATTTCATGTAATTTAACTTTGTATTAGTAATTAATTGCAATTTAATGAAAAATAATTTTATATTAGTATTTAAAATATAATTTTATGTAAATTAACTTTGTATTAGTATTTTATATATAATTTCATATAATTTAACTTTATATTAGTAATTAATTGTAATTTAATGAAAAGTAAATTTTGTGGGTCCCACATTTTTTGAAATTTTGAAACCATAATTTTTGGGAACGAAAATCAAAAATTTTGGCGGAAATCAAAGTAAATGAATGTGGTTTTCGAATTTTTTTGAGGGAAATAAAATACATGTGGGTCTCATTTACTTTAAATATTATAACGATAAATAGTGGGCAAATATTGTAATCTATTAATTATTTTATTATTATTAATAAATAATTTGACTTGAACCCATTTTAACAAGATTGAATCTGAAAAAGAATTTTTCACAAAATCTTATCTAGCGCTCCCAAAAAATTATGTGTAATTAAGCAAATTTTGTTTAAATATTTTAATTTAAACATTATTTTAACTAAGCAAATTAATTAAGCCAACTTGGTAAATCACACTAAGCAAATTATGTGTAATTAACAAGCTTAATCAAAAAAATGTTGGCAGTGGTTCGTACTCGTAAGTTCGTAACATATTAGTCTCACGCTCTATTGCTCCACCAACTAGGTTACCTAGCATTATCCTACTTCTCATGATCGTTTGTTTAAACCCAAGTTATAATTATTATGATATTTATTTTTGCATTCAATTAAAGCTAACGTAATGTTAGCTAGGGTTTAAGGTTATTTATATCAAAAGTTTCTTAAATCGTTAATCAAATTTCGATATTTTGAGAAATCAACAATCTTTAATCTATTAATTCTCGGCATTCTTAGTATTAATATTGTTGGTGTAGCTTCCGACACGTCATTATCCCTTGTGTGTAATAAACAATGTAAAACCTTTAAATAATTACCTGTAAATAATTTTAATTAACCGTAATGATAATTTTGTAAAAGCCACAAAATTAAAACTAATATTAAAAAGGTTTTAAAAGGTACTTGGAGGGGAGGGCACGTCCGAAGATATTAAAAGAATTAATAAAAATTACTTGGAGGCCACGCGGTCCTCAAAAGTTTATGAATAAATAAGACCTACTATGTCTGAACCTTATTTGTCCCAAACCAAAAGGCAACATCAACCAATAATTACAATGCCTCGAAGAAAACGCCCAAATCCAAAGCCAAAGCCGGTTAAATCATGGTACCAACAGCAACAACAATCGAGAAGGTTGTCGTCAATTGAAAACATAAACGACATATACAGCTGTGCGATCAAGTCATGGATACCCTACTCTCGTCACTGCACAACCACATCGTCCCTGCTTCCGACGCTCGTCCAGATCGATAGCAGATTCAATTACTCACTTGAGGCGTCAACGTTGTGTCCCGGTTTGGTCAAAGTCAGAGCTTGGTTGAAGGTGACGGGCGATTGTGCCCCGGCTTTCACATATTCCACCATCGACGAATCCAAGCCGTTCGACTTGCGGGGTCGGCCCGAATGGATCGAAGAGAATTGCCATATAAAGGAGCCTTATTACTCGAGCCGAGACATGAGGTTTTGCAACCTCGTTGGACTCGAGGGGAGGTTTTACGCGATGAGCGAGCAAGGGAGCGTTGTTGTCATAGAGAGGGTACTGGTGGATAAGGAGAAGGAGAAGGAGAAGGGTTTTCGTTTCGGAATCACTAGAGTCAGTGGGAATAGAGCCGTGCCTTCTGGGCCGTCGAGGCATTTCAGGGAGTACATGTTCGAATCGGGCGGGAAAATTATGGTGGTGCTTCTTGTGTCGAGAGATTCGATCGGAGTTGTGGATGACGTGGAGGTGTTTAGGCTCGACGTCGAGAGGTTGAGGTTGGTGAAAGTGGAGAAGGTCGGGGGTAGGGCGTTGATTCTTTCGGAGAGACGTTGCATGTGGGCTGAGGCGTGCGAGGGGAGCTTCAAGAGGGATCGGGTGTACTTCACTCATAAATGGTGTGATGGTAATTGGATGGTTTTCGACATGGAATCGGGCAAGGTTTCGAAAGTTTTGAATGAGTGTGGAGAGGGAAAGATTTTGCCAAATTTGTAACTTGGTTAACCAGTAGTATGAATGAATTCATGTGTGTGATTCAATTTTTTTGTTTTGTTGTAGTTGGTTTCCGATCTATCGGCAAACTAGTTTTTGAGAAATGAATCATGTTTACCTAATTAATCTTGCAGGAAGACCTGCCCCTCGCCGGGTGGCACGTAGCGCGCCACCTCAGAAAGGTACTACGTACCCCTGCTCCTCGATCCATCGATTGATTAATTATATTTGGAATATGTTTTTCTGAATTATTTTAATGCTGCAGCCAATCCAGCTCCTCCTCCATCTGTTGCTGCTACACCTGCATCCAATGGATCCTTTCTGGGAAACCTTGGTTCAGCCATAGTCGAAGGTAAATTTCCTACATCATCTTGATGATCGATTTCCGCTCGATCTTCATGATCATGTTGTTGTAATAACATAGTCTGAATTAACCTTTTATCGATCGTATACAGGATTTGGGTTTGGTACTGGTAGCGGGATTGCACATAGGGCAGTAGATGGTCTTTTTGGACCCCGCACCATTAATGTTCATGAAACCACAAACGGGCCCCACCCCGTTGTAGCACCTAATTCTGCGACCACCATGGGCGGCTCTGATGCTTGCGGTGTGCACTCTAAGGCATTCCAGGATGTAAGTAATTAATTAATACTGTAGTAATAATAATGTTACTCGATCGATCCGTACGTATGTGTATTTGTGTTGACATGACGAATCTATCGATATGCAGTGCTTGAATGGCTATGGCAGTGACATCAGCAAGTGCCAATACTACATGGACATGCTCGCAGAATGCAAGAGGAACTCGGGAGGATCCGTCATGAGTTAGTTACTAGCTAGCTATAAATTCATCCGGACTATTCACTATTCATGATATGTGCCTAGCTGGTGATTTCACTTTGAGTGTTTTATTTAGTTGATGATTTCAGATTTCAAATAATGGTTTGGGGAAAACAATCTCTTTTTTATTATAATCTCAATTGTATGAGATTTATTTGTTAATTCATTTTATTAAACCGGCATGCCTTTTTTCAAGGTAAAAATATAAAATAAAAATCTTTTTTATAAATCTTTTGAAAAAAAAACCCACATAAAATCCATCCAATAAACTCTTTAATTTATGTGGTTTTAAAGAGTTTATTGGTTTTAAAGAGTTTATTGTATTTCGGTTTTCCTCACAAATACATACGCCCCAGAAAATACAATTTGGGGTACGCAATTCAATTTTCTTGGGTAAGTAATTGAAAGAGGAATTAGGCTTCTTATGATTTTTGGGTTAGGGTTCCCCAATTGCTTACGGGTGTGAGGTAAGAAAAGGTATGAATGTTTTTTCTTTTTTCTTTTCTTCTTATTAATTGTATTTTATTTTTTATTTATTAATTGTATTTTCTTTTTGTTTTTTAAGTAACATTAATTCATGTATTTGTGACTTGGAAATGTATTACATTTTTTAATTAAATTTAAATGCGTAAGCCAATCATAAAATGCCACGTGGAAGTGAAATCGGAGAATTTTATTTTAGACTGCCACGTCATTCATTGTCCGGCGAAAATTGATTTTTCCGAGCAAAAAGGACTGGATTGACGCATTTTTGTAACTACTTGGGACTAAATTGAAATTGTTTATCTACTTGGGACAAAAACGAAAATGAACTTTCTTTATGGGACCAAATTAATTTTTCTCCCTCTTGGGCCTCGATACAAGGAGCTGTCCTGCATAGGAGAATGTTGACGCCATATGTCAGTTGTTTATAACCATTGGTAAACTACTCGATGAGAACCGGAAATCAAACCGTATTAATGATATTTACTTTAATCGCTTGAAGGAGCTTTCAAAAAACCCATTGTTGTAAATTTGTTTTGCGCCTATTCACGATATATACCTAGCTAGTTGGTGATTTCACTTTTAGAGTGTTTTTAGTTGGTGATTTAAGGTCAGATTGTTTTCAATAATCTTTTGGCATCTATTAGATGAAAATTAATAAGAAACAGATTACGAAAAAATAGTTATTTATTTTTTAAATAATAAAAAGTAGAGTTATAAATAGTATTTAAGTTTTTTGTTTTTCTTATTTCAATTGAAGAAATTTAAATATATACTCAAGCACACGTATTTTGGTTCGAACGTATTAAGTTGTTATAAAAGTGGTTGTAGAATAGATTATAGGTTATTAAATTGAATGCCTTTTCTAAAGTTAAAAATATGAAATAAAAATAGAAGAGGAGAAGGCGGGTTCTCATCGTTTCTGGGCCGTCGAGGCATTTCAGGGAGTACATGTTTGAATCGGGCGGGGAGATAATATTGGTGGTGCTTCTCGTGTCGAGAGAGTCGATCGAAGTTGTGGATGATGTTGAGGTGTTTAGGCTCGACGTCGGGAGGCTGAGGTGGGTGAAAGTGGGGAAGGTCAGGAAAATTGTTCGGAGAAGCGTTGCATGTGGGCTGAGGCGTGCGAGCTGAGGGGGAATTGGAGAGGAATCGCGTCTACTTCACTCATAAATGGGGTGATGTTAATTGGATGGTTTTCGACATGGAAACTGGAAAAGTTTCGAAAATTATAAATGTGTGTGATGAGGGGAATCGATTGCCAAATTTATATCTTGCTTAACCAATTCTTAACCATTATGTATGTCTTTTGTCTTGTTTTGTTTTGTTGCAATTGGTTTGGTTTTAAATTAATCCGTATAAGGTGATACATTAAACGAATGGCTATTGCATTCTGTAAAACAAAGAAAAATAATTTACTGAAACCTTAATTAGGGTTCATAGAGAAAAGCTGCGCGCAAAACTTATTATTATTTCACTGAGTTGAGATTACATTATATAGAGAATATGGAGACGCGTTTATCACTTATCACATCCCTATAAAATCTCAACAACAAGATAAACATAAAATAACAACTTCAGATTATTTATGCTGCATGCTTTGGTGTCTGCATGCGATGCTTTCACGCCCCCTCAATTCGAGTGCGGATGAAGACACTACTTTCAATTTGTTGCGCATCCGGAAGAAGAATTGACCACTCAATGCTTTTGTTAGAGTGTCTGCGACTTGATCAATAGCTGGGACATGACGAACTGCAATTTCTCCTCCTTTCACCTTTTCTCTAACAAAGTGCATATCAAGTTCAACATGTTTGATTCGTGAGTGAGACACTGGATTAGCTGATAGGCATACAGCTCCCAAATTATCAACCCAAACAACTGGTGTTTTGGTTGACACAAATCCCAGTTCTTTCAATAGAGCTTGAACCCAAGTTACCTCACAAGTGGTGTTAGCCAAGCACCTATATTCGGCTTCAGTGCTTGATCTTGAGACAGTGGGTTGTTTTTTTGAACTCCATGAAATCAGATTCCCACCAAGATAGACACAATACCCACTGGTGGATTTTCTGTCATCTAAATCAGTTGCCCATGCAGCATCTCCAAATGCAGTGATGTTAAGGTCTGTTGGTTTGGTGAAATGTAGACCAAGATGTTTTGTGGCAGATAGGTATCTCAGAACTCTCTTGACTGCCTTCCAATGGAGGTCAGTGGGGCTTTGCATATACTGGCTTAACTTGTTCACAGAGAATGATATATCAGGTCTGGTAATTGTTGCATATTGCAAAGCCCCAATCATGCTCCTATACATCTTTCCATCTTCAAGAATGTTGCCATCATGTTTGGAGAGGAAGTTTCCTGTTATCATAGGAGTAGGTAGACCATTACAATTCTGCATATTTGCCTTCAGAAGAAGGTCTTCAATGTATTTCTTTTGACCAAGAAACAGGCCTGAAGTGGTTTGAGCAATTTCAATGCCAAGAAAATAACTGAGAGAGCCAAGGTCTTTGACCACAAAATGTGTGTTGAGTGTTGAGATGACCTCCTGAATGTGGATGGGGTTTGAACCTGTGATTATAATGTCGTCAACATATATTAGTATGAAGATAATAGATGTGGTGGTTCTCCTGTAATACAAGGAAGTATCAGCCTGTGAGGCCTTAAAATGAAGCTGATGTAAAACTGAGGAGAATTTGATGGTCCATGCTCTGGAAGCTTGTTTTAATCCATATATAGACTTATTGAGCTTACATACTAGGTGACCCCCTTGCTCAAACCCTGGTGGCTGATCCATAAAAACAGTTGTGTCCATATCACCATTCAAGAAAGCACTTTCAACATCCAACTGATGGAGGGTCCATGAATGATGCAAAGCAAGGGTTAATATAATTCTGATTGTGGTAGGTTTAGCTACAGGGCTAAAGGTATCATTATAATCAAACCCTGGCTGTTGAGAGTAACCCTTGGCAACTAATCTGGCCTTATACCTAGATATACTACCATCTGCATGTCTCTTAAGTTTGAAGATCCACCTGCATCCCACAGTGGTGTGATTAGGAGGAAGGGGAACAAGTGTCCAAGTATTATTCTTGTGTAATGCAGAGAGCTCGGATTTCATAGCATCATGCCAAGGAGGAGAAAGTAAAGCTTCCTTATATGTGGAAGGTTCAGTGGAAACAGAATGTAAGGTATGAGCAAGAACTCTTTTTTTGGAAATACCAGCTTTTGACCTGGTTGTCATGCTGTGAGGTGGAACAGTAGGCTGTGTAGGTATGGGATCAGGTGGAGTTTGAGTAGTTGTAATGGGAAGTTGGATGAATAAATCAGTGGGGTTTGTTATAGGAATTTGAGTAGATGTGTTGACAGGAACTGTAGTAGGTATTATGGGAGGAGCTGAAGTTGTATTAGGAGAAGTGATTGGTGTGAGAATATTCTGTGGAGGAATAGGTGTTGGAGGAGTATTATTTTGTAAAATGGGAGGATGTAGTAATGATATAAATGAGTCAGCAGAAGGTGAAGGAGGATGTGGAACTGTGTTAGCAAAAGGGAATGAAGACTCATCAAAGATAACATGCCTATTGATAACAGTTTTTTTGGAATCTAAAAGGTAGATTTTGTAACCCTTGTGTTGAGGGCTGAAGCCAAGGAAGACACCTGGAGAAGATCTGAGTTGAAGTTTATGAGCATTATATGGTCTGAGATGGGGAAAACTGAGGCAGCCAAAGGTTTTCAAGTGATTATATTGAGGAAAGCTACCAGTAAGAGCTTCATGGGGAGAGATGGAGTTCAGAACTGGTGTGGGAGTGATGTTTATGAGGTATACACTGTGAGAAAAGGTGTCATCCCAATAGGTTGAAGGAACAGATGATTGAGCATGAAGTGAGAGAGACATTTCCACAATGTGTCTATGTTTTCTTTCTGCAAGGCCATTTTGTTCAGGAGTATATGGACAAGAAAGCCTATGGATGATGCCATGTTGCTGAAGGTATGAAGAGAGTGTTATATACTCAGTTCCACCATCTGTTTGAAGGAGTTTGATAGATTTTCCAAATTGTTTTTCAACCATGGATTTGAAATGGATGAATGTGGAAGGCACTTCAGACTTGAGTTTGAGAAAATAAATCCAAGTATATCTGGTTTTGTCATCAATATAGGTCACATAGTATTTAAAACCATTTTTTGAAGTGATGGGGGAAGGTCCCCAGAGATCACTGTGAATAAGCTCAAGTTTATCATAGTTGTGTGACTGTGAAGGGGAAAAAGGAAGTTTATGGCTTTTAGCCTGAGCACAGGGAACACATAAACCAGATGAAGAAGTATTAAAAGAAATGCGACTTTTATTCAAAATAGTTTTAACAATATCTAGAGAAGCATGGCCAAGTCTATGATGCCAAGTATGAATGCTGGAAATGTTTTGAGCTGAATTGACTTGCTTGGGAGGGTTGGCTGCAGGTGCATGACTCCAACTTTTATTTGCTACAGGTGCAATGGTGCTGAGATCAAAGGAATAAAGGCCATCCTTAACAGTGCCCCTGATGAGTGGTTGAGCTGTTGCTTGGTCCTTAACAAGACAAAAGTTATCATGAAACTCAAAGAAGACACTGTTATCTTTTGCAAATTGAGAGACACTCAACAAATTCTTTTTAATGTGAGGAACATGAAGAAGGTTTTTTAGAACATAAGTTCTGTGAGAATAAGAATTTGGATGTGTAACTTTTGAGGAGCCAAGGTGAGATATGACCAAACCTGAACCATTGCCCATTTGAACAGTGTCTGATCCATTGTAGGTGGAATTCAAGTTGAGGTTGTTTAGGTCATAGGTTACATGACTATTAGCCCCTGAGTCAGGAAACCAGGTAGCATCATTGGAGGTGGCATTCTGTGAACTGGAGCTAGTCTGGTTGCTGTAGTTGATGTTGGGCCTCTGCTGTGATTCAGGTGATGGATTGTAAGGAGGAGGTGCATAGTTGAGGTCTGCTCTATAGAAACACTTGTCAGCAGTGTGGTTGTTCCTATGACATATTTGACATCTGATGTTGCCTCTTCCATATGATCTCCCCCTTCCTCTATTTGAACTGCCTCTACCAGATCTTCCTCCTCTATTGTTGTGTGACCCCCTTCCTCTAGTGGCATCATTGTTTTGTCCAGTCTCTTGATTATAGGAGGTGTAGTTCACAGATGGTTTGGATCCTTCAAGGTTAACAGTGGCAGTATCTAACCTTTCAAGCCTTGATTCAAAGGTTAGTAGAAGAGAAGTGACTTCTATAATTGACACTGGCCCAACTTTAGAATTCACAGATACCATAATAGGGTTATAATCAGATCCCAAACCAGACATGATATATAAAATGTGATCATCATCATTAACTTTATGACCAGCAGCATTCAAGGCATCACAATATCCCTTTATTTTATTGAGGTATTCTCTCATACCTGTGGTACCCTTTTTAACATTGTGTAGCTGTTCCTTTAGCTGGAGAATTTTGGCTCTGGATTGAATGGAGAAGCTGTCTGCAAGGTGGCTCCAGATCTCATAGGATGTGGTGAGGCCAACAGTGCTAATCAACAAGCTTTCTGATAGAGAGGAAAGGATCCATGAAGCTATCAACTGGTCTTGTCTCTCCCAGTTGTAGTGGTCCTCGTTTTCAACATCTGCTCCTGCTGCATCTTTGGTGAGCTTCGCAGGTCGTGTTGTTGTTCCATTCAAGTAACCTTCCAGGCCATATCCTCGTATTGCTGCAAGTAGTTGATGGCGCCATATGAGGTAGTTCGATTCCCTTAGCTTTACAGTGATCAGCTGCCCTTGTGGTTGTTGTACTTGGATGGTGGTGACGGTCATGGTGTATATAAAAAAAGGCACGGCCAAAGGACCTTAGAAGTGCTCTGATACCATAAACGAATGGCTATTGCATTCTGTAAAACAAAGAAAAATAATTTACTGAAACCTTAATTAGGGTTCATAGAGAAAAGCTGCGCGCAAAACTTATTATTATTTCACTGAGTTGAGATTACATTATATAGAGAATATGGAGACGCGTTTATCACTTATCACATCCCTATAAAATCTCAACAACAAGATAAACATAAAATAACAACTTCAGATTATTTATGCTGCATGCTTTGGTGTCTGCATGCGATGCTTTCATACATGAATAATGTTTTATAAAGATCCAACTGAATTTAACTGACACAATGTTTATAAGGCTTGAAGCTTCTCCTCTGGTCGGATGATGCCTCTTAATTGGTCATTATTATAGTAGAAACTCTCTCTCTCTATAATATAATATATATATTGTAATACTCTATACAGAAATAAACTACAATTACTAATAAAAATTCAAGTCTCAAATTGAGACTAGTTATAAATAAAAATAAACTACATTATAAGTACATTTTTCAAAGTCCCATTTAAGATTTATACCTCTATATAGACATAAATGATTAATATATAATAAAAAAATTATTAATAATATTTTTATTTATCAAAATCAATAATATATAATATACAATTAAAGTTTATAGTCCTTAAATTTATTATTATTTTATACAATATATATGTTAAACACAATTTTTTATTCTATATATATATGTTAAATACAATTTTTACATCTATATGGTCAAATTTTTTTAAAAATAGATAATATACAATGTATGTTATTTTTATATTTATATTATTTTTTATACTAAAGATTTATTTTTATTTTGTAAAATTTTATATAAGAATAACTCTTAATAATATTTTTTCTCAGTCCCAATAGTTTGTATTGTATTAGTATTTCTTGGCTCTCTTTTATTTGTTTTGAGTTGTATTGATCGTATTGCATGCACATGCGTACGTATGCATATTGCCATACATATCTCTTATCTATTCCCTACATATATTAGGACTCGTATGCTGTATGCATATTGCCATACATATCTCTTTTCTATTCCCTACATATATTAGGACTCTTATGCTTATTATTCTTTCCTAATATTACTAGAGGATTTTATTCCTTTCTTACTTTATTAGGGCTTGTGTATACAACAAGTCATTCTCTCTTTTCTCTCATATAATTGTACGTACACACCCGCCGCAGTCTCTCTTTTCTCATCGGCGCTCGAAAGCATAAAACATGGGTCGCGGTAGCGGTGGCTTTCGTGGTGGTGGTGGTAAGTTTAATTTCTGATAGTTTTTTTTAACTGACAAATTAGAAGGTATGATTACTGATTAAAATTGTTATTGGGCAATGTTTGATTTTTCCATCTTTGGAATTTTGTTTGCTAGGAGTTTGTGTCGTTTAATTTCTCAGGTTTCCGATCTATCGGCAAACTAGTTTTTGAAAACTGAATCATGTTTGCCTAATTAATCTTGCAGGAAGATGGGCCCCTCGTCGGGTGGCACGTAGCGTGCCACCTCAGAAAGGTACGTACTCCTCCTCCTCCATCGATCTATTAATTATATCAAGATTATGTTTTTTTTATTACATGTTAAATTTAATGCTGCAGCAAACCCATCTCCTCCAGCTGGTGTTGCTGCTACACCGAGCTCCACATCCCCTATGGAAAACATAGGCAAAGGTATATATATATATATATATATATATATATATATATATATGGAAAACCTACATTGTCTGGATGATCGATCTCCGGTAGTCATGTTGTCGTTCTAATAACGTAGTCTGACCCTTTTGTACTACGTATACAGTAGTACTTAGGACTATTTCTGGTTGGGAGTTTCCACGTTGGGCAGTACGAACTGTTTTTGGGAGTTTTCATGTTCATGAAAAAACAGACGACCCTCACCCCGTCGCACTTAATTATGGCGGCTCTTATGCTGACAGTGTGAAGTTTCAGATATTCCAGGATGTGAGTAATTAAGTAATAATGTTACTGCAATACTTATTAATTAATTCACATATGATATGATTGATGAGTACGTTCTTAGTATATGTATTTGTGTTGACATGACAATCCAATATGCAGTGCTTGATTCGCAATGGCGATGACATCAACAAGTATCAACTCTACATGGACATGCTCAAAAAACCTCGGTATCTGTCATGAGATCATAGTTACTAAATTCGTTGCGACTATTCATGATATATGCCTAGCTAGTTGGTGATTTCACTTTTAGAGCATCTTTTAGAGTGTTTTTAGTTGTTTTTAGTTCAAAATTTCTTTTTAAAGTTTAAAAATGTTCAATTAATTGAATACAAAAATTATGATTATTGATTTTGAAGAATATAATTTATGACTTTTATATCGAGGGAATAAAATTGAAGGACGGAAATGAGTTTGAATTAAATCCAATTCAAAATCTTTTTGTCTGGTTTTTGCCATTTGTCGTTTTCAGTTGTTTTAATATTGTTTTGTGGATCGAAAACAATTTTTTTTGGCATACTTGTTTTAATTAGATCTTTATCATTATACTGTATAATCTCAATGGTATATATGAGAATTAATTATTGTCAATTCATTTTATTAATTATTACGGGATATATATTTTTACTTAATGAAAAATTAAAAAAATTATTAATGAAACAATAAAGATTATTGTTTTTTTTATAGTAACAATATTGCGCTTTTTTTTCACCTTAGAAATCATCTTTTTCACTATGTTTTGGAATAAAACACATTTTTGAATTTTTTTTTTGTGTAAATATATTGTGAAACATCTCAATATCAAAAGTGTTAACAACTTAATTTGTTGCGATATACAATACTTAATTTTTCATCTCACTCAAAACTTGTACTTTTGAACTTTAAAATATATTTTTATCAATTATTATTTGATCAAAATTAATATTTTGGTAATATTAAGGTATGGGGCGGATTGCTTTTTAATATTATTTTGAAAGCCTTAGGGGTTGTATATTTTTTACTTGTTTATTTATTAGGGTATTTGTATTCTTTAAATACTAAGTAGAGTCATTTTTTAAAATGTATAAATTCGTAAATATTCTTACAATAATATTAATCAATCTTTCATTGTTAAATAATAATTTATTTAATATTCATTAATATTACTATATATATAAATATATTTGCATAATAATGTATATATATATATGCGCAAAAATTAGTAAATATATTTGATAAAATATATTTATGCATGTAAATATATTTGCGCAAGAATCCGTAAATATATTTGGTAAAATATATTTGTCAAACTAATATATATATATATATATATATATGAGAGAATTTTTATTTTGGTCCCATAAAGATTGGTCATTTTCGATTTAGTCCCATGTACATACAAGTTTTCAATTTAATCCCATATATTTCAAAAAATGCGTCAATTTGGTATTTTTTCACCGGAAATTTTTATTTTGATCAGTCAAAGCATGACGTGTCAACCGGAAATGTGCATCTCTGATTGCTCAAACACGTGGCATCTTTTGATTGAGTCTGATACATAAATATAAATTAATTTTTTTTTTAAAAAATCCACATCATTTCCTTTTATTATTAAATAATTAAAATACAGAATTTAAATACATTTAAAATAAAAATAAAATAAAATAAGAAATACATTTTTACATTTAAATGAGAAATGTAAAAACTCTCAACATTTACCCTATGTACAAAATTGAAGCAACCATAACCCCAAAATTCATATGAACCCTGCCCAACCGATTCACTTCGTCAGACCGCTCGTCGGAGAAGCCTTCCCCGCCGAGCACGAGTGCCTGAAATGGTTCGACTTGCAGCCGACTGGGGGCGTGATTTTCCTCTATTGAAGTATATTGAAGTATATATATTGGTTGGTATGTAGCCCATCCAAGAAGCCCATGCAAGAAGCCCAGAGTACATGCATAGAGTCATACATGCATACGATCCCTTCCATAATTCATATTGGAATAGGATTCTTTTATATATTTGTTTACTTATATTTTTTGGTTTAATTTCCTAATTGACTTGTAATTAGGGTTAAGGTTTGAGTATGATCTATAAATACTCGAGTAGAGCCACGGATCATAATAAAGAAATACACATCAATTATATATATATTTTTATCTAATCATTAAGTAGTAATAAATTAATGTTATTATGTGTTAATTGTTTTACAATTTGTTGTAGGTATTTTCTGATTCAAGCTCACTAGATGAAAATGACATTGATGAAATTCGAATTAGATGGGAGGACAAATCATCATCATCATATGATTAGTTTATGATTTTGAATCATAAATAAATAAATATATATATATTTGTGTGTAGGGACTGAATGTCTTTTTTTAAGAGTGTAAACTTGATTTTTGGTTTATTAATTAAATTTAATTTGAATTTTTGGTATTTTATTGATGTTTTTGTATTTTGGCCTCCTGAATTGAATGCTGTGGAATTTAGCTAATTAGTAAAAATAGATAAAAAAAAGCTGTTAAAAATAAACATCGGTTATTAATTTAACCTATTTAAAATGAAGCTATTTTACATCGGTTAAAATAAAAACAAATGTAAATTTGTCAATACTTACATCAATTTTTCCCATTACGGGACCGATGTGTTAATTGGACTCTTACATCGGTTCCGAAACCGATGTTCCCGGTGGGCATTACATCAGTTGTTTAACCGATGTAAAAAAAGGGAAAATTTATGTCGCCGTCCGTTTACATCGGTTGAATAACCGATGTAAACCATTGCTTTTAACCGATGTAAAAGCACTATTTCTGTAGTAGTTTTTGAGATAATTAGTACTCCCCGTATTTATTTTCATAATATACATTTACAGTAATTAACTTTATACTACCTTCACTACAAGAAAAACGGGCATTTGTGACCGATTTTAAGAAGCATTCCGTCGCAATGTTACTAAACCTCTATTTTGTGACAGAAATAAACACAAACGTCGCAAAGTATATTACGACGACTAACTTTTGTTAATTTCTGTCGTAACATTATTATTTTATTATTATTTTGAAGCCTAATTATTTTTTAAATTATTTTCATGTTTCTTTAAGAGATTTTGCTACCGTGAAAAAATAATAAGCGACAGATCTTAGAAATAATTTCGTCGCAAATCGGCTTCCGAAAAGTTTGGGCGGGAGATGAAATATTAGAAAAAGAAAATATACCGCTAAAATTTGTACTGGCGACGGAATTTATTAATTTAACGTCGCAAGGGAGGACAATGTCGTTTTATTTAACTCGGGGCCAGAGTCTATTTTATTCCCCATTATCTTCTCACTTCTCCCAATAATAAAACAAACCCTACTCAATCTCCTTTAGCCCTCAATCCGCGACGAGCAGCGGCGGATCTTCGACGCCAGATCGAAGGGGAGGACATACGACAAGCGGCGGATCTTCGACGACAAGCATCGAAGGACGACATACCGCGAGCAGAGGCGGATCTTCGACGGCGAGCATCGGAAGTGGACATACGGCAAGCGGTGGAAGACGACTTACAGCGAGCGGCGCAGATCTACGAGGTTTGGTTGATTTCCTTTTTTTAATTTTTTTGAATTGTGTGTTCTCACTAAGTCATCTATCTCGAGGTGATTTGATTTTTTTGCAAACTGTTACTCTTTAATTTTTTTGAGATAAATTGATTTTTTTTGTTCTGTTTGTTTGTCAGTATCTTATTTATTTGTTCTTTATGTGGGTTATATCTTACAGGTTCTTATATTAAGAGATTTGCGGTGTACTGAACAAGATTTGTAGAGAAGGGCAACTTGGGCAAGTCGATTCAAAGGATATCGATAGTGTTTTTTTAACAAACATGCAAGTTATAATGAATTTTGTGTTGTTTTATTTAGAAATTGTAATTTTTTAGGGATTTTTTTTACGATTTTATGTATTTTTTTTAATATGTAAAGATTTTGCTTTGATATTTACATTGTAATTATTTAATGGAATGTTATTTTTTTGTTTGATTATTTTGTCTTAAATTTATTTTGCTTAAGAGCATCTCCAACCGATACCAAAAACCTATTTTGGAGTAGGATAGATGTTCCAACCGATACCAAAACATAAACCTATTATAGGTTTTATGGTGGGATCCACCAAAAAAATACTTAAATTTACGTCTACCGTAAAAACAAACCAAAAACTATTTATTATTTATAAAATGATCATTTTTTTATAAATTAATAAAAATGACTCATTAAACTTTTTTGTTTCTTATTTAATATTTTTTGTAATGTAATGTTTTTAAATAATCATATCATTAATAATTAAAACAAATTATTTTATAAAAAAATAAATATCACAATATGAAATATAATTAAATATTAAATATTTAATTGATAATAAAAATAAAATAAAATAAAAATAAAAATAAG
Organism: Euphrasia confusa; assembly: GCA_954870475.1. Lineage (NCBI taxonomy): Eukaryota > Viridiplantae > Streptophyta > Magnoliopsida > Lamiales > Orobanchaceae > Euphrasia > Euphrasia confusa. The sequence goes on from OX940956.1 coordinate 10,712,172, forward strand.
ATACTTAAAATAAAATGCTACGAATTACAAAAATAAATAAACTATGAATCACAATAACAAAATTGATCTATAAGCAAGTAAATTGAAAATAATATTTATTAAATTTTTTTATGTCAAAAGTTATGTGGTTAAATAGTAAATTTATAAAGATGTTGGTTATTTATAAAAATAGTATAAATAATTGTATAAAAAGAATATTTAAAGAATATTCTTTTAAGTTTGAATATTGATTTTTCGGTTGGAGTCAAATTACTGTAAACTTAAACTTAAACTTATTTTGGATTTAAGTTTTGGTTTCTCGGTTGGAGATGGCCTAAGTGGAAAAAAAATGGTGAAAACCAGATTTTGGTTTTTAATCATACGGAACCCAGAAAAACGACAGACTAGTGATTTTTATATGTCGCAAATTGATTTTAATTAAGAGTAATTTAGAAAAAAAATTAAAATATGTTTATGATTTAAAGAATAATATCCTAGTTTACCTTCTTAATAAAAAAGGTAATCAATTTATTGTATATATATAATTAAATACCATGATATTTAATCTAATCACATTTTAGGTAGACTTTTCAAATTTAAATTGTCCTTTTTAACCTTTCTATTATATCAATTTTACATTCTTTTTGCTTGAACCGTAGTGTCTCTATCTATTCGATTAATCAACCCAAAAACCTTTGTGAAATTGAATTTTTTTACACTGCATATGAAATTTCGATCAGTCAAAACTCATTTATCCATGAAATTGAATTTCACTAAAGCGGCTTTGAAAATTCATGTCAAATCGATGAGATTAGACTGTGTTTTTCTCAAATCTATCATCATAGGTCAACTTCATGGAGTTTGTGTTTTTTTGAAAATCTCGTTTTAGTTTCTTCAACACACTGCTTTGTAATTATCCATTTGGTCGTTAGTTAATTAGTTGCTGAGACACAATGCGTATTGTTTTTTTTTTAATTCTGATGGTGGTTATTTATTGGCTTCAGTTATTTGGTTTTATTTGGTCTGTAGATTAAATTCTTGTTGGGAACACATTTGTTTATCACAGTCTATATATTTGTTTTAGCTTATAACCCTCAATTCAATTTCGGTTTAGTGTATCATGTTCAAATGGAAGCCGTATTTCAGTAGTTTTTATTTGGGCAGTTGAACTTCGTTTCTTTCAACCGATGTTGAATATGAACTTTTGTGATAACACCGGGAACTTCCGTTTCTTATTTCTCGATCGTATTTTTCTTGTTGTCGCAGTTGAAATTCGTTTTTTTCAACCGATATTGAATATAAACATTTGTGGAACTTTTGTTAGTTGATCGTTTTTTCTTGTTGTCTCATTTACATGGTTTTCGTGATGAAAGTGCAACATAGGTTTACTATTTGAGCAGTTATTGTAAGATACTTCTTTTACTTACACCAGGAACTTCTGTTTCTTATTTCTGGATCTTAAAAAAATAGGCATCAGCAAATTGGGACCTTGATCTTACATATGTGATTCCCACAAAGGAACTCATGTTTGAACATTTCAAAACTCATGTTTTCATGGCCGATGGATAGAATAACTACTGTTATATTACTCAGAAATTCAGGAAAATAAGATTACGAAGTTCCAGCTATTGACATTTTGCCGATCATTAGGTTGTCAAACTACTTTTCATACGCAATGAACAAAACCTAAATAGTAAATACAACACAACAGTCTGAGTTTTGATCTTCTGAATGAAGAAGACAAACCAAAATAATCATATGCACAGTCGTCGTAAATCGTGATCACAATAAATAAGTTTTAAGAGGCAGCGTGAGTTGATTCAGACAACGTCTCCTCCTCTGTTGCATCGCAAGCATGCAGTATGGCGCAGACGTCGTTTGTTTCCAGGAACTGTTCGGCGTTCACGAGTATTATCGGTGCATACTCGAACACTGATCTCTTAGTTCGGCGTTCACGAGTATTATCGATGCATACTCGAACACTAATCTCTTGCACTGCATTACAAAAATCGCATTAAACGCACTTCAAAATATATGATTTACGACAACTATGTAGAGTTCGGTAAAAGTATTAGTCGCATTTACCTTCTTGACAGATTTTCCAGCCGAGTCGCATGCCTTGAGAAGCAGCTGGATTATTTCTAAAACGAACGAACATATATCCATTAAACGATAACTTACAATACATGGATATTAAAGTTACCTCAGTATCAGGATCTTTCAACTTCAGTAAAGCCTCGGTGACAATATTTTGGCAGATGTCACATTTATCAGGAGATACGGAAAGGACGACTTGTTCTTCTTCGCAATGGTCAACTTTCCGACAGAATTCACCAGCTTCTATCGACGAAGCCTCCAAGAAAAACAGAGTAGCATAGTAATCCACCAAAACGATGCACTGGAACAACGCAAACAAAATTACCCAAAGCGAGTGAGGAATAATATTATCGATCCAACATAAGAAACGATAAAATAAGTACCTGTTGCTTGAATGAAGGTATTTTAGCGCATGATTTGTGAAGGGTATCGATGATCTCCGTTTGGGTCTTGTTCTTAGAGAGGTAATCCAGAGCCTGCCCAGGAAAATCTTCACACAACACGCAGATTCTAGCACAAGACGATCGAGCAGGATATATTTCAGTTTCAGATAGATTCTCTCTCTCTCTCTCTCTTGATCGGAAGTGTTTGTTAGATAGTTACCTGTAACAATTTCACTCTTCCCGATAACAGGATTAGTCGCCAGGTCTCTAGCATTACAGCACCACCAGCTGCTGACTACGAATAGAAATAGAAGAACCTTTGTGGTATCCATGCTGCAAATATACGTACGATTTATTTTTTCTAGAATCGATTGCCAAAATAATACGAACACAATTACGAACACGCGAACCGAATACAGAATCAGCCTCCTGATCCTCATCAACAACACCAGCAAAGTAACAATCCTAAATTGCTCGTCTCAAATCGTAAAATAGATACATGATTTGAGATTGAATCAACTCGATTGAAAGGATCAAACTTTTTTAGTCATATACAACTACAAAATACACAACGCAAAATGTACAGTGTGTTATAGATTCTGAAATTTATCTATTAAGCTACTAAAATACTTATTATATTACTAATATCAGAATTGCGTTGAGTTTGAAATACCGATCAGTCAATCCAAAAAAAGTGCAGTGTATGTAGTAGAGTATGAAATGAAGCTAATAAATTATTCATCACTAGCCAAGTCAACCATGTAATCAAGCAAATAGATTATTTGTCAAAAAAAAAGTACAGTGTATGTAGTAGAGTATGACATGAAGCTAATAAATTATTCATCACTAGCCAAGTCAATCATGTAATCAAACAAATACATTATTCATCACTAGTAAGTGTCACGTACATGAACAAGTTTTTGTAAACATCTAGTGTGTTACCGATTAAACCACTTGATACATATCTATCTACTCAATACACTGCCTCATACACTACAGAGTTTGTATTATAAACTATTATAATACATGAATTAGAAACTAGTGTGGACATCATAATGAAATCAAAGTTAAACGGTAAGTAGTGTATCTTTATTTGGAACAAACTATTTGCGTGTAAACGATCAAACTATTTAAGTCATATATAACTACAAAATACACATCGCAAAATGTATGTTTGTTATAGATTCTGTAATTTACATATTAAGCTACTAAAATACTTATTCGTACACTAATATCCAAATTGTGTTGCGTTTGAAATACTTACCACTCTGTTCAAAAGATTTGCAGTGTATGTAATAGAGTTTGACCTTAAGCTAACAGATTATTCATAAATAACCAAACAAATTCCATGTAATCAAGCTAATAGATTATTCATCACTAGTAGGTGTTATGTACATGTCCAAGTTTTAGTAAACAATTAGTGCGTTACCGATTACACCACTTAATACATATATAACTACTCAATACACTGCTCAAAAACACTACAGAGGTTGTACTATAATCTAAAGTTAATCTATTTACACTACTTCAATACATGTAGTATAAACGAGTAGTCCAGTTTACACTACTAGGAACTTCAATGTACAAGCCGGTATAGTGTATTGCACTATGTACTAGCTGGGGCAATGTAGTTAGTAGTTCAGACATTCAGACAAAAATATTTGGAGCAAACCCAAGCCATCACCCTGTATAATGGTTAAACTATTTCAACAAGATATACTAATACAATAAATAACTTCTTATTATACACTAGGTCTCAAAATTGAACTAACATTTAAGAAAATATTAATACCTCTAAAGATTGCTCAGTGTTAAGATGTAAAACAAACTGATTAATGAATATCAAATAATTGTATTTACGTAGCAGTAGCACTACATTTTACAATCTAGAATGCCAAAGAGAAAATCAAGTGGTGTTTTGAATAGACAAAGCGGTCTAATCTGTTAGCAGCACAATATATTCGAAGGGATGAAAAAATATTTTCCAATAATGCTCGAATGTGAAAAATAGTTACAAGAAGAATCTACCAACCCACAGTCCCACTAATTTTTGTGATCGCGTTACTGGGTCATTATGTAGATGAAATTTATGAAAAAAACGACATGGATTTATTTCAACTTGTACACAGTTCCAATCCATAACTAAAAAATCCTAAATTGGGTGGAATTAAACAACAAAATCAAAATCCCTAAATCCAACATGCAATTATATCAATTGGTACACAATTTAAATTCCAACTCAAAAACTACTAATTTAACTACAAATCGAGTTAATTTCAAACGGTAGATTGTTTCCCGAATCAGTCATCGCTCAATTGTGTTAAAAATCTGGGAACCCTAAATCATGAATGTAATCTATGAAAGACACGATTTTGGTGCGGCCTTTAACACGGAGAATGGACGGAAATCACAATAGGGCGAACCCGGAAACATAAACCTTACCGGATTTGGAGAAGATCAGAGAGCGTTCCAATTTCGCAACCTTTTAAGAACACTGTCGCCGGAGTTTCATTTGAGAGAGCTTTTGAGAGATGAGCGTATGATGTGAGATTTTTGGTAATATGATATGTGAGATCAATGTTTATTTTGGTAGTGTATTTGACCAAAGTGTATTATTGTCTCATTAATTAAGTGATTCTATATAATATAGTATATATTTAAAATATTAGATAGTATAATATCATTAAAAGGGTTGATTTGGTATATCATACTTTTTTAAAATTTAGACAAAGTACATGATTATGTTATAAAATGTAGTAAGATATTTACCCTTTTTGAAAATCTCCCTTTAATTAATTAAAAATGAAAGCGGGACCCATTAAAATATTTGCGACTGAAATTAAAACTTGTGACCGAAAACTTAACTTGCCACATGGCTATTTTTGACGGAAGTAATCTGTCCCAAATGAGGTCATTTGTGACGAATCCTTTGTAAAATAATTAAAACTTGTGACCGAAAACTTAACTTGCCACAAGGCCATTTTTGACGGAAGTAATCTGTCCCAAATGAGGTCAATTGTGACGAATCCTTTGTAAAATATCTGTCGCAATTGACCTTTTTTTTTGTAGTGCTTATACTATGCATTTTCAAATAACTCATTTATTTACTTGGAGGACAAGGCCACAAGCTGGATGAAAAGGCCACATTTATCCGGACTATTGATCACTATTCATGATATATGCCTAGCTGGTGATTTCACTTATTTATATCTTGGTTAAGCCATTGCCATATTTATATCTTAGTTAACCACTATGAATTCATGTGTGTGAGTTCAATTATTTTTGTTTTGCTGCAGTTGGTTTGTTTATTAATTGTCTCTAAATTAATTGACAGAAGAATGTTTGTAAGGCTTGATATAACACACATTATTTTTTAGCTTTAATTTTTTAGTCATATTTCAACAATTAAGAGAAAAATTAAAAAATAAAGTGCAATGTGATCCGTGTCAATTGTCATCTGAACAATTTCAAAATTATAAATAAGAACTTGTTTGATAATTAATAATTAATACTTGTAAACAAAAATTGCAAATTGAACTTCACTTTATATATTGATTTATTTTTATTATTATAAAATAAAGCACCATAAGCGTATTGATTTATAATACGGATTTTCGGTTGGTTGTTTATATACACTAAACAACTTAATATCCGGTTCACAAGTGATCTCCGCAAATCATTAGAGTTCCCAATGGTGGGGAGGCAAAATCCCCACTTTCTCAAATTTTGCCACCAAATTTGCCACAAACAGTAAAATCATCCCAAATTATCAAACTCAAATTTTAACTCAAAAAGAATATTCTATGAGAATATTCCTAATTTTAACACACAATAATTTTATTTAAATTACATTTGTATATATAATCAAATTACATTTGGACCTTATTAATATTCGTAAAATTAATGTTGAATTTATGTTTCATTTCTCTATTGTATTTTGTGTTTTAGTATTTTGTATTAAATTCCTAGTATTAAAGTTTAATTTGTATTTGTATTTTTTTAATTTACATTTGTCTTAATTAAATTTTAATTTTATTTTCTTTAAAATAATAATAAATATAAAATTGTGGCCTAAAAAAAATAAAATGTCACATTACTTTTAAATTAACAACATAAAAATCAAATGAAAATACATTAAATATATAATTAAATATATAATATATAATAACTAAAATTAAAAAAAAAAAAGAAAAATGTTTGCCACCGTGAACAGTGGGTAGGCAAATTTGCCGCCCACTGTTCACCCTCTCTATTCTGCCACGGGTATAGAGCCCCCCATTGGGGGTGCTACAGTAGAGGTGGGGAGGCAAATTTTGCCATTGCCTCCCCCATTGGGAGTGCTCTTAATTGAGTATGCAAATTGCGGCTGACCTAACTTGTCCTACAAGTTTCCTTCAAATCGTGGTTATATATGGAAATATGGAATAGAATCTATCTCGATCGCCCTCCCAGATACCATATTTTTTTTTTGCCCTCACATATAGAATCGTGCAGTCGATCTCTTTTCTTGTCGACCCATAAAGGCATAAACCATGGGTCGCGGTGGCTCTGGCTCTAATGCTTGCAGTGCGCAGTCTAAGGCATTCCGGGATGTAAGTAATTAATAATAATGTTACTGCAATATTAATTAATTCACATATGATCGATCAGTAGAAGTATATATATATTTGTGACGTTGACATGACGAATCCGATCGATATGCAGTGCTTGATTGACTATTGCGATGACATCAGCAAGTGTCAATTCTACAGGGACAAGATCATAGAATGCGCCGAGAACTCGCTATCCGCATATGTTCATAAAACAACAGTAGTCGACCCCCACCCCGTTGCAGCTCCTAACTCTGACGCTTGCAGTGCGCAGTCTAAGGCATTCCAACATGTAAGTATTAATAATAAATTGTTACTGCAATATTTATTAATTCACATATGATCGATCACTACTAGTATATATTTGTGTTGACATGGCGAATCCGATATGCAGTGCTTGGTTGACTATGGCGATGATGTCATCAACAACTATAACATCAGCGAGTGTCAATTCTACAGGGACAGGCTCGGAGAATGCGCGGCATCCGCACATGTTGATGAAACAACGATCGACCCCCACCCCTACCCCAACCCCCTTGCACCACCTAAATCTGCAACCAGCATGGGCGGCCGCCACTCTGAGTCTTGCAATGAGCAGACTAAGGCATTCATGCATGTAAGTAATTAATAATAATGTTAATTCACATATATATATATATATGTGTGTGTGTGTGTTGACATGATGAATCCGATATGCATGCAGTGCTTGATTGACTATGGCGATGACATCAGCAAGTGTCAATCCTACATGGACAGGATCGTAGAATGCGCCGAGAACTTGTCATCCGATCCGTCATTAGATAGTTACTAAATTCGTGCCCCCAATTCATGATATATACCTAGGCCCTAGCTAGTTGGTATTTCACTTTTATCTAGGGTGTTTTTAGTGGGTGATTTTTGTGAAAAATTAAGAAAAAGTAGAAAATAAAATATAAATTATACTCCCATCGATGTTTGCCGAGGAAAGTGTCACATATAGTTTAAGAAAAAACATTTTTTTGGTGTGGAATAATATAAAGTAGTAGTAAATTAATTTTTTTTGTGTTGAATAATATAAAGGAGTAAAATGGGTATTGATTATTAATTAAATAATAAAGTTAATTAGTTGAAAAAGGTGTAAATAAAGGTTTATTGTAAGAAAAAAGTAAAAGAAAAAAATTTCATTTTAAAAAAGAAAATTATGCAAAATCTTAAGAATTTGAGGGAATATTTAATTTTTCATAGTTTAAACATTACTAATTATTGTTTGGTCAAATTAAAATTAATATTTTTCTTACCTGGTAAGAGGCATAAACTCAAATTTCTATGAGATGATTATATATCAGTAATATTCTAATTTTCAAGATCCCCAATGTAAATTTCTAGAAAAATAAAAATAAAATAAAAATTACAACACCAGCTCCATTATCCCGTAAAGGAGCCTTATATCCCCAGCCCAAAAAATGAGACTTTGTAACGTGGTTGGATTCTGTTGAGTCTCTTCGCCGGCGGTCGTCGCTTCGAGGCACCTGTAAACACGCAAACAAGAACAAATCAGATCTGTAATACAGCCTTTAGGCTATCTCAAAATTCCACCACTCAACAGTCAACGGATCTCAAGAGATCCGGTCTGTATATCAGGTGATGGACTTGGATAAACCCTAAAAACGCATGCAGCGGCCAGGAAACATAGAATATATATATATAAGTATAGATCTGGAAACAGAGATAGAGATCGAAGAGATTTTCGGCTCAGGACTGTAGATCTATCATCGTAGCGTGACTGGTGGCAGTGGTAACCGGCAAATATGTCAACAGCTACCTCCCTCAGCCCAGGAGCACAAAAGCTCCGGTGACACAAACACTCCGCCTCACAGAGAGGTAAATCAGCCGAGTCCAAGGCTTCACTAGTCGTCTCCAGCACACGAGCTCACTAGGAGGTCGCCGGAGACGAAGGGGGAAGCGGCGGATAACGGTGAACGGAGAACACACAGAATCGCACACACTCGAAGGTGAGATCGCACACAGTGGCTAGGGTTTGTGTATCAGGCTGAGTAAGTGAATGCGAGGAAGAGAGTTTATTATATCATAGGCAATCAAGGGCTCAGATGCAACCTCACATTAAACCTAGGATCCAACGGTCAGCATTGGTCAACACAGGTAAGTGGGTTGGGCTTTTTATTTCAGAAAATAAAACAGGCGGGCCAAAGGTGATTGGGCTGATATAAGAAACATTGGGCCTAGCACTTCAACCGGGATGGGCTGCTACTGTTAAATAAATGGGCCAACACCCATAAATTACAACATTCTCCACCTTGTTGGCCACCACCACACAGTCACATCATCAGCTACTAAGAACACAATCAAACACAAGTTTTGAACACAAGTACAGTCTCATCATAGCCTAGCCCCGCTGCCGGAGCAACGGGGACTTTCCCTGCTGTCTAAACAGCAAGGGTGGTTGCCCTGAGCAACCGTCACACTAAAGTGACAGCTAACACCCTTAAAGGGTGAAAGCTTTAAAACATGTTTCTTCTGAAACACCACTGACTCAGGGGGAGTGGAAAAGCGTGGACTTTAAGGCTGTTTTTCTCTATATAGAAAAACACTTGTTACACCCATAGTAACAAGTAAAAAACACCTCCTGGGCTGGCCACACAACAGCAGCACCCCAGGGGGTACACTGGCACAGCATCAGCCCAGGGGAGTGAAGTTCAGAAACTTCAAACAGAACTGGAATTTCTCCAGTGGCAGAGGCTTAGTCCCCATATCAGAGGGGTTGAGGTGAGTGGATATTTTATCAAGCAAAATGTCACCCTTTTCAACATGATCTCTGATAAAATGATACCTAACATCAATATGTTTGGTTCTATCATGGAACACAGGGTTTTTGCACAATTGAATACCAGATTGACTATCAGAGAACACAACCACAGAATCATTCAACAACTTCAGTTCAGTTAGCAATCCTTTCAACCAAATGGCTTCTTTAAAAGCATCAGTAATAGCAATATACTCAGATTCAGTTGTAGACAAAGCAACTACATTTTGCAATTGGGATTTCCAGCTAACACATGAGTTACAAACAGTAAACACATAGGAAGTTGAAGATTTTCTAGAGTCTCTACAGTTTGCATAATTGGCATCAACAAATCCACTCAACACAACACCAGGTTTACACTTCATAAATTTCAGGCCATAATTCTTAGTACCAGCAAGATACCTAAGCAACCATTTCATGGCCTCCCAATGGGGCTGACCAGGATTAGACATGTATCTACTCATGCAACTAACAGCATATGCAATATCAGGTCTAGTGCTAACCATGAGATACATAACAGATCCTACAGCACAAGCATAGGGCACAGAATTCATAGCTTCATATTCAGCATCAGTTTTGGGACATTGATCTTTTGACAAAACAAAATGACCAGCAAGAGGCACAGAAACAGATTTGCATTTAGACATGTTAAACCTATCAAGCAGTTTGTCCACATAGGCAGATTGGTGAAGATGAATGGTACAGTCAGCCCTATTTCTATCAATGTTCATGCCAAGGATTTTTCTAGCATCACCTAAGTCTTTCATCTCAAATTTAGAGCATAATTGTTTCTGGACAGATTCAATAGACTTCAAACAGGGACTAAAAATCAGCATGTCATCAACATAGAGCACAAGATACACAGGCACTTTGGAATCACAAGTATAATACAGACAGGGATCATATGAACTCCTACTGAATTTCAAGGAAAGCATAAATTCATCAAACTTTTTATTCCATTGCCTGGGGGACTGTTTTAAACCATACAAAGATTTTTTCAGCAAACAAACATGTTCAGATTTATTATCCACAATAAACCCCTCAGGCTGTTTCATAAAAATCTTTTCATCTAACTCACCATGCAAGAAAGCAGTTTTAACATCCATATGTTTCATTTCCCAGTCAAACTGAGCACACAATGCAAGCATAATTCTGACAGTAGTGAACTTAACAACAGGCGCAAATATTTCAGTATAATCAACCCCTTCCCTTTGAGAGAACCCCTTAGCAACTAACCTAGCCTTAAATCTGACCTCACTACCCTCATGCTTGACTTTGTATAACCACTTACAGTCTACCACAGAGGATTTAGGGGGTTTAGGGACCAAAGTCCAAGTTTCATTTTTCAAAAGTGAGTTCATTTCTTCTTTCATGGCACTTAGCCATTTTTCAGAATGTTCAGATTTCATGGCTTCAGTATATGTTTTAGGTTCACAGTTCTCAATCAAATCATGCATGTTAAACACAAAGTTACCAAGTTGGAAATCATCAAATCTAGCAGGCAGCCTAGGATTCCTTCTAGCCCTATCCCTAGTCAATTGATAACTAGTCAGATTTGGATTTACATCAGTAACAGTGTCATCATGAAAATACAAAGGTTCATGTTCAGCATGCATGGGGGGATTATTATTATTTGCAGGCAAGTTCACAGAATTTGGATTCACAGGATTCAAATTTGGATTTTCAGGGTTCAAGTTTGGATTTTCAACAGGAGCATTATCAGCATTTTCATTCACATCAACAACAGGATTTTCAGGCACAACAGCAGGCAAGTTATCAGAGTTATCAGTAGCAGGCAAGTCATCAGAATGCACACCTAAGGGACCTACAGAGGGAGTAGACTCCACCTCACCAGAGGTATCACCAACATTAGGGTTTCTAGCATTTAGACAAGGCATTTTAGATTCATTAAAAATCACATCTCTACTGACTATGGTCCTAAAACCAGGTTCACTTCTGAGCCACAGCCTGTAGCCCTTGGTCCCCTCAGGATATCCAAGAAAGACACACTTTCTAGACCTAGGTTCAAGTTTGTTGGTAGAATGATGCACAAAAGCAGAACAGCCAAATACTCTCAAGTTATTCAAACTCACAGATTTTCCAGAAAAGACAGACTCAGGACACTTTCCTTTTAAGGTCACACTAGGTGACCTATTAATCAAATAAGCAGCAGTTAAGACAGCTTCACCCCAGAACCTTTTGCTAAGGCCTGAAGATGTCAACAAACATCTAACCTTCTCTAGAAGGGTCCTATTCATCCTTTCAGCAACTCCATTTTGCTGGGGGGTATAAGGAACTGTCCTATGTCTCTTAATACCAGATTGGGCACATAAGTTATCCATTTCAGTATTACAAAACTCTAGGCCATTATCAGTTCTTAAAACTTTAATTCTCTGACCAGTTTGATTTTCAATTAAGTTTTTAAAATCACTGAACTTTTGGAAAACATCAGATTTATTTTTCATCAAGAAAACCCACACTTTTCTGGAATAATCATCAATCACAGATAAGAAGTACCTATTGCCACCTTGGGTAGGTTCAGGGGATGGACCCCAACAATCAGCATGCAAGTATTCAAGAACAGCAGCAGAAGTAGGCACATTGGGGGTGGGATTCACAGGAAAACTAACCCTAGTTTGCTTCCCTAACACACAGGTTTCACAGAAATTCATACATGACATTTTAGAGTTACCAAAATAACCATCAGATTTCAACAATTCCATGCCCTTCTTACTTATATGACCTAGCCTCTTATGCCAAAGCTCAGAGGCACTATCATGCACAATATGAGCAGATTCTTTCAAGTAAGGTGATGCATTGCAAATATACAGATTATTGCACTTAACAGCTTTGCACAGAATCATAGAACCCTTAATAATTGTCATGCACCCATTCCCCCATTTCCCAGAAATACCATCAGATTCCAATGCAGCACATGATATCAAATTTTGGCATAGATCAGGCACATGTCTAACATTCCTAAGAGTGTACAGATAGCCAGAATCAAATTTTACACAGATATCACCTATTCCCTCTACCATGCATCTTTTATCATTAGCCATAGAAACAGATGAGTTATGCATTTTCTTATATGATGTAAACAGATGCAAGTAAGGAGTCATGTGATAGGTGCAACCAGAATCAATTAGCCACTTATTTTCATCAAGAAAAGCAGGCAAAGCAGCATTAACATCAAGAATCATAGCATTCTCAGAAATCATGTAAACAACACCAGCATGATCATTTTCAGCAGCAATATTGGCATGGTCACCATTGACCTTTTTGGGCTTGGGACAGTCCTTTATGAAGTGTCCCAGCTCACCACAGTTAAAGCACTTCTTACCCTTGGGTCTAGACTTAGACCTAGACTTACCCCTCCCCTTTTTCTTCTCATTGTTTTGATTGCCATTACCTTTATGGTTCTGACCACCATAATTCCTGGACTTAGACCTCCCTCTAACTTGATTAACTTCAGAAACCCTATGGCCTCTATTAGACCTTAAGTCTAATTCTTTGCTTTTAAGCCCATTAATCACAGTTTCTAGAGTCACAGAGTCCCTACCATACTTAATAGCAGATTTCACATCAGAGTAGGAATCAGGTATAACATTCAATAACACAATAGGGGTGTAATCATCAATGTGTTTGTCACCAGTCAACTTAATGTCTTGAATCAGTTTAGTGAATGCATCAATGTTATCAGAAATGTCTTTACTCATATCCAATTTAAATCTGAAAAACTTTTCAAGTAAGAACAGTTTACTATTCAGGGAAGTTTCAGTGTAAAGATCATGTAATTTTTCCCAAAGCTCTTTTGCAGATTCAAGTTCACCCACCTTTCTTAAAACAGATTCAGACAAACACAGAATAATGGCTGAGTGGGCAAGTTCATTAGTTTCAGCCTTCATTTCATCAGAGTCATCAGTGGAATATCCACCACTTATAGCTTTAAAAACCTTTTGTTGAATCAAAATTCCTTTCATCTTTTGTTTCCAAATAGCAAAATCCCCTTTTCCATCAAAAGGTGCCAAGTTAAAACCAGACATTTTGAGAAATTGATTTTGATGACTCAGTTTTGAAAACAAAGATAAAACAGAAAGTTCAAGCAGTCACAGAATCACACAGAAGCAATTTTGACAGAAGATAGTGAGCACAACACACACACACTTCTAAATTCTCACCAAAGTGAGAAAGAGAGTCCTAAACGCCCTACTCCCTATTGAGTAACTCAGAGCCTATGATGAGCAGGTATTGTCCTCAGACAAATGGACACCCCAGCCTTCACAATATACTCACACCCCTCAAGGAAGTGTAGCAAGGGAAGTTTGGTGTGCCGGGGGCCACCACTTTGGACTCTACACAGGCACTCACCTCTCCAAATAGGTTAAGTTACTATAGGTTTCTGGTATCACAGAAAGAAACCCTAAACCTAACACACAGCAGTGCAGATCACAGAGGGTTCAAACAACACAGAATACAAGCAGGCAGGTTGTTCATGGTATTTTCACAGAAATAGGGTTTAACTTAGAACAAAATCAGTAAACCAATTTTACCAGAAAATATTTTTGAACAAGGGTTTTGAAAACAGATTTTTCAAACTTAAATCACCACACACGACCACCAGGCGGGCCACACCATCATAGAATGCCTCCAGGCGGGCTGACCATCACAGAAAGAGGGGGTTCAAGCCAATCACTTACCTTGCAGGGTTATTCGCAAGGGACCCCTTGTAGCAGTTCACGTTTAGCGTTTCACAGGCAACCCGGGTACCAACCTTACAGCCAAGGGGGTGATCAATCCCAGATTTACAATGGCTGGGGGCACCTAATTCGGGTTTGCGACCTGGGTCTCCTACCAAGCAGTGTCGAGCAACTTCAACCCTCCAGGTGGCAGATCTGGAACCCTAGGTAACGGATCTGGTCTGGTTGCTGATAGCCGCCGCCGTTGAGGCGCTGATACCACTGTTGAGTCTCTTCGCCGGCGGTCGTCGCTTCGAGGCACCTGTAAACACGCAAATAAGAACAAATCAGATCTGTAATACAGCCTTTAGGCTATCTCAAAATTCCACCACTCAACAGTCAACGGATCTCAAGAGATCCGGTCTGTATATCAGGTGATGGACTTGGATAAACCCTAAAAACGCATGCAGCGGCCAGGAAACATAGAATATATATATATAAGTATAGATCTGGAAACAGAGATAGAGATCGAAGAGATTTTCGGCTCAGGACTGTAGATCTATCATCGTAGCGTGACTGGTGGCAGTGGTAACCGGCAAATATGTCAACAGCTACCTCCCTCAGCCCAGGAGCACAAAAGCTCCGGTGACACAAACACTCCGCCTCACAGAGAGGTAAATCAGCCGAGTCCAAGGCTTCACTAGTCGTCTCCAGCACACGAGCTCACTAGGAGGTCGCCGGAGACGAAGGGGGAAGCGGCGGATAACGGTGAACGGAGAACACACAGAATCGCACACACTCGAAGGTGAGATCGCACACAGTGGCTAGGGTTTGTGTATCAGGCTGAGTAAGTGAATGCGAGGAAGAGAGTTTATTATATCATAGGCAATCAAGGGCTCAGATGCAACCTCACATTAAACCTAGGATCCAACGGTCAGCATTGGTCAACACAGGTAAGTGGGTTGGGCTTTTTATTTCAGAAAATAAAACAGGCGGGCCAAAGGTGATTGGGCTGATATAAGAAATATTGGGCCTAGCACTTCAACCGGGCTGAGCTGCTACTGTTAAATAAATGGGCCAACACCCATAAATTACAACAGATTCGAGGGGAGGTTCTACGTGATGAGCTTGCAAGGGAATGTTGTCGTCATAGAGGAGGAGAATAAGGCGGGTTCTCATCGTTTCGCGCCTTCTGCCTTCTGGGCCGTCGAGGCATTTTAGCTAGGGAGTACATGTTTGAATTGGGCGGGGAGATAAATAGATAATGGTGGTGCTTCTTGTGTCGAGAGAGTCGATGGAAGTTGTGGATGATGTACGTGGTGCTGTTTAGCTCGACGTTGGGAGGCTGAGGTGGCTGAAAGTGGGGAAGCTCGGGGGTAGGATCGGGTTTACTTCACTCATAAATGGGGGTGATGGTAATTGGATGGCTTTCGACATGGAAACGGGCAAAGTTTCGAAAGTTTCAAATGAGTGTGTCTGTGTGGAGAGGGGAAGATATTGCCAAATTTGTATCTTGGTTAACCACTATGAATTCACGTGTGTGAGTTCAATTATTTTGTTTTGTTGTAGTTGGTTTGGTTTATTAATTGTCTCTAAATTATAAAGTGATACATTAATGTTTATATAGTAAAAAAGTGCAATGTGATCGATCCGCTTTGTCAATTGTCATCCGAACATGCACTTTGAAATAAAGATATTTCTAATATAAAATTATACTACCTTGTAAACAAAATTTCAAATTGTATATTAATTATTTTTAATATAAAATAAAGAATCATAATTAAGGAGTAATTATCCGCAAATCATTTGAGAATGACTGACCTAACTTGTCCTACAAGATTCATTTAAATCGTGGTTATATATACATGGATATATGGGAATATTGGAAGCTATCGGTCGCCCTCCCAGATCCTTTTTTTCACTCAACTCACACCCTTGACAGTCTCTCTTTTTTCGTAAAGCATAAAAACCATGGGTCGCGGCAGCGGTGGTGGTGGCGGTGGCTATCGTGGTGGTGGTAAGTTTTCCTTACGATTATAATTTTTTTTAATGACAAATTGGAAGGCATGATTACTGATTAAAATTGTTGTTCGATTGGCAATGTTTGATTTTTCGATCTTTCGATTTTGTTTCTTCGCTCGCTCGGAGTTTGTGTTGATCGTTTAATTCCTCAGGTCGGCAAACTAATTTTTGAGAAATGAATGTTTTGCCTAATTAATCTTGCAGGAAGACCCCGTGTGGCACGTGGCAGCGCGCCGCCACCTCAGAAAGGTATGTCCCTATCGGTTGATTAATTATATCTGGATTATATTTTTCTTACATGTTAATTTTAATGCTGCAGCCAACACTCCAGCTGCTAGTGTTGCTGCTACAATACGCTCCAGTGTAGGATCCTTTTTGGTAAACGTACGCGAAGGTATATATATATATATATATATATATATATATATATATATATATATATATATATATATATATATATATATGTATATGTGTGTTTTGTGTCGTACGTTCTAATAACATAGTCTGAATTACCTTTTGTCGTGTGTACGTGTACAGGATTTGGGTTCGGTACTGGTATAGCGGTTGCACATAGGGCAGTAGATTTTCTTTTTGGGGGCCGCAACATTAATGTTCATCATGAAACGCCCCATAATTCTTCAACCACCATGGGCGCCTATGATGCTTGCACTGTGCACTCTAAGACATTCCAGGATGTAAGTAATTAATACTCCAGCAATAATAATGTTACTCGATCCAATATTAATTTTCACATATGATCGATTCAGTACTAGTATTAGTATATGTATTTGTGTTGACATGACGAATCTATCGACATGCAGTGCTTGAATGGCTATGGCAATGACATCAGCAGGTGCCAATTCTACATGGATATGCTCACAGAATGCAAGAGGAATAAATTCATTGGGACTATTCACTATTCATGATACATACCTACAGCTGGTGATTTCAGTTTGCAGTAATGTTTTTGGGGAAAACAATCTCTTTGTGAGATTTATTTGTTAATTCATTTTATTAATTACTCTATATGGAAAATATAGAGGGTATATTCAATTCAGATTTTGGATTTTTTTTAGATTTTAAGAGTGATTTTCAGATTTTGAGTGACTTTTTTTTATTGATTTACATAATTTTTTATAGAATTCTTTTTTTATGGATTTGAGTGACTTTTTTTTTTATTGATTTACATAATTTTTTTATAGAATTCCTTTTTTATTGGTTTACAAAGATTTTAATTTATAGAATTCTTTGGATAATATTTTTTTAAAATAATTTTTATTGATTCTTCCGCAATAATCAAATTTACATGAATACACATCTTCAAATTTTATTATTTTTAAAAATAATTTAATTTATTAAAAAAAATAAGTATAGTTTTTTTATATAATTTTTCAAATATATAATCTTCAAATTTTATTATTTTAAAAATAATTTAATTTATTAAAAAAATAAGTATAGTTTTTTTATATAATTTTTCAAATATTATTATTTTTAATAATAATTTAGTTTATTAAAATAGAAATAAATATAAATATAATTTTTTATTTAATTTTTAAAGTTTTATTATTTTTAATAATAATAAAAATTATTCCGAATTTAAAGTATTCAAAATTATTATTAGGATATAATAATACTTTTGGAGAAAATTCAAAATAATAAAAAATTTAAAGAGGGAAAAGTATTCCGAATTTTAGGAGAGAATCCAATTAAATACGTTCTTTTGGACTTTTTAAAATCATGATTTTTAAAAAATTTATTGAATAACTCAAGATTCTTTTGGAATTTTTAAAATTCTTAGACTTTAAAAGTCTTAAAAAATCCTAAACTCTCTAACAATAATCAAAGATTTAAATGTTATAATAATTTTTATTCAATATTATTTATTTCTATATAAAATTATTTAGTTCTCTAGTTTTTCTTTCTATCATATCTTTAAATATATATACTATATATTATATTTTTTTTGCAATAATCAAAGATTTAAATATTATAATAATTTTTATTCAATATTATTTATTTCTATATAAAATTGATTTAGTTCTCTACTTTTTCTTTCTATCATATCTTTAAATATTATACTATATATTATATTTTTCACTTCATTTATAATATAATTTAATCTTTTTTTGTCATATAAATAAATTGATAGATTATTTTTTGTTTTATATGGATTATTTTTTGTTTTTATTTCGATCGTAAAAACTGTAAAAACATATTTTATTTTTTTAATGGACGGGTTATATTGTGTATACAAATTTTTTTAGGTTCAATTCTGATCTTCTGTTCATTGAAAAAAACTAATTGTTTATAATATTTTTTTTCTGTTCTTTAATCGTGTGTGGCTAATAGATTTCTTCATTATCAAGATTTTTTTATTAAATGGTTGGACATGTGCAATTTAGATAGTTTAGCTAAAATAAGTAAATAACTAGAACATTAAAAAGGAACACATTTAGGCCATCTCCAACCGAACACAAAAATTTAAACTAAAAAATACTAAGTTTTATTTTAAGTTTACAGTAATTTGACTCCAACCGAACTCAAAATTAGTTTAAGTTTAGGCTTACACTAATTTGACTCCAACCGAGAAACTAATACTCTAACTTAAAATAAATTTTTTTAAATATTTTTCTTGTATAATTATTTATACTATTTATATAAATAATCAACATCTTTACAAATTTACAATTTTATCTCATAATTTTTTAAATTAAAAAATATAATTAATATTATTTTCAATTTAAATTTTCAAATATAATAAATATAAATAATACTAAATAAAATATTATTTAATTATTAAAAAATTACATTAAAACACACAAAAAACTAATTATTAATTATTTTTGTTTTTGTAATTTGTAGCATTTTTTAAAATATCTTGTTTATTATTATTATTTTATTTTTAATGTTAATTATATAATTTAATTATTTAATTGTATTTCATATTGTGATATGCATTCTTATTTCATTATTAAAAATATTTTTATTAAAATTTATTTTAATTATTAATGATATGATTATTAAAAAAATCAAATTACAAAAGATATTAAATAAGATACTAAAAAATAATTGATAAGTTATTTTTATTAATTTATAAAAAAAATAATCATTTTATAAATAAAAAAAAGTTTTTTGTTTGAGTTTACGGTAAACTTAAATATAAGTATTTTTTGTGTGGGTCCACCTATAAACCAATAATAGGTTTATGTTTTGGTATCGGTTGGAGCATCTCCCCTACTCAAAAATAAGTTTTTGGTATCAATTGGAGATGCTCTTAGAGCATTTCCAACCATAAAAAAATGAATTAACAATTACATAATAAAATAATAAGAAAAGAGATACATAAAAAAATGCTAACAATTACAAAAATAAAAATAATTAATGATGTACTTTTCTGTATTTTAATGTATTTTTTTAATAATTAATTAATATTTAATTTAGTATTATTTATATTTATTATGTTTGAAATTTTAAATTAAAAATAATATTAATTATATTTTTTAATGGAAAAAATTATGAGTTAAAATTATAAATTTGTAAATATTGGTTATTTATATAAATAGAATAAATAAATATATAAGAAAAATATTTAAAAAATATTCTTTTAAGTTAGAGTATTGGTTTCTCGGTTGGAGTCAAATTACGGTAAACTTAAACTTATTTTGAGTTCGGTTGAAGTGAAATTACTGTAAACTTAAACTTATTTTGAGTTTAAGTTTTAGTTTCTCTGTTGGAGATGGCATTAGCTAAGAGAAAAAAATATATATTTATTAAATAATTGAAATAATAGATAGTCCACGTACTAATGGATAACTCATTTGATAAAAGAGAGAAAATAATGTAAAAATGAATAGATATTGAAATAGATCAAGGAGCGACAAAATTAATAATAATTAATATAATATTAATTAGATTATAGGATGCGTATAATATTTTATATTTGTATACTTTAAATTTTTGCCACAACTTTATGTTGACAATACATGTTTAATTAATTGTACATTTTAAATTCTTGTTTGAATCTTTGGTAACGAGAACTTTAATGAATATTTGATGAAGAATATGTGATGAAAAATTGAGAAATAATAATAGATAAAGAGAGAAATTGAGAAATAATAATAAATAAATAGAGAATATGAGAAAAAAATAAAATTGTATATTTTTATTAAATATAAATATAAATTCTTGTTTATATTACTGGTTGGAACAAATATTTGATGAAGATTTGATGAAGATTTTTTTTAGGTATCCTGAATATTTGGTGATTGAAATAATAACTTGTTATAAACTAAAAGAAATTGAAAAAGAATAATAGATAAAGAAAGAATATGAGAAAAAAATAAAATGGTATATCATTTCTATAGGAAAACTCTTTATAAAAGATATAAGGTAGGATTTATATTTTGTTTAAAGGATAAATTAGTTCAATTATAACAATTAGATCAATTTTTCAAATAAAATTTTGATTATATATTTATATATATATATAGATTCGAAAAATCTATTGCTCAGAAAAAAAACCTAAAAAGAGGAAGAGTCACTAAGACAAGAGCTAGGTAAGCAAGAAGGAGAGGCTAGAAAAGGCGAGGCAAGGGGCTCTCCATCTCTAGGAAGATTGTGTCCAGAATCTGGTAATCTAAGCCTTGCTTCTTCTGGTCGGCTCGTATTAGCTTGTGCTTTATTACAGGTAGTCATTCCCCGTTCCTTTAGTCGGTACTTGAATCAACATTAAACTATTCTTTTTTTTTATCGGAAAAATATATTATATATAAAGAGTATTAGAGGTACTCAAAATTTACAAAAAGATTACAAAAGACCACACCTAAAAAGAGACACAATTGAGGATTACAACACCAATTTTGAAAAGAAAAGTTTCTAAGACTGCGCCCCTTTAAAGAAACAAGACTCCAAGACTTAGCTTTGACTTCCTCAAAAAAACTTTCAGGTGTAGTTTCGATGCCTTCAAAGATGCGGAGATTTCTCGCTTTCCAAATGAACCAAAGAACGCAAGACCAATTACACACAAGGATTTTTTTGGAACTTTTTTTTCTCCAGATACCTACGTGTTGCAACAAATGAGCCGCCGGCCTATTGGGCAAAGCTGTTGAAACAGAAAGCCAAGAGTAGCAAAGCTTCCAAACATGATTTGATTTTCAACAGTAAAAAAAGAGATGTTTAATATCTTCGTCACCTTGTTCACAAAAACTGCAGCATATTTCGGTATCATCGTCAAGGATTTTTCTTTTTCGCAATTCGACTCTAGTTGGCACACGATATCTTAAGATTCTCCATACGAGCCCCGAACATTTTGGAGGTGTTAAGTTGTTCCAAATCTTTGAAAAAACTAACCAAACTTCTTCATCCAGATTCGTAGGCATCGGAAGCAAAGAAATGTGAAGAGTGTAAGCGTCTTTAGCTGTGTAGCGGCCGTCTTTTGCGCGTGTCCGAACCCAAAAGTCCTGGACTTCAACCTGTAATGAAACCCCATCAAGAACGCCGAGAAGCTCACAAATCGACTCTTGTTCCCACGAGAAAAGATTACGTCTCCAAGCAAAGTTCCAACGCCAAACCCCATTATTCTATTCTATATTATGTCTTTCTTTCTGAAGGGCTTGCAGTTCATTACACCAAAGGCTTTCAGTGAACTATTGAAGCTATCGAGAGAGTACCAAATACTGACGGTGACGAAGCAACTTTTGGTGGACGCGGAGCCAACGAGTTCAGTTGAACAACATAACAAGTATAAGGTTACAGAAGGCGAACCTTCGCCAACTTTGATAGGTATAGCATTGCAAGTGTTAAATGATAAATGATTTTTTTCTTTTTAAGTGGTCGAAATCTCTATTTATGAGAGATTTAAAAAGTCAAGTTTAGTTATATTTTTTAAAGATAATCAATTAAAATTAAAATTCACAAAATGTTGAATACCATGTATTTTTAAGATTTTTTAAAATTCTAATTGAATAACTTTCGATTTTAACGAACTTTTACAAATCTGAATTGAATAGGTACAGACTTTAAAAGTCCATTAAAATCTTACACATAAATGATTTTTTTCTTTTTAAGTGGTCGAAATCTCTGTTTATGAGAGATTTAAAAAGTCAAGTTTAATTATATTTTTTAAAGATAATCAATTAAAATCCATGAACAATTAAAATCTATTAAAATTCACAAAATGTTGAATAACATATGTTTTTAAGATTTTTTAAAATTTTAATTGAATAACTTTCATTTTAACGAACTTTTACAAATCTGAATTGAATAGGTACAGACTTTAAAAGTCCATTAAAATCTTATATAATCATAATTGAATACTGTCTGTCCCTATAATTCTAAGCAATCCTACAGAATCCTACCTAATATCCTACAGAATCCCTACCTAATTGAATACGTCGTCTCCCTTAATTGTAAGCGCTTTTGAGTCATATTTCAACATAAATAATTAAAAAAAAAAGTGCAATATTGTGATCCGCTTTGTAAACAAATTATACACTTGTAAACAAAAAATTGAAAATTGATTTTCACATTATATATTTATTTAGTATGAATATAAAATAAATTAAAGCATCATAAAATTAAAGAGTAATTATATTCACTGAACCGCTTAAAATCCGGTTCACCGGACTGACCTAACTTGTCTTACAAGTTTCCTTTAAATATAATCGTGGTTATATATATATATGGAATGGATTGGAAGCTATCGTCCTCCCAGATCCCATATATTTTTTTTGTTTTTCTCACGTGTAATTGCACACACCCGCCGCAGTCTCTCTTTTCTAGTCGGCGATCGAAAGCATAAACCATGGGTCGCGGTGGTGGTGGTAAGTTTTCCTTGTGATAGTTTTTTTTGGGGGGTGATTTTACTGATTAAAATTGTTGTTCGACATTGTTTGATTTTTTGTTTTTTGTTTTTTGCTCGGAGTTTGTGTCGTTTAATTAGTTTGCAATCTATTGAGCAACCTATATATGAATCATGAAATTAATAAATGTTTTTCTCATTAATCTTGCAGGAAGATCGGTCCAACCTCAGAAAGGTGCCCTGCTCCTCTCCTCCATTCGATAGATTAATTATATTTGGATTATGTTTTTCTTACATGTTAATTTTAACGCTACAGCCAACCCAGCTCCTCCTCCAGCTGCTACACTAAGCTCCGGTATTAATAGATCCTTTCTGGGATACATAGTCGCAGGTATATATATATATATCTGTGTGTGTGTGGAAAACCTAGCTACATGATTGATCTGGATGGTCGATATGATCCTGTAGTTGGAGCTCGATCCTCATCGTGTTGTTCTAATAATTAACATATATATAGTCTGACCCTTTTGTGGTACGTACGTATACAGGATTTGGGTTTATTGGTGGTTACGCGATTGGACAAAGGGTAGTAGATGGTGTTTTTGGACCCGGCACCATTCACGTTCATGAAACAACTGTGGACCCACACTCCGTTGCTGCAACGAGCATGGGCGGCTCTGATGCTGGCAGTGCGAAGGCTAAGCTACGCCAGGCTTGCAGTGTGCAGTTTAAGGCATTCAAGGATGTAAGTAATTAATAATAATGTTACTGCAATATTAATTAATTAATTAATTCACATATGATATGATTGATTAGTAGTAGTAGTAGTAGTGTTGACATGACGAATCCGGTATGCAGTGCTTGCTTGGCTATGACGATGACATCAGCAAGTGTCAATTGTACATGGACATGCTCAAAATATGCGCGAGGAACTCGGCAGCTGGCATGAGATAGCTATAGTTACTAAATTCGTCGCCACTATTCAAGATACTGTACATACCTAGCTAGCTAGTTGGTGATTTCACAAACAATTAATCTTTTTTTTTTTCAATTCATTTTATTAATTATTATGGGGTATATATTTTTACTTAATGAAAAAATTGTTTTTTTTTTTAAATGAGAAGTAATCATTCTAATGACATGATTAGTTGAAATGAGATGAAATTCTTAGATGAAATTAAATGAGCCATAGAAATCGGGTAATACTCGATGTAAATGACTTGTGCCGATGTCACCATATTTCAGACATCGGTTATTAACCGATGTCTGTATTAACATTTAAATCAGTATTAACTAAGAAAACGATATAATTGTGAACTTAAGAAATCAAGTATTAATCGAAATCAAGTATTAATCGATTTCGTTGTGAGCACAGAAATCCGATGTCTGAAATATACCAGAGTATAGATATAGCGTCTCATACACATCGGTGGAAAGTCGATTTATGTACTCCACATAGTGATTTCTATAATATGTACTCCACATAGTGATTTCTATAATAATTTTAAATTTCAGGTGGAAAGTGATTTATGTACTCCACGTAGTGATTTCTATAATAATTTTAAAGCCCCAATTATATATGGGGCACTTATAAGATTGTTATTATATATTACACCCATTGTTTTGTCTAATTATATAATAGGGCCGACTACCTATTCTAACCTTTATTTATTTATCAATTTTAATCATGATTATTTTAGTAAAACATTTATGCTTATTCTAACCTAGTTCAACCAAATTTGATTACCTTTTATTTAGCACACTCCGCCCACTTTTTTTATAAAACACGTTCCTCCCACTTCATATCAACCATATTTATACTCGTAAGCCTATGATTATAGAACTCGTGTCTCTTTGTTGCCGTTGTCGAAAATCGGACCGCGCGCCCATTGATCTGCCTAAAGCCGATGCAACACAGATCGAGGGAAATTAAGATCGATCTCGATGAACCTCCGCTATTGAGATTCAACCACGACGACATCTACGATAGACTGTGCAACCAAGATCCTGCAGTCGGCCCTTCAGTGCCAGCCACCGAGCCGCATCAGCCGGAGTCATCTCCACCCCGCGAGTTTTGCCGCCCCTTCAATTGATGAAGAAGAAAATAGGTACATTGTTCTTTTGTTTTTCGGGTCCTTGTGTACAATTGATTTTGAAAGCTCTTGATACTTCTGTTTTTTTATGTAATTTGTAGTGTTTTTTGTATATGGGAAAACGGGAAAAAAAATTGGATTAAGATTTTACAAAAAATAATTAAAACTATGTCGACTACTGTAGATCGGCTTTAATTTTTATGGTTGATCGAAATGTTGCTTGATTTAAATTATTTATAATTTTGACAAAGTTCTACGCATTACCTATTCAAAGTACTACCCATACACTATTCTAGATATACTGTACGTTTAATTATTGTTCACACAAATCTTTTTTAGTTAGATTTTTAATAATATTATGTACTCCCTTTGTTAATCTCCCATACACTTTTCACTAATGCATACATATTGCTCACTCCAATTGAGTTGTTAGGTTTTCATTCATAAACTATAATATATAGTTATGTTGTAGTTGTTATTTATTGATGTGATTACTAAATGTTTAATTAATGAATATATGTGATGCTCTTATTTTTTGGGTTTTCAATTAATTTTAATTTACTTACATGAGTATTTATTTTGTTTGTAGATGGATCAATTGAAGATAGAGAAGTGATGATCAATCATTTTTTGAGAACTATCTATTGATAATCATAATTTGAGTTTTGTCATGATTTGTTAATAACTTTAATTATTAGTTATGTTGTTATTATTTCTTAATGTTTTTTTACACAATAAAACTAGCATAGTTAGGTTATGCATAGTATATAAAAGTTACACTATTATCTATCATAGTTATAAATTCAATTAACTAGTATAGTTACACCTAATAACTAAGCATAGTTATTGATATAGTTATAGTTATAAAAGTTATACTATTATCTATCATAGTTATAAATTCAATTAATTAGTATAGTTACACCTAATAACTAGCATAGTTATTGATATAGTTATAGTTATAAATTCAATTAACTAGTATAGTTATGTTAGAACTTTTATTTCAGTTTGACAATTATCAGTATAATTTATTGAAGAATAACACAGAAAACATAAAACACAAAAAATATAATACTTACTGCAACTTTAATTATAATATATTTGTACTCATAATTGCGCTAATTCTATCCCGCAAATATATTTTGCTTTTGCTGCAAATATATTTTGATATAAACATATATATATTTATATATATAATCTGATACTAGCGCAAATATATTTTGAGCGCAAATATATTTATTGATTCTTACGCAAATATATTTATATATATATAAAACTAACTTGTTTTGATAGAGGCTTGCGCAGCAATCTCCTAAGACAGAAATTCGCCCACTACCGTCTGTGTATGTAGTTGTGTATGTAGTTCTCGGACGTCTATCTTGCAGGATACAACTATCGAACTCTCGTTGTTACACACCAACTTGAGATCCTTGCAAACTCTAATGGTATCTCTCTGAAATATATTAGTAAAAAGAAACTCTTCTTGTTCTGTGTTCTTTACAAAGAAACTTTTCTTGTTCTGTTCTTTTTATGCTTCGTGATATCTCCTTATATAGGCTATAAAACAAGAGCAGTTACAATTTTCTAAACGTTACCATTTCTAAACGTTGCATGAGTTCATTCAAAAGAAAACTCATCTAAAAGTTATAACCTCTCGCGATAACGGCATAATATTATCAGAATATTTAATCAAAATAAATAAATAAACATAAAATAAAGTTTTAATTTTACCGAATAACTAGCATAGTTATATATATGAAGGGTGAGTTTATTTACACCTCCATAATTACTAAATCCACCCCTTAGATTAATTCACCCCTCTTTTTTTAATATTTTGATAATTACACCTCTTGTTAAATACCTAATTTAGCCTTATTGAAAAACAAATAAAATATTTTACTATCTGCCCACCCCACCTTTCTTCTTCCTTAATTATGCAAATGCTCCTCTACTGTAACCCGTTTTTTTGTTCTCATTTCAATCTGCACAATAAACAAATAAGTTTAGCAATTGGAATGACAATAGTTTTTTTTAACAAACACAACAAAGCTCCTCCTCATGCCCTTCACAGAATGTAAAGCACGAGTGTCCAGATCGGATACAAGAAGAGCAGAAGAATTCCGACAGAGTTTGATATCGCGACCGTTGCTCTTCGTGAACGAGTTCCTAAAACCCCCAGACGCCCAAATTCGATCTTGCAGCAAGTAGCACCCGATGACCAAGCAAATCAGAACTCCGATCAGTCCACCTTGGATCTCGGCTACGTCCTCGATCGGAACTTGTTCAGTAGGATAAAGGCGTCAGATCTCTGGTGGGGCTTCGAGGTGAAGTCACGACTCACAAAGGAGCCCTGAACTTTGTCTTCGATCCGGTATCGAGAGATTTCGAATATAGCCTTGATGGTGACGGAGGTACGACAATAGAAGCACGATGTGGAACTCCGGCGATCTGAATCTTCGACTTCTCCTGTGCCGGCGTGCTTCATTAATTTTTTTTGCAATCTTTTTTTTTAATTATTTTCTGGAATTTTATACATCAGTTTTAGAAATTTAGATGAACATAGAAGAATTATCGTGGAAGAGGGATGTACCGTTCAGTCTGTTCTTAGTATTTAGGTAAGGGCTAATATAGATATTTCACTTGTGTCCAAAATAAAAAAAATTAAAGAGAGGTGAGTTTAGTAAAACTGGAGGTGTAAATAAACTCAGCCATATATGAATTACGATATAATACCGAAACAATTGTTTTTAATTAGCTTTAATTAAGTTTGGAAATGATCTAACAAATTATAATAATTTAATTAACGTAAAAATAATAATTATTACTCCCTCCGTCCCACGATTGTCAATTGTTCTCTTGTTTGACCGTCGATTACTTATGATAAAAAATATATAAAATTATTAAAAAAAATACTAAAATAAAATTACTCTATAAATTTTATTTAATATTTTTTAAATAATTTTTATATATTTTTTATCATAAATAATCGACGGTCAAACAAGTAAACAGTTGACCAGCTTGGCAAACAATCGTGGGATGGAGGGAGTAATTTTTTAACCTAAAAGGGTATTATAGACTTTGTATATTTTAAAGAATGCCCTTATATATAATAAAAAAACATGTAAGACTCCTAATATTTAATAAAATGTAAAATATAGAACCTATTATTTAAAATTGAAAATCATAAAGTGTTTTTTATAATAAGTAAACCCAAGGAGCCCTATACCCTAAATGTACCAATTTTAAATTTCATTTAATTAACAAAAAGTGATGTCCTTAACACTAAAATCACACCCAATATATAAATATATTAATAAAAACATAAAAACCATATTATTTGCTTCAATAACATCCCAAAGTATTGTAACAAATATCCAAGACATTCGATCAAACACCGATATAAATCCAAATATTACTTCCGAAAAATCTCCAGGAGCAATTCTTTTAGTAGATGCAAGTTTAGTCAATTCAGCAACAACCTCTTTCGCTCAGACCATTTGGAAGCTTTCTGTAATAAACATAACCAAATCACCATAAGCAAGCATTACAATCATTAAATAAACTCAGAAATATATGATACTATCAATTAGGAAGTTCCAAGTTATATCCCGATTATGGACTAACTGTAAATAAATAAATAAGTAAATATAGATCTCTTACAGTACTTGCATAATGAATTTTGGATCCCTAAACAACAATTCAAATGGTATAAGAAACACAAGAAGAAACTCAGAATCTAATGGTATAAGATTCAAAAGCCAACGTGGAGATTGAAATATAAAAGTATCAAACACATACACTTCCAACAATTAATTTAATTTTAGAAAATCCCAAATACCTCCCATATTGAATCATACCAAACAAAAGTGTTGAGACTTGAGATAGTATTATACTCCCTCTGTCCCATAGCAATAGTCTTTTGTCCGTCCAATACATATGATATATAATGTACAAAAATTATGAAAAAATAACTAAAATAAAGTTTAACTATTATATTTTATTTTAGTTATTTTTTCATAATTTTTGTACATTATTTATCATATGTATTGGACAGACGAAAAAAGTCAATGTTGACCATATGTGAATATTGCTATGGGACGGAGGGAGTATAACATAATTAACCAGTTGCAAAGTAATACTGATACATAAGAAAAATCAGTACGAGTAAGATTCAAAAAGGACTTTAAACATCTCTCGCCAGGACAAATTTCAATCGGCACAATATTGAACACTCCAGTATTTTCAACGTCATCCTCTTTGTAGTGCCACTCAAATGGGATTTAGGGTTCCACAATTTCATTTACTCAAAAATCAACGAAGAAAATGAATGTGAAAAAGCCCTAAAAATCAGATCACAGCTTAACCACACAGAAAAAAATGAAATAACAACACACACACCTTAGTCTCGGAAGAGACTGATCGCTGGCCGAAGATTCGGAGAAGTTGACGAAGTCAAGTTCCCTGGAATGGTTTGAAATGTGATCCTTGGCAACGACAGAGGTCAAAACGGCGTCGCACTTATCTGAACTGAATGCGAAAGTCGATTCGAAGCTACTGAATACTACATATATTGGGGATAGAAATCAGTTCATCACCTTGTTAATCACATTTGATTGAATCTGTACGCGTCAGAAAATCCATTCCGGATTTTGAAACAAAAGGAAAATTTATACAATATCACGAACATTACCTTCTCTACCATACATCCTCTCTTTTCAATGTCCAGAAAATTCAATAATACAAGACAAAAAAACCAGAGAAATAAAACCCTAAATTACGCAGTACCTCATCCCGGCTTGTCAGCCATGGAAGGTGAAGCTTATACCCTTTCGGCCATGGCAGCAAGGAATCCAAAGCTTTGAAATTCTCAGGATAGAGCGACTAATTGACCTTCGAAACTTCCCCCGAAAAACACGGTACGAAATCGCCAGCGCTCTCGACGCAAGCTCGAAATTTCTCGACCGCGACAATGGCTTTCCGATTTAATTGTCAGAAACCCTAAATTCACCGTGTACTTGATTCTGATGTGCTAGCAGAGATATAGATAGACAAGCCACGAGGACGGAAGTGAGCTGGGATTTCGACGGGGAAGCTTTGACGGGGTCACGGGTGAGCCTTCTTCGACGGAGAAGCCTTCCTCGACTCCGGTGGTAGTAAGTAATCTTGCTTCGGCGACGTCACAGCTACGGTGGAGTTTCGAAGGGCCCGAACCGGCGGAGGTGTTTGAGGCAGGATTTGTGGGTGAGAAAAAGAGAAATGAATTATTGAACTGAATATATCAACCTTAGAGTAGTAAGGATTTTTTTTAATATCAATGAAATCGCTTATACAGTACAACAAGAGATTTAATTAATTTTTAAAATAACCTCATTTAAATTAATTTTATTTTAAAATGATATTGTAATTCATATTTAAATCAGTTGTTTTTAAATTAATTAAAATATATACACTAATATATTTAAATCAATTGTTTTAAAATATATACACTAATATATTTAAATCAATTGTTTTTAAACTGATTAAAATATATACACTAACATCGAGCACATTTAGAGATGATTTAAATGATGTGAGGCTCTAGTTCCCATATATATATCTACCGCATTTAGTATTCCAAATTGTGCGAGTTTGAGGAATATATATACCGCATTTCGTATTCCAAATTGTGTGAGTTTATTCTAAATAATTTGTTGGGAGGAAATGAATATATTATCTCTCTTATAAATTGATTGCACACTTAATATTTTGATGTATATGTCACAATTTTTTTTTCACAACTTTATTTTCACAATACACATTTAATAAATTAATTGCTCCTCAGCATTCTCCATTTTTAGATGGACGGTCGGGAGTGGGTCATGGAAGATTGCCAAGTAAAGGAGCCTTACGCTCCGAGCCAAAACATGCGGTTCGGTTTTGCAATGTGGTCGAGCTCTGGGGGAGTGTGGTCCTCGTAGAGGAGGAAAAGGTGGGTTCTCATCGTTTCGAAATCACGAGAATCGGGAGGAACAGAGCTTTACCGTCTAAGGTGTCGAGGCAATTTAGTATTCTTGGTGCTTCTTGTGGTTGATGTCGAGGTGTTTAGGCTCGACGTTGAGAGGCTTTTGTGGGTGGAAGTGGGGAATATTGGATTTGGGGATAGAGCATTGTTTCTCGAGGACGAGTGTTTATGTGATAGAAACAGGAATTCCAAAATCAACAAAAAATTTCGTTGCCCAAAGCCAAAGCCAAGATGCTATTTCTAATATTATTATTGAATGACTGAAGTAAATTCTAAGGACTTATATGGGGGGTTTGATGAATGACCTTTTCTCAACTTCATGTAATTCATATACCCCTCTCTTAGATAACTTTTACAACATACCCAATTAATTATTAAATGAGATATTATTTATTTTATTACTGCCGGCGTATTTCCTACCCGAAAAAAAAAAAAAAAATCTGCCCCTTTCGTCCCGCTCGATCTCCCTCAAATAAGCAACCTTAATCCATTCAGCCCCTGCAAAACAAATTCTCCCCCTATAGCTGTGAGTATGTTCAAATTCACTCCTCTGCTCGCCTCTACTCACCTCCTCCAATCAATTCTCTAACCTTAATTTCGGCCCCAACGAATTTCATCCTTTCCTTCATCATTCTGAGACTGTTCATCGCCTCCTTCATTCACCTGGTTTGGAACCATTCATCTCCACTGGTGCAACTGAATTCTTCTAAGGTAAGGAACCCATTTATGCGATTCCGTTTTTCGACCCTTTTTTGTTTCTGCAATTTTGTGTTTGCAAATTTTTGTTCATAGCCTTCATTGAAATGACCAAAGATGAAACGAATAATGCAGGTTATTTGCGATGAGCAGAGAAGTTTGGTTATCGGTTTGCTACACGGGTGATTTTACCCTCTGCGATGGTGTTTTTTCCTGGGTGTTTGATGGTTGGATTGAACGGGGCAAAGTAATTCCATTTTCAGTTCCCAAAAAAATTACCTATTCGGAGCTTTACGGTAAGTTTATTGAAAAGTTAAGAATTGATTCATCCATGTATGAAATGATTTTTCGATGCCTTCACCCAACTGAAAATAAAGATCCAGTGTACTCTATGCCATATTCTATATACGATGATGATAGCGTAGATTGGTTGTTATCGTGTTGTGATAAGACTCGTCTGTGCGTAACTTTGAAATCAAAGACTGTTAATGATGATGTTATTGGAGGGAATGAAGAATTGAATGAACTGAACATTGATGAAGTAATGTCTGAAAGAGTTCGAGATGATACTGCGTGTTTGCTAATTGGTGTTGGAGTTGATGGATTAGATGAAACATACAACAATCTAGTGAACTCCGTTGACTCGGTTGATGATATTGAACCTACATGTGAGGCAGGAGAAGCACTCCAGCAGAATTACACCGGTAATGACAGTGAAATGCCGACTTTTGGAACAGAAGATGGACAGGGTGGAGGTGACCCCTTATTAGACGATGGTGCATGGTTGGCTAATGAGTCTAATGCAAAACACAATTTAGTGGTTCATGGAAGCCAATCATTGTCCTGGTTTATTTCTGAGGCGGACGATGTGAAAGTGAAGGATATTTTCGACACAAAAGATTATTTGAAAGAAAAGTTGCAAGTGCTTGCTTTGAAACATCATTTTGAGTTCAAAACCATAAAGTCAGATAATAGTTGGTATGTTGTCACTTGTAAATCTGAACAGTGCAATTGGCGTTTGTTGGCAACTACTTTAGGAGCTTCAAAAGTGTTTGTAGTTCGGAAATATGAACGATGTCATTGTTGCTCACGTAGTATGCCTAAGAGATTTCACAAGCACGCTTCCTCAAAGCTGATTGGAAAGTTTCTTGCACCAAATTTCCAAGATCCTTGCCATGTTTCTAAACCAAAAGATGTCATTAGAGACTTTGCCAAAGAGTATGGATATGAACTGAAGTATTGTACAGCAAACAAGGCTAAAAAACATGGAAAAGAATTAATTCGAGGTAATCCT
The DNA here is from genome assembly GCA_954870475.1 of Euphrasia confusa. Lineage (NCBI taxonomy): Eukaryota > Viridiplantae > Streptophyta > Magnoliopsida > Lamiales > Orobanchaceae > Euphrasia > Euphrasia confusa. Next base: position 10,745,601 of record OX940956.1, read on the forward strand.
GTCGACAGCTTAACAACTTACCCGTTGCTTTGTATAACCAACCCCTGCACCTTCATAACATTTAAATTCAAATTGCAACCTCCTTTCACAACGGCAGCATATATTAACGGTATCATTACAATTAAAGGTTTCATGCAATTGTCAAAGTCTTTCTTCCTTATATGTCTAGGAAGACTATCATACACGAAAATACACTGCTCTGTTATATCTAATTTGCAAACAAACCAATGGGAGCATGTATTAACTGGAATGTAAATATATCTACACTTTGGCCATTGATCAAGACATAACACCCCCGAAACCCAATGTACTAGTGTTGAAACTGTAGGGATTTTGCCTGCTGAATTATTATATGCTCGGGACACATACTGTTGAAACCACGGATCCATAACACATGCATTTTTCTGAAATCCATTTGAATTTTCTCTCATGCGCTCTCGTAAAATGTCTACAGCAACCTCCATTACCTAGATGCAAACAAATCCATTACAGATTCTAAACATTAAAAAAAACATATAAGAAGTTAAATAGATAACATTACCTCGCTTGTGATCCATCCCGTTGTCACCAACTCCTCCAGGGCTTTTGATTTAATAACACGATCATGCAAAATAGTAACTTCATGCCTATAGCTGAAGTTAGTTAGTATAATTTATACCATTAGATAATTCAAGACATATAATTTATTACCTTTCTTGTGCATCACTCGCCAACCAGTTATTCAAGTAATCAATCTTCGAAGGATCTATTCCATCACAATCCTCAAAATCAAGCTTTCTTCTTTTCACCCGTTTTGTTCGTTCCTTTCGTTCGTTGCTTCTTACCTGTACGACCTTAGTTCCCCTGTCCACAACTGCATTTTCATACAATAAATTGTTATAAAAAATCAGAATGCACAAATCATAAAATTTCAATTTTTACAAAGTTGATCACCATCCATTTCTGCTTCCATATCCGCATTCTGACTTTTTTCTTCATCACAACGAACAGAGCTAGAAGCTGTACAACAAAATAAAATTACATGAATTACTAGAATGACATTAGAAGTTGCTAGTAGTTGTACAACAAATGAAATGACCTTTGACACGTTCTGCTGCCATGTCTTCTCCTTCCTCGACACAATCATTGGATTGATTAATTACATTGTTTTGTTTATCAATAATTGGACTATCTTTTTTATCTACAAAATCAAGTTATCACATTCATTAACTATAATTATTTAATATCAAAAAATCAAACATGTAAAAACAATTCACCTGAAATCAAAGCGTCAATTTTCCACTCCAACTTTTGTAACATTGCAGAAATTTTATGAAGCTCATTGTTATCAACTTCCATTGATACCTTTTCAGCAGATCTAAGATCAGAATGATCTCCAAATACATGAATTTGTTCAGATTCACTAATCGGCAATATCTGAATCACATCCTTCAATCAAAGTATAATATAAAAGGATTAGATTCACATTTTGCACAGTGAATTACAAAAATAAAACATTCATTCCATTTCTTCAACTTCTAATGCTTCCAAAATTTCTTCCGATCGCAAACGCTTAGTCATCTGCCGTTTCATCATTCTTGGAAAATGTACACCTTCAACTCTAGTCGCAAATCTCGCAAGTGATGGAATTGATTCAAATGCCCATACCTACAATGAAATATCAAATATTACATAATGCTAAGTGTAATTAATTTTTAAAATATATATAAAATTTTGATGCATACCATGATTAACAATGGAAATCCATGCACAGCATATGAAGCAACCTTCTCACCCTTGAGTGGAACCGATAAATCACGATGCAATACTTCCGTTGTCATCTTATACGACAGATTTCCCCACGGGTAGTTGTTAAAACTTTTCAAATCGTCAACCATATCAAACCACCACCAACTAATTCCTTTTGCATCATCCAAACCAATAATAACATATGCCAATATCAAAAGCAACCCCAACTTATATTTATCCTTACGATTCTTACAATCTAAAAATGCATTCTTCACATCTACTCTACACACCGTTTTAAATCCATCAAAATAGTTCTTTACAAGAGGAGATTTCTTACCAAATGCTTCATCTACACATGTGTCACCTACAATCTTCAGCCCGGCTAATACAGAATAATCTGTCAAGCTGAATCTAAGGGACTGGACATTTATGATAAACCAACATTCATCATTACTGATTCTCTTCGACAAACGCATAATCAGGTGATGAATGATTGAACCTGACACTTTAAAGTTTGACAGGACTAACAAATTTTTAAAACAACTCTCTTTCAACAACTTTCGATGACACACGTCCAATTCTTCGTAAACTGTACTTACTATATTCAATTGGCTACGATTGCTAAGTTTAAATTTCTTTTCTCTCTCGGAAGAGCTTAACACATAACACAACTCCATATTCCAGACAAGATAACAATCTGTGAAATTAAAAGTATATTTAAAATTAAAATTAACAGAAAATGCAAAACCTTCTAAACTAATTAAACACTGCTCACCCAGAAACATACAAACAAACATTAAAATACAAAGAAAATGTAATTGTTTCAATTAGCTTGTTAAGCCACAGTGTCTATTTATGTGTGTGTGCACTTTTTCTTTTATTTTTTATGTTTTTTTCCTCTCTTTCTATTCTACTACTAAGCAACATACGACTTATGAGGGATATAATGAAAGTCAGTTATTGGACACTGTGTTTGTTGTTCAAGCTATACTTTCAAGACGAATTAAGCCAAACTTTAAGAAAAGCACATACATATATAAAGAATTCACAGGTTACCCTTAAATTTTTCATTAATCCATATACGATAACTAGTTACTTATTCCTGTTGATTTTATTATAATTTCATTATCTTTGGTTTTAAAGGTCTTGGATGACTGCCCCGACAATCTAGATGAATATTGTTACCTTAAAAACAGCCCCAATTGATGGACGCAGAGAATTGAATGATGGTCTCGGTGCTTCCTTCGTATGGAATCGCCCTTAGTTTGGCTTCCAACCGTCGATTTGGGCGAGAGACGAATCGACCTAGGGTTTTCTTCGGCAAGTGACGAACGGATAGGGAAAAGGAATCGATGAAGGTTTTCGGTAGGGAATCGATGAAGGTTTATATGGGTTTATTGATGCATAGGAATCGATGAAGGTTTTCCTTTGTTTTTTTTCTGGTTTCTCGGGCAGGAACGATTGGAAAATTGGGAAAAACGGGCAGAAAATATTGTTTAAATGAAAAAGCAAAAATAAAATATATAAAATAATTTATTAAAAAATAAAATAGGGTATATGATAAAACCGGTCTTTAAGACAGGGTATATCATCAATTGTCCCTGGAAAGGGCTGGGAAGATATTGCCAAATTTATATCTTGGTTAACCACACTATGAATGAATTCATGTGTGCTCTAAATTAATTGACAATTAAATGTTTGTAAGGCTTAGATATAAAAGTTAGGCTCGAATTTGACAGATTTGTTTTTTAGCTTTAATTAATTCTAAACGTTTTTTAGTCATATTTCAACATAAATAATTAGAAAAAAATTGCAATGTAATGTGATGCGTTTTGAGTCATATTTCAACACAAATAATTAGAAAAAAATTTGCAATGTAATCCGCTTTGTCAATCGTCATCTGAACAATTTCAAAATTACAAAATAAGAAGTTGATTGATATCTATACTTGGGTTTTATCTATGTTACTCCCGGTGTAATAAACCATGTACATTTTAACCGTAAATTTAATATTATTATACTAAATTTACATGTAATCACCCACACTCGATGTGTATGGTGTATACATCTACGGTTAAGATGCCACAAGGAGTAGCATCTAGACCCTGTACTTGTAAACAAAAATTGCAAATTGAACTTGACTGATTTATTTTTTATTATTATAAAATAAAGCATCATAAAGAGCTACTACTAATTATTATTATTATATTCAATACGGATTATCGGTTGTTTATATACACAAAACAACCGGTTCACCAAATGTCCGCGAAGATGCAATTAAATTGCGGGCTCTGACCTAACTTGTCCTACAAGTTTGATTAAATCGTGGTTATATATGGAAGTGGAATAGAAGCTATCGTCCTCTCAGATCGATCCCATATCTTTTTTTCCCTCACATATTATATAATTGTATACACCCGCCGCAGTCGATCCCTTTTCTCGTCGGATCCCTTTTCTTGTCGGCGATCGAAAGCATAAACCATGGGTCGCGATGGCTCTGGCTCTAATGCGCAGTCTAAGGCATTCGCTCATGTAAGTATTAATAATAATTTTACTGCAATATTAATTAATTTACATAAGATCGATAAGTAGTAGCTAGTAGTAGATGTTGGGTATTTGATATGCGGAAATAAATATTAAAGAAGAAAAGGAAGTTTTTATTATGGAGTTTTTAGTTTTTATTTGTTTTTTATTGGATGATCAATAAAGATGATCATGAACACAATTTATAGGAGAGGAATGGATACAAAGAGACACTCCATTCCAAGTCCCAAGTTCTTAAGAGAAGTAAAGAGTAGTCAAAGAATACACTTAGACTTCTACAAGTTGGAATGATGTTCCAACTTATTATGAATTATTATTTTCAACACCCCTTCTTAATTCATAATTTTCAGCATCTTCTTGAACTTCTCAAACTTCTCGATCGTCACGGCTTTGGTAAGAAAATCAGCAGCTTGATCATTGGTGTTGACGAACTCCATTGAAATTTCTCCTTCGTTGACGAGATCACGAATGTAGTGATGACGAAGCTCGATATGCTTGGACCTTGCATGAAAGACCGAATTTTTAGTCATTGCAATTGTTGACATGTTGTCACAAAAGATGGTAGTAGCTCCAGCTTGTTTTTCTTGCAAATCCGAGAGTATTCTCCTAAGCCAAACGGCTTCACAAGCGGCATCCGTCGCTGCGATATACTCGGCTTCACTTGAAGATAAAGCAACCGTCTTTTGCTTTTTAGAACTCCATCCAATCACCTTAGTACCAAGAGAAAAAACATACCCCGAAGTACTTTTTCGATCGTCCAACGAACCTGCCCAATCACTATCCGTGAAACCAATCAAGGAATTATTTTCTTCTCTTTCATACTTCAAGCCTTGATTTTTTGTTCCATGAAGGTATCGTAGGATCCTCTTGTTGGAGTTGTGTACTTAATGTCTAGATTTAAGTATCGGTAAACTCCCGATCATAGCATTTAACCTATTTAATTAATAAACAATTATTTGCAATTAATTATTATTAATTAATATATGCAAATCATAGTCCTGGATTTTATACGTTGTAGTTAGTATGGTGCAAGCATGGACGCACAGAAGATCATACTATCGGTTACTCGTATTTAATCAAACAGTTGCTCACGACCTAGATGGACACGGACCAATCCATCGGTATAGTCGTTGTGTGAGAGAGAAAATAATTTATCTTAATTATTTTATCACACTTGTACACTTGGTGTATTGGGCGGATCGCTTGAGATTTATTGATTAGGATTGCCTTGGATAATCAATTTAAATCTCAAAGTATTTTATTCTTAATCCCCGATATTATTGCGGGTGTGTATATTTAATATAAGTGACTTTGATTTTCCAAAGGAATTAACCGATTTAATTATTGGGTTAATTACCGGTTGAGTTGGGTCACTATATTTTATATACGACATGCTGTGAATATTTGACGGGAAAGTGTATCCCGTAAGGGTTGATAATATCCCCGAGATGAGTTCATAAGGAATTATTATGTAAACCCTGCAGGTGGATTTAATCCGCATAATAATTAAAGTTGAACGGTACTATTCTCGGATATAAGAGATGAACAATATTTATTGAGCAATAAATAAATTTATTCATGGATATTTAAATCTTAAATACACGGAATAAATAATACTACCGGAGAAATATTATTTGATATAATATGGATTAATATTGGGAGTGCAATTTTATTTATATAGTGGAAAATAAATAAAATTTAATATTGATAAGGATTAATGGATTTGGGTTGGACCCAATTTAATCTTCAATATTTAGAAGCCCAATATTTAGTCTCCTTATGATCCCCTACGTAGCCTATATAAGCACTACATGGTCTTCACTTTTCATAACACAATAATTGACCTACGCCAATCATAAAGTCTTGGAGAGTGAAGGAGATCCAAAGGAGTTCGATAGATCGTCGCCCACACGACGTTCGGACGGGGTGCAAGGAATACGTGGGAAGATCGCAAGGTCATCAACGCGTTAATTCGTTTCTCCGTACAACGAATCGAAAAGGTAAAATCATAAACCCTCTTTTATGATTTTGTGTGAATTAATTGTAGCGTATACATGAACACACGATCCGGATAAACGTACGAACTTCGGGGACGGGGATTCGAGATCCCCGGCGAAGATCGAAAGGGGGCGGCCGAAACCTAGGGTTTCGACCGCCGGTAACCGCGCCAAGGAGAAGCCCCGGCTGGACGCCGGGGCACGCGATCGACCAAGGGTCGATCGCTGGGGAAGCCGCCGTGGGCTGGAGCCACGGCAGATGGCCTCCCCGACCTCCCTGGACGGCGGCGTGCGCGCGGGGAAGCTCCGGCCGAAGCCGGAGCGGGCGATCGACCGAAGTCGATCGCGGAGGGCAGCCGCGGGCTGGTGCCGCGGCTGGGGGCCCTCCACCCCGTGAGGTGGTGGTGGTGAGTCGCCGGACTCACCGCCGGCGGGTGCTGATCGGGTCAGCCCCGCGGGGATGCCGTGCATCCCCGGCGATCGCCATGCACGGCGATCGCGAACCCTAGCGGGGTTCGGCTAGGGTTTCTAGCCGCGGGTTCATCCCGCGGCGGTGTTAATCTTGTCGAGCCCGGTTCGTTGGTGTTCGCGATCGGTTTCCGGCGATAGGGTTTCGATCGGGTTATCGGTTCCGCATAATTTTAATAGCCCGGGATATCGATTTCCAACAATTGGTATCAGAGCGTTTGGTTTCGTGTTCATGTATATGCTCGATTATTGTTCTACCTTGCAGAATTTCCGGCTATCATGGTTGGATTTAATTATTGTTAATTAATTATCATGATTGTTCGTTTATTAAACTCTCGGACATGTCGAGATTCGTTTTGTGTGGATGAATGTTTGTAATAGTAAAAATTCGGGGGTTGACCGAATTTAGGATTTATTATTAAGTTCTTTAATTTTCCGGAAAATGTATAGGGTCGATTTCATGTATAGAATCGATACCGGATATTGTAATTTAAATTTTGTAATTTTAATTACGTTGGTTCGATGTTGAGACGATCGCCGGAAGACGAAGAAGGTGTGACGAAGAAGACAATGGACGAAGGGGCCGATCAACCCCATGATCGACCCCATGGATCGATCGCCGGTGTAGGGGCTGTCCGCGGGAGCTTCCGGCCACGCCGGCCACCGGTGGTGGTGGCGCGTGGGCTGGGGGCGGCGGCGGTGCTCCTCCCGGGCGGCGGTCGATGGTGGGGGTGGTGCGGGGACTCCCAACCCGCGCTACTCCTACCATAATCCGACATTCCTAAATTAATTCGGCTTTCCTATTTGAGTATCTTCCTTTTAGGAAACTCTCATGGATTAGGAAAGGAATTAATTAAATTAATTTTATTCCTATTTGTTTTATTTCTTTTATGGAGATATTCATGGATTAGGAATTTAATTTAATTTGGTATTAATTTATTTCCTATTTGATTATTCCTATTTTTTTGGAATTTTCATTAGATGGAAATTAATTAATTATGGAAAGTAGAAAAGTCCTAAATTTATTTTATTTCCTTATTCTATTATAGAAATCTCCTAGAATATTCCGAGTTTGACTTGGATAGATTATTCTAAGAGATTTAATAGAATTAGATGGGAAATTAAATAAATAAAAATATTAATAATATTTAATTTTATTTTTGATATATTCGATTGACTTAATTTTCGAATTAAGTAACTTTTGGATTAATTGAAAATAAATAGATTTAAATATTAGACATTAATATTCTCGTCACATGGAGCATTCAAGAACGAAGACTGAAGACTAGAAGATGCGTACGGAGATGGAATGAAGCCATGATAGTCGGAAAATAATTTTCTAGCATTATTTTGACTATGTGACACTATGTGCTTTATTGCTTGTATGCATGCTATATGTGTTTACTTTATGCACTAGATAGCGTATCCCTTATTGTAAAAAGCTAAGTGGGAGAGGGGATGGAAACATTCCCATGGTCTCCATTACTGTTCTCTTGGTGACTCTTATGGACTTTCGAAGTTCGTATAGACGAGTCATTGGAGGAGAATTCTTGTAATTCCTTTTACAAGAAACATTGATCAAGTTTATCAAACAATGCCTAATTTGTCTTTCTGAAACTGACTTCAAGTCGACTCATTCTCACCCCGGGGAGTGGAATGGAGCCAAAGCCACTTGGTCATGTGGATGACACAAATTAGAGACATTCGTACCATTCTTTGATAGGTGGGTCGATTGTCTGCTCGGCTCCCTCATTTATGAGAGATAGGGTCGCTCGCATGGCGAATCACTGGTTAGAAACTTCGAGTTTCACTTATGATTCTCCGAGTCTTGATTTACAAAATCAAATGGATCTTGTAATTGGGAGTCAATTATAAAAGTCTCTTTGTGTAGTAAACGTCCACACCACGTGGCTTGCTATGCTAACGGATTTTGAATTAATTGATGTAGACAGTTGTAAGTAATTGTGAAGAGTTGTGAAGTTGTCGTAAACGTCCACACCACGTGGCTTGCGGTAATGTAGCAATTCCAAACGATTTACTTTAGTGCTGAGTAATGGTTTACACTTAGATACGCGTTATAGTATTCTTCCCCACGAAGTTACGCTATAATTGATGTATGACCAAAGAAAATCTAATTGCTAAATCATTTGGGTGGGTAAACGTCCACACCACGTGGCTTGCCTTACCTGATGGGATTTTAGATGTGATTAGTGATTTAATGATATTATTCCAGGGAAATAATGTCGGATATTAAATTAATTGTTTGTTTAAATGTGCTTATAGGTTTAGAGAATTGCTATGAATCCACTTGAGTTGATACTTGAGGAATTTAACGCACTGGTTCCATACTGTATTGAATGGAAAGAAGAGTTAGACATTGCTCAGACTACAAAGGAGTACAAAGACGTACTCAGTGAAAATTGTCCTCCTGGACTCACCATTAACTCAACTGAGGAAGAGATTTTTGACTTTGAAAGGTGGGGTAGTGCTCGTGCATTAGCCGCTAATCATGATGTCATGCTTAAACTCAAGTTGTTGTTTGGACATGATGGGGAGGCTAGAAAAGAGGCGATGAGGATACTCATAAAGATCTGTTACTTCGATGAAACACTTGATCATGTTTTTGAGATGATGGATCTTTTAGACGAGTTGAAACAATCGCAAGCTCTTATAGCCAAAGCCAAAGGTTTCGGACCTAAAGGCAAGGGAAAGGAGAAGAAGACAAGGGGGTCCGGTGGTCCTAAGGGACTTGGACCAAAGGGTGGGATAAAGAAGCCTTCTGGCAAACATCCCCAAGGGAAGCAGTCTGAGTACTGGGGGTCTACATCTTGTCCTCTCAAAGGTACGAATTTTTCTTTAGTCGTAAAACATAGTCAGCGGTATTATCTACCAGAATTCTGGTGTGTAGATATGGAACCACTGACGGTATGTGCATTCTAAATGCAGGGGTTCCAGAAAACCCAGCGACTTAGAGAAGAAGAGTTCGAATTCACATGGGCAAAGCTGTTGAGGAGGCAGCGGTTGCAATGGAAGACATTTATCTATCTGTTTGATAGTTATAGGATTTCATTTCAAGTTTATTGCTTTGTACCTTTTATTTTAGAAAGAACTTTTGTTCTGGTCTTCTATTATTAATGGATATTTTATTTCTTTAATCATTTGATGGTTTAGATAAGAAATAATGGCGATATCCATTCTGGTACATTAGATAGCAATATATGAATGATGAATCCTTAGTCTACCACGATGCAACAAACCGTTATATATAAACTTGTTTTACTTATTAGATGAATTTCTTTATCAATCATTATACTTGTGAATTCTTGAACTTAATAGTATTTATCCAAAAGAGGATTCAAAAGGTCGAAATTGATTAAATCAATTATAGTTGGAGGAATGGACCTCCCGACCTAAGAATCAAATTTTTGGAAGAAGATACAACTAAGTTAACCTTTCTGGATAAAGGATGGAGTTCGGACAAGTATTAAGAATGATCAAAGATGATATATGCAGACATATGTGTAAATAGAAAGGAACGAGTAGTTTCTTTTTAAGGAACACTTGAAAATGGATTAGAATACTTGATGTGCCATAAAAGCGATGTGTTTCAAACACAAAGCTATTATGGGGAACCTTCAAAGTAAATCCGTTGGAAGCCTGCGACTTGTTCGCGGAGGCCACTACCTATCTAAAGAGCACATAGCATAAATCAAGGATTGAGATTAAGGTCTCAAACGACTGCACCATACACTGGTGTGTGGACATGGTGTGTCAGGAATAAGAAATGGAACTCTAATAGTAAAAGGACAAGTTTGTTCGGAACTACCTATGTTCTATGGATTTTTCTGGATACAACAACATATTGCATGTGGTTGTAGAAATTCCTAGAAGAACAAGTAATTGTATGTTCGATAGTACTACGAACCAGAAGGGTGTCTTCGCCCGGTTCTTGAAGAAGACTGTTAGATGAACTACAAATGCCCTAATGAACAAGGTACTTTATAATGAGGAAAGAGTAGACTGAGAACCAGTCTAACCGAGTAGTAGTACACCACTAACTGCACCTAATGTTATTACTGTTATACACCGGAACGCCATTGCAGTGGGAGGTTGTTAAGCAACCGGAGATATTCATAAGACTGGAGGGTTTTTAAACTCTGGATCTAGTAGACATGAAATCGATCCCTAGTTCTGCATAGGAGGCAGTACTAACTTAAATGTGCCTACTTGATAGCAATAAATTATTATTGAAGGGGCGAGATCATTTAGAAGTACAAGCTTAGTAAATCCATTTATGGATTATCACAAAGCTGAATCTTGTGGAACTTGCGAATTGGTGAGATAAGTCCATTATATGGATTCATCAAGAGGCAAAGACAAGATTGGTGTATTGGAGACGTAATGGAAACAAAGTGGTGTTTCTCGGAATTTTGTGTAGATAACACTTCATCGTTGGCAACAATGTAAAAGTGTTGTCAGACCTAAAATAAAGGTTGTCTGAATAAATCGAGATATGAGATTAAGAAGAAGTTGGATCATGTTCTTAGAAATCTTTCGATCTCTAGATAAGAACATTTGTACTTCTCTTAAGATATCTTATACGATTATGGTTTGTTTTAAACATGCACAATTCTGAGAAAGGTTATTGCCTTTCAGGAACAGAATACATCTATCTAAAGGTGTGTGTTTTCGAACACATAAAGGAGATAGATATAGACAAAGCAATTTCCTACACTTCGAGTGTAGAGAGCTTTGTAAATGCGGTGTTATAAAACAAGAACCTGATATCAACTATGCGGTTAGCGTAGTGGGAGGATATCAAAATGATCTGGATAAGAGATATTCGAATGCTGTAAAAGTACTTGGAAGTACTGGATTACTGAGCAAGACGAAATCATCTTAGATCACAGTTTCTCAGATCCAAAATCAGAGAAAGACCAGTGTAAGTCGATATCAGGCTATGTGTTCACTTTTAGAAGAGGTGGAACCTAAGGATGAAAGAGTGATAAGCATGATGCTTCTCGGACTCTATCATAAACCGAATAGCAGCCTCAGAGGCAGCGGAAGTTTTGGTTAGGTTCCGGAATGACCTCTGAACTTGGATATGATTCTTGGTTCACCAAAGGCTATGTATATAGCGGTGCATGGAGAACTGGAAGAAGTCATAAGTTCAAAAGGTGATGATAACACATAGAGCAAGTACCACCTGATACGAATCATCGTCAGAGAGACGACGCAGTAGTCACCAAGATAACTTCAAAGCGGCAACCTAGATTGCTCATTCACATGATACTTCTGGGAAGTATAACTTAAGCACGTGATGGGTATGGGAGTCGGGAGTTTGGAGGAAATGACTAGACCTTAGTACAAGTGGGAGATTGTTGGAGTTGTGTACTTAATGTCTAGATTTAAGTATCGGTAAACTCCCGATCATAGCATTTAACCTATTTAATTAATAAACAATTATTTGCAATTAATTATTATTAATTAATATATGCAAATCATAGTCCTGGATTTTATACGTTCTAGTTAGTATGGTGCAAGCATGGGCGCACAGAAGATCATACCATCGGTTACTCGTATTTAATCAAACAGTTGCTCACGACCTAGATAGACACGGACCAATCCATGGGTATAGTCGTTGTGTGAGAGAGAAAATAATTTATCTTAATTATTTTATCACACTTGTACACTTGGTGTATTGGGCGGATCGCTTGAGATTTATTGATTAGGATTGCCTTGGATAATCAATTTAAATCTCAGAGTATTTTATTCTTAATCCCCGATATTATTGCGGGTGTGTATATTTAATATAAGTGACTTTGATTTTCCAAAGGAATTAACCGATTTAATTATTGGGTTAATTACCGGTTGAGTTGGGTCACTATATTTTATATACGACATGCCGTGAATATTTGACGGGAAAGTGTATCCCGTAAGGGTTGATAATATCCCCGAGATGAGTTCATAAGGAATTATTATGTAAACCCTGCAGGTGGATTTAATCCGCATAATAATTAAAGTTGAACGGTACTATTCTCGGATATAAGAGATGAATAATATTTATTGAGCAATAAATAAATTTATTCATGGATATTTAAATCTTAAATACACGGAATAAATAATACTACCGGAGAAATATTATTTGATATAATATGGATTAATATTGGGAGTGCAATTTTATTTATATAATGGAAAATAAATAAAATTTAATATTGATAAGGATTAATGGATTTGGGTTGGACCCAATTTAATCTTCAATATTTAGAAGCCCAATATTTAGTCTCCTTATGATCCCCTACGTAGCCTATATAAGCACTACATGGTCTTCACTTTTCATAACACAATAATTGACCTACGCCAATCATAAAGTCTTGGAGAGTGAAGGAGATCCAAAGGAGTTCGATAGATCGTCGCCCACACGACGTTCGGACGGGGTGCAAGGAATACGTGGGAAGATCGCAAGGTCATCAACGCGTTAATTCGTTTCTCCGTACAACGAATCGAAAAGGTAAAATCATAAACCCTCTTTTATGATTTTGTGTGAATTAATTGTAGCGTATACATGAACACACGATCCGGATAAACGTACGAACTTCGGGGACGGGAATTCGAGATCCCCGGCGAAGATCGAAAGGGGGCGGCCGAAACCTAGGGTTTCGACCGCCGATAACCGCGCCAAGGAGAAGCCCCGGCTGGACGCCGGGGCACGCGATCGACCAAGGGTCGATCGCTGGGGAAGCCGCCGTGGGCTGGAGCCACGGCAGATGGCCTCCCCGACCTCCCTGGACGGCGGCGTGCGCGCGGGGAAGCTCCGGCCGAAGCCGGAGCGGGCGATCGACCGAAGTCGATCGCGGAGGGCAGCCGCGGGCTGGTGCCGCGGCTGGGGGCCCTCCACCCCGTGAGGTGGTGGCGGTGAGTCGCCGGACTCACCGCCGGCGGGTGCTGATCGGGTCAGCCCCGCGGGGATGCCGTGCATCCCCGGCGATCGCCATGCACGGCGATCGCGAACCCTAGCGGGGTTCGGCTAGGGTTTCTAGCCGCGGGTTCATCCCGCGGCGGTGTTAATCTTGTCGAGCCCGGTTCGTTGGTGTTCGCGATCGGTTTCCGGCGATAGGGTTTCGATCGGGTTATCGGTTCCGCATAATTTTAATAGCCCGGGATATCGATTTCCAACACCTCTTTGCGGCTGCATAATGAAGCTTGCTTGGATCACTCATAAACCTCGAAACATAGCTAACGGAGTGCACTATGTCGGGTCTAGTATTTGTGAGATAGATCAGCGAACCAACAAGGCTTCTATATATTTTTGAATCCATTTTTTCAGCACCATCATCTTGTTGCAACTTCTCATTTACCGTCAAAGGTGTTGCCACGGGCTTGCAATTTTCCATGTGTAATTTTTTAAGCAAGTCGACCACATATTTTTCTTGAGATATAAAAATCTCGCCTTCATTTTGTTTCACTTGAATCCCAAGAAAATATTTCATGAGACCCAAATCGGACATCTCAAATTCTTGCATCATATTTTTCTTGAATTCCTTCACCATTTTTTCGTTAGTACCAAGATAAATAAGATCATCGACGTAGAGACAAATGATCAAAAAATCTTGAGTACCTTCTTCCTTTTTTACGTACAGCGAGGGCTCACTTGGACTCTTGTGAAATCCATTTTTGTTGAAATATCCATCAATTTTGCTATTCCAAGCACGAGGCGCTTGTTTTAATCCGTAGAGAGCTTTCTTCAAACGGTAGACTTTTTCCTCCTTTTCGGCAACTTCAAAGCCTTGAGGTTGATGAAAGTAGACTTCCTCTTCAAGCTCTCCATTTAGGAATGCGGATTTCACATCAAGTTGATAGATATTCAGCCCCAATTGAGCTCCAATCGCAAGAACACATCGAATTGTTTCCATTCGAGCTACCGGTGCGAACGTCTCGTTGAAGTCTATCCCGGGCTGTTGTGAATAGCCTTTTGCAACAAGTCTTGCCTTGTGTTTTTGGACAGAACCATATTCATTGAGTTTGGTTTTGACACCCACTTCAAGCCGATCAAATCTTTCCCTTGTGGCAAGTCCACAAGCTCCCAAGTTTTATTTTTTTCAATTGTTTCAATTTCGGCTTCCATGGCTTTTCTCCAAACTTCTTCTTGCTTTGCTTCTTCATTATTCTGAGGTTCACAACCAAAGAAAGCAACATCACAATGCTCATAGATATCTCTCAAAGATCGGCATTTTAATGGAGGCGATTCGGAATCCGAACTCGACGAACTTGAGGGACTTCTTTGAGGTGTTCTTTGAGGACTTGTTTGAGGTGTTTCATCCTCATGTTGCTGCTGCCCATTTGGAGTATTAGGTGATTCCACAGAATCATTTAACACCAAATTATTTGGTGAAGAATTTTCCTCATTTTTCCATTTGGTCATTTCATCGTAAATCACGTCTCTTGAGACGATGAGTTTTTTATTTTCCGGGTTATAAAGCCGATAACCCTTCGACTCATCGCTGTAGCCAACATGAATTAATTTTTCACCTTTTTTATCGTTTTTGTCTCGGTTTGGAGTTGAGACATGAGAGTAAGCAATGCTTCCAAAAACTCTCAAATGATCAACCGTTGGCTTCTTTCCATGCCAAGCTTCGTACGGTGTTTTATCAAGGACCGCCTTTGTTGGAGATCGGTTGAGAATGTAGATAGCCGTGTGTACAGCTTCAGCCCAAAATTGTTTTTCCAAGTTTTTCTCTTGTAGCATGCTCCTCGCCATCTCGACGATGGTTCTATTTTTTCTTTCGGCGACACCGTTTTGTTGTGGACTTCTACGAACGGTGAGTTGCCTTTGGATCCCATTTTTATTGCAATACTCCATGAATGGTTTGTAGAGAAACTCACCACCTCGATCCGTCCGCAACGACTTGATTTTTAATCCACTTTGATTTTCTACAAGAGCTTTGAATTGTAGAAAAGTGGAGAACGCTTCTGATTTTTCACTCAAAAAATATATCCACATCATTCTTGAAAAGTCGTCGACAAAAAGAATGAAGTATCTTTTGTTACCGAGAGATGGAGTCCTCGTAGGACCGCAAATATCCGAATGGACCAGCTCCAAAGGATATTTGGCTCTCCAAGAAGTTTTAGGAAAAGGTAGCCTGTGCATTTTTCCAAAAATGCACCCTTCACAAACTTGCTCCTTTCTTTCGATGGATGGAAGACCAACAACCATATTTTTATTCTTCAAAAATTCCAGCCCCTTGTTGTTAAGATGACCATATCTCAAATGCCACAGATGGAATTTATCGATGTTTTCTCCTTTGAAGGCCACTTCGTTTTTCGACGGCATGACGAAGGGAAACACCTTGTTTGATGTCATTTGGATCGTCATCACATGATTTTTATTTTTCTTATCAAAGATGTTGCACTTGTCCTCATCAAAGGATAGTCGATATCCTTTTTGCATGAGTTGGCCAACGCTCAATAAATTTTGAGAGATGTTCGGGACGAAAAGAACATCGGTAATGAACTTTTGGTTACCTCCTTTCTTGTTGACAACAATAACACCTTTTCCGTTTGCTTCGAGAATGCTTCCGTCTCCAAGTTTTATTTTGGAAGTGTGACTAGTATCCATCTCCACAAAGATACTACGATCACCACACATGTGATTGCTACATGCGCTATCGATATACCACACGTTCTCAAATTCTTGTTGCTCGTTCATACAAGAAAAGAGTTGGTCTTCTTGTTGCTTGGAGAAGTTGGCTTCGTCTTTCTCGTTATTGTTCTTTTTCGGACACTTAGAATACGAGTGGTCCGCATCCTTGCAGCTCTTGCATTTAAAGAAACAAGCTTTCGTTTCATGGTTCGATTTTTTGCAAATACGACAACACGAAGACGAATTTTCAGCTTGTTGTTGTTTTCCTCCTTTGAAGAATTTTCCTTGCTTTTTTTCTTTGTTGTTGAAGCCGCCTTTTCCACCTTGCCAACTTGATTTGTTCTTGCTCGAAAAATGAAGTTTCGATTGAAACGCTTGATCAACGGGCTGATTTGATGATCGATTCAACCTTTCCTCATGAACTTGAAGAGAGCTCATAAGTTCATTAAAAGTGTAGGTGGAAAGATTCTTCGATTCTTCTATGGCTGCAACAACATGATCGAATTTTGCCGGAAGACTTCGAAGGATTTTTAGAACAATTTTACGTTCTTCGATAACATCGCCAAGACTTCGAATTTGGTTGACGATTTCAGCAACTTTCGAAAGAAATGATTGCATCCCATCGCCTTCTTTCATCGCCATGTTATCGAAATCTCTCCAAAGAGATTGTAACTTCAAGGAGGTGACTTTCTCATCTCCTTTGTAACTTTGTTGAAGAATTTCCCAAGCTTCTTTTGCCTTTTTCGCTCCGAAAATTCTCGGAAAGATGGTTTTACTCACGCCTTGTTGGAGATATCTCAAGGCACTTGCATCTCTCCGAATATTATCCTTGTAGAGTTTTTGATGATCTTCACTCCAAGTTGTACTCGTAGCTTGTTTCGGTGGCTCGGCGTATGTATTTTCCACGATATCCCAAAGATCCAATGAGATATATAGAGTTTGCATTTGACTACTCCAATAGTCGTAGTGTTCTCCAT
Organism: Euphrasia confusa; assembly: GCA_954870475.1. Classification (NCBI taxonomy): domain Eukaryota; kingdom Viridiplantae; phylum Streptophyta; class Magnoliopsida; order Lamiales; family Orobanchaceae; genus Euphrasia; species Euphrasia confusa. The sequence continues at coordinate 10,762,955 of OX940956.1, forward strand.
CAAAGATGGGTACTTGGTTGGGGGTAAGTGCAAACATGGTGGATTTTTATTTTTAGTGTGCGAGATTAGCCAAGAAAACTAACTCGGCTCTGATACCAAATTTGTTGGGTATTTGATATGCGGAAATAAATATTAAAGAAGAAAAGGGAGTTTTTATTATGGAGTTTTTAGTTTTTATTTGTTTTTTATTGGATGATCAATAAACATGATCATGAACACAATTTATAGGAGAGGAATGGATACAAAGAGACACTCCATTCCAAGTTCCAAGTTCTTAAGAGAAGTAAAGAGTAGTCAAAGAATACACTTAGACTTCTACAAGTTGGAATGATGTTTCAACTTATTATGAATTATTATTTTCAACAGTAGACTAGTAGTAGTAGTAGTATATATTTGTGACGTTGACATGACGAATCCAATACGCAGTGCTTGATTGACTGTGCCGATGACATCAGCAAGTGTCAAATCTACATGGACAGGATCGTAGAATGTGGGAGCCCGGGTGTTGATGAAACAAGCACTGCTCAGTTTAAGGCATTCCAACATGTAAGTAATATATAATAATGTTAATTCACATATATATATATATATATATATATATATATATATATATATATGATCGATCAGTAGTAGTAGTAGTATATTTGTGTTGACATGACAGAATCCGATATGCAGTGCTTGATTGACTATGGGCCTATGGCAACGATAAAATCAGCAACCTTAACATCAGCGAGTGTCAATTCTACATGGACAGGCTCGGAGAATGCGTGTCGAAATCCGCATCATCATGAGTTAGTTACTAATTAATTCGTCGAGAATATATACATAGTTGGTGATTTCACTTTTAGAGTGTTTCCAAAAAAACAATTTTTTTTATTCATGGCCTATATTATGCTTTTAATTTTGAATCATTATCAGGTATTTGATTTACTTGTGAATTCATTTTATTAATTATATGGTTAATTATATAGTGAGTAGGGGTGGCTTTCGGTTCGGTTTCGGATAACCGAACTGAAATTATCGGTTAACCGATACCAAAAGAGCTGGAAAATGAAAACCGACACCGAAAATCGATCGGTTTTCGGTTTCTCGGATCGGTTTCTCGGTTTCTCGGTTCGGTTGTGTAAAAACCGAAAAAGACAAATGGGAAAAAGAAATCTTAGTTTTATCTCAAACATAAAATAAATAGTCAAAAAAAATGAATTTTCACCAAAAATAAAAATAAAAAATAGATCTAATATGAGTTGAATTCCAGATCTGGCCTTGATAGTCTTGTGTTGTTGGCGTGGAGGCGGTGGAGAGGACGCAGAGAGGCGGCTGCAGATGCGACTGGAGTGAGAGGCATAAGAGTGGTAAGCATCGGAGGCGGCTACGGGATGTGGTTCGAATGTCGGCATATGAGATTAAAGAGATGAGCAATCAATATATTAATTAGGTAATTGAATTTTAAAAGAAATTAAGTTTTGATAAGTCCAAGAGAAACCATATGAGATGAGATGAGCAATCAAGATATTAATTAGGTAATTGAATTTTAAAAGAAATTTAAGTTTAGATAAGTCCAAGAGAAACGTACATGTACTGAGATGTATATATTATATTATATATATATATATATATATATATATATATATATATATATATATATATATATATATATATATATATATAATATATAGTATATTACTTACATTTCGATTTTCGGTGTTTTACATTTCGGTTTTCGGTCAACCGAAAACCGAATTATATTTAAATGAGCCACCGAAAACCGATCCGAATACCGATTTATCGGTCATTGGTTAACCAAATAGCCAAAAAATCGGTTCGGTTTAAAAAAAAACCGAAAACCGAAATTCGAAGTGCCACCCCTAATAGTGAGCATCCGTCCGAATTAAAAAAAAATGTTAACTTTTGATTTTACTATTAAAAAATAAAGGGTAAAAATATATTTAAATGTTAAGTTTTTTGTTTTTTTTTATTAAAAAATAAAAGATAAAAATATATTTTTAATTGAAAAATAAAGTAGTTGTGAGTAGAGTTTAAACTTTATGTGTATAAAGTAGATTTAAAATATTATTTTAAAATTATAAAAATGTAAGAATATTTATTTTGTTTTTTTGGAGTGTATCAACACTAAAAAAGAAAAGTGTCTATACGAGAAGGAGGAAGTATTATTATTCGAAACGTGTTTAATATAAATAAATAATTTAAAGAGAGGATATTTTACCCTAGTTTGTACCTCGAAGTTTAGGAATTGTAGATAGTTAGGAATTGTAGGGTAGAAGATTGTCACTAGGGGTGGAAACGAGCCGAGCCGGACTTTGCTTAAATAGGCCTGGGCCTGGTTTAAAAAATTTAGGCTCAAGCCTGGCCTAGTACCCATCGTAGGCTTTTTTAAGAAGCTCGGCCTAAGCCTTTTTTGTAAATAGAACCGACCTGAAAGCCTTTTAAAAGCCTTTTTAAGTACAATTTTAACTTTAACTTGATTTAGTGAATAAATCTAAGATTCAAATAAAAATATTTTAATTAAATTTAATTATATTTAATTCATTTTATAAAATTATTTTTAACTTTTAACTATTCAATAATTAATAATAATTAAAAACGTGAACAACATTTTATAAATACAAATAATGTTTAAAAAGTATCATCCAATCAATATAAGATAATCACATTTTAATTTTAAATTTCTAACAATGTGGGATAACAATCATAGAATAATAATTAATATGTACTTAGAAAAAACTAAAATTAAAAATATTATTTTTCTCTAAAATTAAATATATACCTTATTAATATATTTATATATATATATATATATATATATATATATATATATAATAAATAGGCCGACCTGTTAGGCCTAAAAGGCTTGGAATAGAGCTTAAGTCTGGCCTGTTTATATAAACGAGCTTTTAAAAAAGCTTAAGTCTGGCTCGTTTAATAAACGAGCCGAGCCGAGCCGAGCTTTTGTAAGCCGAGCCATAGGCCCCTGTCGAGTAGTCTGGCTCATTCCCACCCCTAATTGTCACATGTGAACCACTTCTACTCCTACCCAATAAAATTTTTAACCAATTTTCTTACCCGGCCCAAAATAATATTTAAAATAGTTATTTTCATCACTAATTTATTAAATATTAAATATTTATATTTTAAATAATAATAATAAATTAATTATTTAACTAATTAAAAAACGTAGTTGTAAGTAATTTTTTAAATAAATAATGTTTTGCTATTTCATATTATTTATAATTAAAATAAAAAAAATATTCTTTTTAAATGAATTGATTTTTAAAAAAATGAATAAATATATATTACATTAAAAATATTTGTTCACCTTAATTATTTAAATTAAATTATAAAAATTAACGAGATAAAATATTTTATTTTTATTAATTAATTTTTAAACAAAAATATATATTAATCACAATTTTAATAATTAGATTTTAAAACATGTAATTAATTTTATATCACAACATTAATATTGATTTTGTTTAATTAAGAATTAAATTATTAATATCTAAAACACGTAATTCACTTCTAGAAGTTTTTCTACCCTATATATTCCACAATTATTTGTACACTTAAAAGGATGCTCTCACGGTCAACTATTGACTCTGCAGCAAACGACAATGTCTTGTTGGCTAGAGGAGCGTCCGACACTCTGTTATCATCCTCTTCCCGAATGGGATCCTAGGTTTGATTTCAAACACGCAGCATTTATAAGCGGAGGTTTCGATGTAATGGTGGTGACTGGCGATTGTGACCCTGCATTCGCCATTTGTAGGAGGAACTTAGGCGGCGGCCGGGCATGGATCATGGAAGATTGCGAATTAAAGGAGCCTTACGCTCCCTGCCAAAACATGCGGTTTTGCAATGTGGTCGAGCTCGGGGGAAGATTCTACGCGTTGAGCTTGCAAGGGAGTGTGGTTGTCGTAGAGGAGGAGAAGGCGGGTTCTCGTCGTTTCAAAATAACGAGAGTCGGGAGGAACAGAGTCGTTCCGTCTAAGGGGTCGAGGCAGTTTAGGGAGTACATGGTTGAATCGAGGGGGGAAGTATTCGTGGTGCTTCTTGTGTCGAGGAAATCGATCGACGTTGTGGTTGATCCTTAATTGTATCCCCGACCTTTAGCATAACGCACACTCTCGCGTAGTCAAATCATGCCATGGATGACGTGATTGTATCCGGATATAAGGGCACTCCGACCGCACTTAGTCCCTCTACATTCCATAATTCTAACGGGAGATTTCTCAGTTTAATCCAAACCGGGGCCATTGTATGCTCTTGCCTCTCTAGCTTCATACCTACTTTCCACCGCTGCAAGAAGAGCGGTTTACCCGCAATAATCCAAGGGCCTCCTTCCACCACCGTACGTAATTTCAGTTCAGAATGGAACGAGAAGAAGAAAAAGCCGTTAGCATTCGTATGAATTTATATGGATATAGCCCTAGTAATCACCCTCTCAGCCGACTCCGAGCGCTCATCCCAACTACGTGTATTCTTCTCCTCCCAAATAAAATATATCAGGGCAGCAAGAAGACCACGATAGGTGCAGGAAATCCAGTGCCTCCCCCTCCAGAGTCTAGCAGCACGGATGACCGCATACTCCCAACTGTCACTCGGCCATAGGAACCCAGTAACCTCTCTCCCAGCTCTCCTCAGACAGTCCTGAGAGAATGTACACTCAAAGAAGAGATGAGCATGCGTCTCTCTACTCTCTCCTCCACAAAGAACACACGACTCCTCCCCCCGACCAATCCATCGCTTATCACGTGTCGGCAGCCGACCACGGATAGCAAGCCAAAGAATGAAGCAGTGCCTCGAAATGCGCCCCGGACCATCAAGCAGGGCGGCCCACATAACTCTATCTCTCTCCGGGTGGAAAAATGAGTAGGCAGATTCGGAAGTGTAAATCCCAGACTTATGCGGACTCCATCGTATCACATCCCTCCCCTGACCGATAACCGGTAGCTCCTCCATATATAAGCCCAACAAACTCCTCGGCGAAGTCTACCGGCCAGTGCCACTCCCTGTCAACAATAATCGTACTCAGAGGCGAGGCAACATGTAATCCAGTCAGGACTGGCCCCATCGGACATACCTCTTCCAACCGACCCAAGGTATGCCAGGGGTCCTATTTGAGAATATATTCGGCCCACTATAAATGTCTAGTTGCCCAACTTCTCTAATAGTTCGATCTGTTAGATGATGCGGTTTCTAACATGGTATCAGAGCCTAGCCTTGTGGCAGGTCCTGGGTTCGACTCCCGTCATGTGCGACTCCACCCGAATTAATTATCCACTTGTTGGGCCTTCCCATGAGGTTGAAATCGGCCCACAAGTGAGGGGGAGTATTTGAGAATATATTCGGCCCACTATAAATGTCTAGTTGCCCAACTTCTCTAATAGTTCGAGCTATTAGATGATGCGGTTTCTAACAGGTCCCTCCACAGAAACAGTTGCGACACATCCCCTATCTGAAACTGGATAGCGGGTAAAAAATCAGGTCTAAGCTTAAGAAGCTAACGCCAACTCCAAGACATGACCTAGGAATCTTCGTACTCCAGAACGAGTGTCTCCTCAGTCGATTCGCCTGAATCCAACTGACCCAAACAGACTCCGGATCCCGACTAAGAATCGTCCAAATATGTCTAGTCATAAGGGCCCGATTCTGAGCAGTGATGTCCCGGATCCCTAGCCCCCCCTCTCTGGCCGGCCGACAAACATCATCCCATCGAACCATGGGATATCCCTGATTTCCGGTCCCGTTCCATAGAAAACCTCGCATCCGTTTCTTAATCTCCTGGAGAACACCCTGGGGGAGAATGAAAACACTCGCCCAATAAACGTGCAAAGTGCTTAGCACAGAACGGATCAGCTGTACACGACCAGAGGCGCACAATCCCTAATCCTCAACTGAGTGGAAATCAATGGAGCACCCAAGTAACGCACCGGCAATGTACCAACCGGAAAGCCAAACACTGCCTGCAAGACCATAACATCCTCCTGAGCTGCCCTCGAGAGAAAAATGTTACTCTTATCCACATTCTCACGGAGGCGCGAGAACGTAGAGAAGAGCTGCAAACCTCGTCTCAGTGTATCAATCGATATAGGATCAACATGACAGGCAAGGAGAAGGTCAACAGCAAAACTCAACATGTATAGTACGGGTCCTGTCACATCTCTAGTGGAACTGAAAGGGTGACATCAGGTTTCCCTGTCTCAAGCCCCGGGCACCTGTGAAATAACCCTCAGCAGACCCATTGATGTTCACCGAGTAGGCCAGAGTAATGAGACACTCCATAATCCACCCAATGAACACCTCGTGAAAGCCCATCGTCTCCAGGGTAGCACGTACAAAAGTCCACTCGACCGTGTCATAGGCTTTCATAAGATCGACCTTCAGCACACACCTAGCTGGCAGGCCCGTCTTATCATATCCCTGCATAATCTCCTTTGCGAGGAGGATATTATCCCCAATGTGTCTTCTAGGGACGAAAGTCGTCTGATATCTATCCACCAAAAAGGTCATACTGGAACTCATACGATTCGAGATAATCTTCGCGATCACCTTGTACAACACATTGCAGCACGAGATAGGTCGGAAGTCTTTAGGATGCTTCGGGACAACAACCTTTGGGATAAGCGAAAGAATCGTTGAGTTCACAGCTCGAACAAGCTTGTCGGTACGGAAGAAGTCTGAAATGGCAGCGAGGCATTCAGATTTGATCACCGGCCAAGCTTGTTTGAAGAAAGCCGAAGAATACCCATCAGACTTCGGAGCTCTATCATCCTCAAAATCAAAATGTACATCCTGAATCTCCGCCTCTGTCACTGGTCTAATCATGAAATCAGCCACCTCATCTAGCAAACGTTTAGAAATAAAAGGGCGTAAATACCCAACCACCGGATGACTCGACGAGCCCAACAAATCTTGGAAGAAAGACACGATCGTGCTGCTGATCACCGAAGATTCATGCACTATCTCTCCCGTAGTATTCTCGACCTAAAGGATACGAGATCGACCCCGTCTAACCGCAATACTCCTGAAAAAAAGATGTGCACTGATCTCCATCCCGAAGCCAAGAAGTCTTCGCTCTCTGGCGTAGGTATGTCTGCTCCATCTCTACGGCTCGGGTATATAACTGGCGGCAGATGCCATCCAATACGAGCAAAGGCTCAAAAGTGGGGTTGGAACTAAAACACGACTGAACCGAGAGTAGAAACTCCCTAGCTCTTGTCACATTCGCTCTGAGGTGACCTTGTCGCTTACGCATCTCCTTGAACACACCTTTCAGACGCCGCAACTTCTGAACAACAGAATACATCGGCAAGCAATAAATCTGATGGTCCCAAATACTCCTCGTCCGAGGAATGAATTCCTCCATCTCTGTAATGTGGTTATCAAACCGGAACCACGATTTGAATCCTTGACCAGCTGTCACCGGGTTCAAAAGTAAGGGGGCATGGTCCGAAGTACGGGACAGGAGGGTATGGTAAATACTGTCCGCACAATGAATCAACCAAGAAAGGTTGGCCACCACCCTATCAAGAAGCCGCCACTTCCGGTCCCCAGCCTGCTGATTGTGCCACGTGTACCACGGTCCTACCGTCGGTAGAGTAACCAAATCCGCCGCCGATAAACAAGCCTGGAAATCATCGATCCCTGTCGGAACGCTACCTCCTAACGCTTCGCTCTCATCAAGGACAGTCTTGAAGTCACCCAACACTACCCAGTCAAGGTCCTGTAGAAACTCAGAGATAGATAGTAGATGGTCCCATAACTTTCTCCTCGCGGCAACCGAGTTATGGCCATACACAAAAGTGAAAAATGGCGTGACCTCAGTCCTAAGCTCTGTGACACGGCAATAGACCCACTTCTCAGAGGTTCTAATCATCTGTACATCCACCAAACTCTGGTCCCATCCAATCATAATTCGCTTACTCGGACCATCCACGTACTCAAAAAACCTACTCCGCGAAGAAAACACTCGGTCAACAACAGAGGCCCTACAAGGATTGACATGCGTCTCGAGAAGAGCAACGAGACTCGCCGAACTCTCCTGAATAAAATCCTAGCCCGCTGATGGTCCGGCTTATTCAGCCTCTGTTAATTTATGTATCATCGTATGCTTTGCCTCTGTTAATTTATGCTTTTATTTTTTATTAATTATTTTTGAAAATCTAAATTATTTATTATAATAATTAATATTTAAATAATTTTAAACATTTATTTAAAATTATTTATTTAAATAATTTATTTTACTACAGTTTTAGGGAAAAAACATTTGTTTTATATTGAAAATTTAAAAACAATATTAAAATTGAAAATAATTAAAATAGCAAAATAGCATTTATTATAAATAGAAGGGAATATTAAATTAGACTTCAGAGTATAGATAGATAATTGAACGGAACTTAACCAAAATTGATTGAATAAATCAATCGGTAGGGCCATCCATGGGTTATAAATTACTAATTTTTAAAGTCATAAATCCTAAGATTAGGCGTGATTTATAGATAACGAAGGATCAGATCAATAATCATTATATCTCATCTCTTCGTGATCTTGTTAATGCTAATTTTGATATATGGTCATCTAGGGTAACTATAGGGGTGTCATGTGTCATATGCTTTGCCTCTGTTAATTTATACTTAAAATGGATCTAAACTAAATTAAATTGATTTTTTATAAAAATAATAATAATTTTATAATTGTTAAATATTTTTACAAAAATAATCTCCTAAAATTAATTAGATTTTATACCAAAAATTATTAATTCAAATTAATTTTTATTTAATTTATTTTAATTTATTTTGAACTGAACTAACTTAAATGATTTTAACTGAACTGATTAAGTTACTGAACTTAAAGGATTTTAATTGAACTGAAATTGACAGAAACTATCAATTACTTAAAGGATTTTAATTGAACTGAAATTGACAGAAACTATCAATTAAGTTACTGAACTTAAAGGATTTTAACTAAACTGAATTTTTTTAATAATTGTATTGAAAAATTAAATTCATCTAATTTGTTTATAAACGAGTTATTTATTTACAACTCATTTTCAAATCATTTAATTCATTTAATAAATAATTAAATTGTGTCATGTTGGACAAATAAAATTTATTTAAATAGTTACTCAACTAAATTTACAATAAATTAGAAATGATGCAAATCAATAAACAAAATGAAAATGATTTATATTGTTATGATAACCATAATTATAAGAGATATAAAATTACTCGACCCTTGAAATAATATCAAATTTAACAAATGAGTTAAATGATTTAATTTCTAGTTCACAACTTGATAGCGGTTGACCTATTTAATAAATGGATCATGACTTGATCCGCTTTTTAATCGTGCTGATACAACCAGTTTTATTTCGTGCGAATTTCAAGTCGCATTATCATGTCGTGCCAAAATTAACAGAGCCAAGTCTAAAGACCGTTTCCCAGACCGTGGTTGGATTTTACAAGTCAGTTTGATTACTTATGTCTGATTTACAAGTGTATTTAGATAAAAAAAAAATTATTACATTTTGTCTTCATGCATCTGGTCTTCTGTAATTTGTTTAAAAGTAAAGATACTTGACTTTAATTTTTTTATGACTGATTTACAAGTGTATTTTGATAAAAAAAGAAATTGCATTTTTATTAAATGATGTCTTCAGGCCTCTGGTCTTATTTTGCTATGTATTTGGGGTCGAGGCTATTCACTAGGATTGTTTTGGAAGCACCGAAAATTTGTTTGTGATTTTGGGAGGTTGAATAGGTGATTGGCTCGTTGTGTTCCTTGTACTCTTTGCTTTGGTTTTATGTTTTGCTCTACTCTTGGATTTTGCTAGGGACTAGCAAAAGTTTAAATGTGGGGGAGTTGATGTACTAGTTTTTGTGTGATTTTCCGTATGTTTTTCTTGTGTCGTCTTGCATTATAGTGTGTCATGTCATGTGTTTTCCCTTTAGTTTGGTGCGTTTGACGTGTTTGTGTAGTGTGCAGGGCTTAGTTGGTGTTAGAAGCGACATTTGAGGCATTTCCGTGATGACGAGCCGAGTAGACGTGAAGACGAGCCAAGGACCCAGCTAACCACCAAGCAAGCGGCCGCTTGACCCCCCAAGCGGCCGCCTGGTGCCCTTGGCAGAACTGGCTGGAGGAACCCCCACGCGGCCGCCTGACCCCCCAGGCGGCCGCCTCGCTGTGCTGATCAGAATTTCTGGAAGACAGGGCAGGCGGCCGCTTGACCCCCCAAGCGGCCGCTTGGCCCCCGTTTTTATGTTGTTTGACCCGCGTTTGACCGACTCGTTTTGTATAAGAATAGGGTTTTGTCCTATTCCGAAGACACCTTTCTTTCACGTACGTTTTTCAGATTGGTAGACTCCGTTCATTAGGTTTTTGAACATTCGTTTTGGATCTTTGTTGCTTTTCGACTCTCGGCAAAAATCGGGGTTAGCTTCCGATAGATGCTCGTTTTCAATTATTAATCTAGTAAGCTTTTCTTTTCGCTCTTTTGTGTTATTTTTAAATTGCTTGAATATTTCGTGTTCTTATCTTATTTGTGCATTCATGAATTCTTCCACGATAGCATGTTCGATTTCAAGAATTAATATGAGTAGCTAAATACTTATCTAGGATTAGGGTGAAGCAACTCTTGTCTTAGGGTTTGGATTTACGTTCAATATCAAGGTGTTCGATTAAATGTCTATTTGAATTTCACAAACATGTATTAGGCTTTTATGCGAATATATGATTAGGATTAATTGAACTACACTAGTGCCAACCGGAAACGGGCGTGTTAATGTAACTTGATGAATGTGAATTTGAACTCGAAGTAGAGATTTGTGAATCCCGAAATCCTAGTTTCTTCTAATCATCGGCTTAAACCTTTTTAATCGCTTGCTTTCTATTTAATTAGTTAAAATTTAGTTCATAATCAAAATCAAAATCAACCAATGCATTATGCTATTTCATTTTCTCTTCTCCGTTGCAAATAAATAAACACTTTTACGCGCCGATAGTAGTGTTCCTCGAGATCGACTCGGGCGAGTTGTTTCGGCAACTAGTTCGATTACAAATTTAATTGATTTAACCCGTACGAAAACGACTTATCACCCAATATGAAAACACACTTAATTCTGAAATTATGATAATTAGATTAAAAAAAACATTTAATTGTTATGAGTATTATATTCAATTTATTTCAAAGCTTTTACAATTTGGAACATTACAATCACTTTATTTTTTTCATGTATATTGATGTGTTTGATTTTGTGTGTTTTTTTCTTGTCATTTTGTGTTGTTTTGTGTTGTGTCTTGTATAATCCTCTTGGTTTGGTGCGTTTTACGTGTTTTTGTAATGTGCAGGACATATTTGACATTAGTAGAGACTTTGAAGACATTTTGGAGTAGTCGTGTAGACGAGTATGTTGGATATCCATTGGAATAAGAACCTTGGGGTCACATATAAGTTGGACAACATTATCATCTTAACAAGGTCTTTTAAGTTGTTATTGGCCCAACTTTGACATGGTATCAGAGCGGGCCCAATACAATGTGGATCCCTAAGCTCTGTGACACGGCAATAGACCCACTTCTCAGAGGTTCTAATCATCTGTACATCCACCAAACTCTGGTCCCATCCAATCATAATTCGCTTACTCGGACCATCCACGTACTCAAAAAACCTACTCCGCGAAGAAAACACTCGGTCAACAACAGAGGCCCTACAAGGATTGACATGCGTCTCGAGAAGAGCAACGAGACTCGCCGAACTCTCCTGAATAAAATCCTAGCCCGCTGATGGTCCGGCTTATTCAGCCCTCTAACGTTCCAACAGAGTGTACTACACATGGGGAGTACCAAGAAGGGCTGCTATAGGACCCTGATATAGTATCATCGTAGTACCTGCCGTATTATCTCAAGGTACCGAGAAAATTTTCGTACACGAGGGATCCAACTAATTCGATCCCGACCCTAGATTCAACTTCCGTACTTGGAGCTCGGGCCCAAAATCAGTAACCAAAGCATCCTCACTAACTTCTTCTCCCTCTTCTAACTGATTCAACGCTCCAAATTTATTATAGCAATGATTTTGCGAGTCAGAGGAGTAGCTTTTCGCCATCCGAAGTGGCTGTTGGCCGAAAATAATCTTGTCGGCCGACATAGCGTTATAAATCTTTTGTTTGTCCTCTTTCGGTGGTGGCCTGTTAGTAGCCTTCCCGATAGCCTGCACTTGCTCCGACTGTATCACTACAACCTGTCATTCCTGTTCAATAGGTCGGACGGAGGCATCAGCAGAAGATGGCATCGAACGACCTTTTCCCTGTTTTTTCTTTCCAACCACAGTCCATGTCGTTTCCGAAACCTTGCTCGTATTTTCAGTCAAAGTGGCCCGCTTCTGTTCGTATCTCATTATTGGTTTCTGTGTGATATGTTTCTCCAGCCGAGGGCATACATTGTTTATATGACCAAAAGTATCACATAAATTATACATTGGAGGGCGCCATTCATATTCGATATCAATAGTGCAACTGCCCTTATATTCCCCTTCCACTGCTGTAGGATTAAGAATTATAACCCGATCCTTAATTGTATCCTCGACCTTTAGCATAACGCACACTCTCGCGTAGTCAAATCATGCCATGGATGACGTGATTGTATCCGGATATAAGGGCACTCCGACCGCACTTAGTCCCTCTACATTCCATAATTCTAACGGGAGATTTCTCAGTTTAATCCAAACCGGGGCCATTTTATGCTTCTGCCTCTCTAGCTAGCTTCATACCTACTTTCCACCGCTGCAAGAAGAGCAGTTTACTCGCAATAATCCAAGGGCCTCCTTCCACCACCGTACGTAATTCCAGTTCAGAATGGAACGAGAAGAAGAAAAAGCCGTTAGCATTCGTATGAATTTATATGGATCAAAGGTTCATTCCTTATTCATCTTTTTATTTAATTAAATTATTTGACCGATTTAGTAAGTTTACACATTTGTCACCTCATGTTTTAACCTATAATAGCAGGTCAACTGACTAATTTTAATAATTTTTAAAGATAAATGACTACTTGTAGAATTTGACTTTCGAATAGGACCATATATGATATTTGCCCCTCTAAAATAGGAACTAAACACTATGAATAAAAAAAATCCTAATATAATTCTACATTCGCTAAAAATAAGAACATACTGTAATTCAATTATGTGATCCCAAGCCAAAAAAAATACACATTGTTAAAATATGATTCAAAATCGCTTAAGAATTGAAACTGGAATGGAGTCGCAAACGAAATAAAATTTGGAGAAAGAGCGCGTCGCGCTCATTTTCTGAAGGAAAAGAGAGCAGTGCGCCCCAGAAAGTTGAAACCTCAGAGCGTGGCGCGCCTAGGATTTAGTGTAAACCAGTGCGGCGCGCCCATGGAGGTTGAGGCCTCAAAGCGTGTCGCGCTCGGGTTTTTTTGTAAACTATGCGCGGCGCGCCCGACGCGTTCGTTTTTAACGAAGATCGGTTTTTCAGCGTGCTCTTCGACCCTAGAAGCTTCTATGATGATTTCTTGACTTAAGGAATAAGTATTTTTGGATTTCTAACCATGTTAGGAGATTTGAGTTATATTAGAAAATATTGTAATTACTATTCTTATATGTTACATAATTTATTAATTTTTCTACATCTATAAATTAGGATCTCCTAGACACATTAAATACATCGATTTGATGTGAATTTGTGAGAGAAAAAATAAAGAGTGAGAGAGAGATCATCTTTGTAATTCTTTCCTTATTTTTCTCATAGTGAATTTTGTCGTTCCTCCCGTGTTTTTTTTGTCTTGAGTTTTTCCAATTAAAATACCGTTTTCTTTTTTATTGTTGATTTTTTTTCGTTAATATCGTAATGTAAATCGTCGAATTGTGTGTGTATATATATATAAATATAAATTTATCGTCGAATTGTGCACTTTAAATTTTTTTCACAACTTTATTTTCACAATACACATTCAGAGCCTGTTTGGACGAGTTTATTTGAAAGAACTAATAAGATTTTACTTCTTATAAGTTGTTTTAAGAGTAAGCTGTTATGTTTTAAGAACTTATAAGATGTTAATTTATTTGACAATTTAAGATCTTATATAAATAAAATTACCAAAAATAAATTATTATATATATATTTAAAAAAAATTAAAAATATATATATTAACTAAATAATACATTTGAATTTTTTTTTATATATTTATAAAAAGTAATAATTTTAGGGGTATTTCGGTCTTTTATTGTTTAAATTATCAGAGCTTATAAACTGTTTAAAAACGTATATCCCTTTATTATTTTTTAAACAGATTATAAGCTGTTAAACAACTTATTTTTAAGTTTTTTAAATCTTTTTTTAAAAGTTTACAAAATAAATTTTAACAACTTATAAGCTATTAAACAACTTAAACTTATAAGTTGTTTTAAAAAATTTATAAGCTTTATCAAACACTCTCTTAGTTAACTTTATACCTCTTTTATATATATATATATATATATATATATATATATATATATATTCAATTAACTCTTTTATTTACATATACTAATGAATTCTCATTATATCTCTAATTTATGAATGCCTCTCATACATATCACTATATCAGTGTATGATAATGTTATGTGTATGATAATGAAAGCTTACTGTATTCATTATAAAAGTAAATAATTATCATTGAATACAAATATAAAAAATATCAAACAAATACAAAAAATAAAATTTTATTCGTTGAAATTAAAATTATCATTAGATAAAACATAAATTATTATTTACAAAGATATTCGTTATATCTTCATTAATAATTATAATTGATACTATATCAATACTCCTTGATAAACATAGTAGTAATATAATATAAATTGCCCTAATTTATACTTACTACTATTATTCAACACAAAAAAAAAATCTATTTTTTTTACTTTTGTATCATTGTCTTGATTACATTTTTTACTTGGAGGCCAAGGCCACATTTATTAATCAAATTACTTGCCGGCCACAAAAATCTTAACATTTTTCAAACCTGCTCCCAATTTCTAATCATATAAATTTGACCCATTCATTTCCCCTGTAGATAAGTAACCCAATAACAATGCCACACAAAAAGAAGAAACCCCAAACATCAAATGAGAAAGAAAACCCAAAGCCATGGCCTAAACTCCCTAAACAACTCCTCATCTCGCTCGCGGTACAACCACATCTGTTGAAAAACATAACCTCAATCGGTTGCGTGATCAAGTCATGGAGATCGTCGGCTCTGATCGAGATCCACGGCAAACACCCCGACGGACCTCACGTGCAGCGGACCCACACCCTCGGCGTACGGTTCCACGAAGAGGTCCCTTACACCCGCGGCCGAAAATCATACAGAGACTGCCTCGAGAAGAGTAACGTCAAGGGATCCTCTCACGGTCAAGTAGTGACCCTGCACCAAACGAGCATGTATTGTTCGTTAAGAGAGCTTCCATCACACTCTACGCGTTTTCTCCCGGATTGGGATCCTAGATTTGATCTCAAACACGCGGCATTAAGTTGTAGGCACGACGGAGGTTTCGATGTGATGGTGGTGACGGGCGATTGCTCCCCGGCATTCTCGATTTATAGATGGGGCTTAGGCGGCGGCCGGGCATGGATCATGGAAGATTGTGAAATAAAGGAGCCTTACGCTCCGAGCCAAAACATGCGGTTTTGCAATGTGGTCGAGCTCGGTGGGAGATTCTACGCGTCGAGCTTGCAAGGGAGTGTGGTTGTCGTAGAGAAAGTGGGTTCTCGTTTCGAAATCACGAGAGTCGGGAGGAACAGAGCCGTTCCGTCTAAGGGGTCGAGGCAGTTTAGGGAGTACATGGTTGAATCGAGGGGGGAAGTATTCGTGGTGCTTCTTGTGTCGAGGAAATCAATCGACGTTGTGGTTGATGTCGAGGTGTTTAGGCTCGATACGGAGAAGCTATTGTGGGTGGAAGTGGGGAATATTGGGGATAGGGCATTGTTTCTCGAGGACGAG
This sequence comes from Euphrasia confusa, assembly GCA_954870475.1. Classification (NCBI taxonomy): domain Eukaryota; kingdom Viridiplantae; phylum Streptophyta; class Magnoliopsida; order Lamiales; family Orobanchaceae; genus Euphrasia; species Euphrasia confusa. The sequence continues at coordinate 10,778,972 of OX940956.1, forward strand.
TGTTGTATGTGGGTTGAGGCCAGTGAGTTGGGTTTCAAGAGAAATTGCGTCTACTTCACTCATCATAGGGTCAGTGAGTGGTTCGTTTTTGACATAGAACTTGGAAGTATTTTGCCGGCTTTTGGAATGTGAAAAATGAAATTCAAGAATTTTTCTCATGGATTGTATGGAATAAATAAGTTGTGATATCCAAGTAAATAAATGTGTATTGAGGATATAATTTGTTAAAATACATTTTATTTTGTTTTAAGGAACAACTAACAAAGAAAATATGAATTAAATTGAGATGAAATAAATACATTAATTAATATAATATAAAAATATTGACCGCTTGACTAGCGCGCCCCTTTTAGAACCTGATCTATAAACGATTCACTACATTTTTCCTTTCCTTAAACCCTAACAGTAGCGCAAAGAGCTCAGAAACTCAAGCTTCATACTGTTTTCAATGGCGACAGCGGTCCTTCTCCGATCTCTCCGTCGGCGTGAAGCTTCCTCAGCTCCCGTTTCTGCTTTTAAAACCGTACGGAGCTTTCTCTATTACGCTCGATTCGATAAATTTTCTTCGATTTCATGATTTTTTCATTGTGTGGCGATTCTGTTACTGATTCAGCTTCTATCCATGTCTTTTATTTTCCCGTTTTTCTGTTTCTAGCTCTATTTCATTTTTCTAAGGAATTCAAATTTGTAGGTTATATTATGATAGTAATTGTATTTATTTCGCTGAGCAGGATTGATATAGAAATTGTTTCAATCTTTGAAAATTTTACTGTAATTTTTTCCCCTTTGTAATGATTTTAAGCAGCTCGAGTTGCAGTTTATAGTAGTGGCTCAATGCTCTGTTTTGTATTTATGTTTCAGTTATATGGAAACACAAACCCCTCATGGTCGTTGAGTAACAAATACGCAGGTCTTTTTAGGCCATTCAGGTATATCTTTTCCCCGACAATTTTTAATCTAATCGGTTCTTCATTAGTTATTGTTTGAATGCGGTAATTCATTTTATTTCCTGTTTGTGTTAAATTGATAGTTCTATAATATGCTTTTAAAAACTGTTGTAACATTTTTTTTTTCTTTTTCTTGATACAGTACAAAACCAGCTGGTAATGATGTTATTGGTATCGACTTGGGTACCACTAACTCTTGTGTTTCTGTTATGGAGGGAAAGGTATAGTTCGTCTTTTCAGCTGAAGATATTCTCTGTACTATCTATTGGGGCTAACTGCTATTGTAACCCCCGAAGATTAGGCTTATTGCAAAAACTAAAACTAAAAATAAAATTGAAGTTTCATTGAGTATTGGTATTTCAAATATCTCTTTCACGATTGAAAATATATCAAACCTCAGGGGTGTTGTAACTTCTGTAGTTCTGTTTCTTTGGGTAATTACCACAAATGTGAAGGTCAGCTTTTGTAATTTTCTCCTTATTTGTTTATATTTCAAAGACTGATTTAAATGTGAATGTTCCTTTCAGAATCCTAAAGTCATCGAGAATTCTGAGGGCGCTCGTACAACTCCTTCCGTAGTTGCTTTTAGCCAAAAGGGGGAGCTCCTGGTTGGCACGCCAGCTAAGCGGCAGGCTGTCACGAATCCGACGAACACACTCTTTGGGACCAAACGTCTAATTGGAAGGCGTTTTGATGACCCTCAGACCCAAAAAGAAATGAAGATGGTACCGTATAAAATTGTGAGGGCCCAAAATGGGGACGCTTGGGTCGAAACCAACGGGCAGCAATACTCCCCGAGCCAAATCGGGGCCTTTGTCCTGACCAAGATGAAGGAGACTGCCGAGGCATACCTTGGAAAACCTGTAAGCAAGGCTGTGGTAACAGTACCAGCTTATTTTAATGATGCTCAGAGACAGGCAACAAAGGATGCTGGCAAGATTGCCGGCCTTGATGTACAGAGGATTATTAATGAGCCTACTGCTGCTGCGCTTTCCTATGGCTCGAACAACAAAGAAGGCCTTGTTGCCGTGTTTGACCTCGGAGGTGGGACTTTTGATATTTCTATTTTGGAGATATCCAATGGTGTCTTTGAGGTAAGTCAAAAACTCTCAATGAAAAAGTGTTCTTGTATTAGGAATTGCTCTTTGCCTGTAGATTTAGGAGCAATAAGTTCTGTCAAATCTACACTTAAACTCCATCAAATTATTCAAACAATATTTAAATGCCGTATCATCTTGCTTTTTTTAAGTACAACTCATGAAGATCTCTGTAGAAAAAGGAAATCATTTTTCATTTTTTTATTTTTTGCAATTCTATTGGGAAATTACAGAGTCTTAAATATGAGTGATTAATTGTTTTGGTGATTGTAAACCTGTAAAAAGTTTGTTAGTTTTGTTACATCTCCGTGCTGTACCTATACACCATCAAGAGACTCATTAATCATTTCGTTTAAGAAATAAACGATCCCTTTGAAGTTTTTATGTTCTACTGACCAGCCACATGTTGACTTTCAGGTGAAAGCCACCAATGGTGACACATTTTTGGGAGGAGAGGACTTTGACAATGCGTTATTAGAATTTTTAGTAAGCGAGTTTAAAAGAACCGAGGGCATTGACCTGTCAAAAGACAAACTCGCTCTGCAGAGGCTCCGTGAAGCAGGCGAGAAGGCTAAAATTGAGCTCTCCTCAACATCCCAAACCGAAATCAACTTGCCCTTCATTACTGCAGATGCATCCGGAGCAAAGCATCTGAATATAACTTTGACCAGATCAAAATTTGAGGCCTTGGTCAACCACTTGATCGAGAGGACCAAGGCCCCCTGCCGAAGCTGTTTGAAGGATGCTGGGATTTCGGTTAAGGAGGTTGATGAAGTGCTCTTGGTCGGAGGGATGACACGTGTCCCGAAAGTTCAGGAAGTAGTTTCTGAGATATTCGGCAAGCCGCCTAGTAAGGGTGTTAATCCGGATGAGGCTGTTGCTATGGGTGCTGCTATTCAGGGTGGTATCTTACGTGGGGATGTGAAGGAGCTGCTTTTGCTCGATGTCACTCCTCTTTCGCTCGGACTTGAGACGTTGGGCGGTATATTTACGAGATTGATCAATAGGAACACGACTATCCCAACCAAGAAAAGTCAGGTGAGCACATTTCTTAACTTGTAAATGATTGTGAATTGTGCACCTACCCTCAAATTGTTTGTGCTAATTACAAAAGAAAATAAAAATATAAAGTTTTTTTCAAAATTGTTAAAAACAACCTTTAGGTTTGAAGGGATAAAATTTAATACAAGATCAAACGTCAATGGATCTTTATTGTAGTTTTCAGTTATCGGTTTCCTTCTGTAAACAGCCCAAAGTTTTCTTAATTCGTCCCATAGAATGGTTGCAAAAATTAACCCAAGTTTGTCTGAATTTAAAGAAAAATCACTTTTAAGTTGTTGCAAACAATGTGTTGAGGTTTTCATTTTCTTCATGAATATCATTTTAAGCATACAATTTGTAAACTAAAATAAATATCAAAGAGTTGTAATCTAACCTCCTGCGTATAATTGTCTGAATTACTGCTCTTTTAACCAAGGAATTGAACGCTCAACCAAAATTTTCAATTCCAATTTCAGTTTTAACTTGATATTCCATTGGCCTGCTCATTGTCCCTTTTCTACATTTCTACGCTAATCATATATCTTAACATAATAGGATAAATGCTTGAATAATCTGTAAGTTACCCGGTTTCCCATTGAAAGTATGAAATAATATATACAACATTTTTTCTTCAGGTATTCTCAACGGCCGCTGACAACCAGACCCAGGTGGGCATCAAGGTTCTCCAAGGCGAGCGCGAGATGGCCTCTGACAACAAGATCCTTGGCGAGTTTGACCTCGTGGGTATCCCCCCCGCCCCACGTGGGCTACCTCAGATTGAGGTAACCTTTGACATTGATGCCAACGGCATAGTTACCGTCTCCGCCAAGGACAAGTCAACCGGCAAGGAGCAGCAGATCACTATACGGTCGTCTGGTGGCCTATCAGAGGACGAGATTGAAAAGATGGTAAAAGAGGCCGAGCTTCACTCACAGAAGGATCTGGAAAGGAAAACTCTTATTGATATCAGGAATAACGCGGACACTACTATATATAGCATTGAGAAGAGTCTAAATGAGTACAGGGAGAAAGTTCCGAAGGAGGTGGTATCGGAGATAGAAACAGCTGTCTCGGATTTGAGGACAGCAATAGGTGGGGATAGTGTCGATGATATTAAGGCAAAGCTTGATTTGGCGAATAAGGCGGTGTCAAAGATTGGAGAGCATATGGGAGGTAAGGGGGGTGGCGGGTCGACTGGAGGAGGTGAAGGTGGGGATCAGCCACCGGAGGCGGAGTATGAGGAAGTGAAGAAGTAGGTAACAGAGGCAGCTGTTTAGTTTTATTTTCTTTTTTTTTTTTTTGTTGGTAGCTGTTTGTTTTCAACTTAGTAGGGAGTTGCTGTGGTTTTATATTAACAGTTTGTGTTGGGATTGTTATTTAGATTTTGCAGTGTATGAATTTAGAGATAAAAGCTTTTCTTGTTTAAATAAACTTTACGTCGCAGCACGTGAAATATGCTTCTTCCGATTATTGGAATTTGTCTTGTATATTTTCTGTGGTGGCTATTGAAAAGTAAGACATGCTAAAAAATGGCCTTAAGTTGCTGCTGGTGTTTTCATATTATGTGCTTGAAAAAGAGAAAAAAGTGTGCAGAAAAATTGTAGACAAAGTAAAGAAAGGTATGGTATTTTATAACACAGCCAAAAAAAGCTGGATTCATTAAGAACAAACATCACCTTACTGTGGCCAAACTGAAACTGTACAGGACTTCTGAACTAAAGACTACATCTTTCATTCTTGGTTTACACAATCTTCTACTGGCAACTTACAAAAGATGGACCTATCAAACTAACTATCTCAAATTTTCAGTGCCTCCCAATTACCACATTCAACTCCCAAGTTACACATCACTTCCACTATCAACAAGTTCCAACCATACTTCGAAAAACCAACGCAATCAGCTCAAAATCGCAAAACTATCTGCAAATGTCAAATTCAAAGTCTCAGGAAAAATTGGAGCAAAAAGAAAAATGGTCAACTGAAAAACTCAATAAGCAAACCACTTGTAATTTATTTACATCATCATATCCAGATTCATCAAAAAGGGTCATGGAAAGAAGACATCCTCCTCTACACAACCCAATCCTCAATAGGATTAAACAATGTGTCAAGATTGAGCATCATCTGCATCAGAGTCGCTCCCGGAAGAACTCCCGGAATCAGAATCTGTGTAAACAAAAAAGTCCAAACAAATAATTGACTGCCCCTCTTTCACATTTACTCAATAAACCGTAGAACCACAAGAAGAATCAAAATGAATACCGCTAGAAGATGAAGAGTCGCTACTCGAGCTGCCTGAGCTACTACTTGCATTGCCCCTTTCAACAGGGTCATGCTCTTGACAGTTGATACCTCCTCCAGTTCCAACACCACCTTCATCCTTCTCAATCTCCACGGGTGGAAAGCTAGTTGCCGGCATATCGTCCTCAATGTCCACATCTTCATCCTCATCTTTAAACTTCTTCACCAGATCACCATTCTCATCACTCAATGTACCCTAATAAACATCAGGGAACCCAAAAAACATTATTCATCTAATAATGTCACACACAAATAACAATTTTGAAAGAACGAAACTAAAGTCAGCAATCATAAATAAATAAGAGTTAATGGATGCATTAAATATTACCATGTCAACCTCCGGAATGGGAGTAGATGGAGCAGCTATACCAGCACTATCAGTTCCATTGTATGGAGCAGCTATACCAGCACTATCAGTTCCATCGTTGACCACCAATGCCTGTCGCTTGCTCTTGCTCATGAACTTCTTCCAATTCATCACAAACCGATCGAGTTCCCAGAGTGTCTCCGTATCAAGGGCCTCAATATCAAGCTCGATCTCATCTCCATCTTGATCAAGAAGACCGTTCTTCTTTATGATCTGTACCAACTGTGGCATCTTTTCTTGAGGCAAGTTCTGCAGCCCAGTTCCAAGATTCTGCTTTTCTTCCATAGTCATCTCCCTTTTATTTTCATCCTTTGCCTTAGGCTTAGGCTGCTTTATGAGTCCTCTTCCAACTTCTTTTTGATCATTCACTGGAAAAATAGGCAGTTCTTTAACAGGGGAATGAACTAGTTCTTGCACCAACTGATGGTTCTGATGTGAAGGGGTAGATGCAGTTGAATGAGCTTGCATAGGCCTTTGAACTCTTTCAATGTTCATTGGTTCACCTTGAAGACCCTGATCGGGGCTAGCTGCTCTTGGCTTCATCTTCTTCCCTCGAGGTGGAGAGACAAAACTCTGATTTTGATTATTATTATTCCACAAATTCCCTTGCACTTCTTCATTCCCCTGAAATTGAATTTCATCACAAACATTGAATTCATGGAAATCCCTTTCACTCTGCTTATTGGAAAAACTATCGATTTTCTCCTGAAGTGGCCTGAACAGGTCCTCAAACCGCCCAAGCATCTGATCCGCCATTGTATGGACACAATCAGTCTTAGGGTTATACAGCAACGCATTGTTAAAAGTCAATCTCACATCGGCAGCAAATTCAACTGGAGAAGGATACAAATTCTTGTTGAGTTTCGATTTCACGGTACCCAGATCCATCGGATGCTTCACAATGTTGTGATAATCATGGAGGCCCAAACGCACGACATCAACAGGCGCTTTGAAAACATAGGCGTTCTTTTGTTTGAGTAGTTTCCCCATAATCTGCTTGCATTCCTTCAACATAGCATCAAAATTAACAGCAACGAGATTACTGTTTCCCATTCCATGGTTGAATGCCCTGTTTGGAGCCGAATTGAACCCAGCAACGGGCCTTCTGCTCACTGAATTTTTCTTTATTTTCGAACTCGATCTAGGGTTTCCGGTGCTACTGAATCGGCCGGACTCAACGCGGTCCTGCAAATCACGAATCTGTTGGAGCTCGCCAGACAATCGCTTCCGCAGCTCGACAAGCTCGGATTTAGAGAAGGACGCGACTTCGAACGTCAGATAACCGCCGTAGTTGGAGGCGTTGCGGGTTGTGGATGTCTGGTTGAAGGAGTAGGCGTCGTCGGAGGCTGTCTGAGTGACGACGGGGGAACCAACGTAGTTGTGAAAGCGTCCGGCGACTCCATTTCCTGCGACGCTGTGGAATTTCTTTTGCTTCTTCTTGGGAATGGGGCCAGGATTAGGGTTAGGGCTTGGATTTAGGTGATGATTAGAATACGGATTTTTCCCCATGTGTGCAGGCCAGCTCGTTTCATCCCGACCCGTTAACACGGCGGACGTCATAAATTTACATCGGCGGCGCGGCTCAGCTCCGTCAGTAATGTCTAGCCTCCAAAGGGTTGAATCGCCCTCGTTTAGTATTGTATTAATTAATCAAAAATTCGATAACCAAAAATATTTTACTTAAATTATAATTTGGGGGAAATGATTAGCAGAAGGAAGAAAGGGGATTTGGGCAAGCAATTAGGGTTAGATAGTTTGAGCGAGGAGAAAGGACGGAGGAGGGGTCTTTTTTAAAGGCGAGGGGGCCTGCCCGGCTAAATTTCGGGCAGTTTCTGGACCGTTTATTTCCAAGGGAACGATGATCGGAGGGTGTTGGCGAATTGTGTTTGCTGGGCTGGGGTTGACCGAGACATCTGTAATGGACGGTGAAGATCAAGTTGTTAGACACGTGGAGGTACAAAGACCGTTGGTTGATCAAAAGGAAACTTGGAAGAGTATCAGTAATTTGGGGTGAATTGGTATCGCAAGTGTACCGAATTTAGGGTTCGTGCAAAGACCCAAATTTGGGTGTCGCTACCTATTTTCGATCGTGATTTCTATATATAAAAAATTACTGATATTATTTGTCTTATTAAAATGATTTCACTTACTATTTTTAATGTTATTTGAATGATTTTTTTTTAAATATATAGGAGTAAAATATTAAACAAATAACTATAATTACATAAATTATTTTTAATGACAATCACCAAAATTCATTAAACCAATAAACAACAATTTTTTTAATTCCTGCACAAAAAAGTAATAAAATCAATTAAGCAAGGGGGAGTTAGTACTGTAATTCTAATAATATTGGTATGAATTTTGACAGTTAATGGACCGGCTCAATACGAGCCTCGGGCCTGGGCCGTGTGGGTTAATAGTGACGGGTCAGGTGGTTACGAGTTAAAAATTCTCAATTCGAGCTCGGCCCAAATTTGAGATGGGCTGTGCGGGTTTTGCTACGGGTCGGCCGAGCCGGTCTAATTCCGGCCAAACAGGCGGGTTGGCTCGGGCGGGCTAGGTCGAACCTGCACATCTGGGCATCTCTAGTGATCGCCATTGTTTAAGTCTCAGGCCACCACCATCTCTTAACCCGCAACCAAACCCCGAAGACAGTCCTCGTCGCTTTGTCTTCCGTATCGGAGAATACAATCATATTAGTTGTCGCTATTCCGTTCAATCACCCTTTTTATTTTATTTATTTATTATTTTTATTTAATTACTTTAATGGGAAGGGTGTAAACCGTAAAGTGTAAATAATTAATTTAGATCTTTTACAAAGTTCATACAAATAAAAAATACTATTAAAAAGGTGTGAACAAATAAAAAAGTAGAGATATAATATCTTTTGCCTTAAAAAATACTATAATATTAGTAAATCATTTCTAAGCTCGTGTACGTATATTAATAAAAATATTCAATATTTATTTTATTTTTTATTAATTATTTTTGAAAATCTAAATTATTTATTATAATAATTAATATTTAAATAATTTTAAACATTTATTTAAAATTATTTATTTAAATAATTTATTTTACTACAGTTTTAGGGAAAAAACATTTGTTTTATATTGAAAATTTAAAAACAATATTAAAATTGAAAATAATTAAAATAGCAAAATAGCATTTATTATAAATAGAAGGGAATATTAAATTAGACTTCAGAGTATAGATAGATAATTGAACGGAACTTAACCAAAATTGATTGAATAAATCAATCGGTAGGGCCATCCATGGGTTATAAATTACTAATTTTTAAAGTCATAAATCCTAAGATTAGGCGTGATTTATAGATAACGAAGGATCAGATCAATAATCATTATATCTCATCTCTTCGTGATCTTGTTAATGCTAATTTTGATATATGGTCATCTAGGGTAACTATAGGGGTGTCATGTGTCATATGCTTTGCCTCTGTTAATTTATACTTAAAATGGATCTAAACTAAATTAAATTGATTTTTTATAAAAATAATAATAATTTTATAATTGTTAAATATTTTTACAAAAATAATCTCCTAAAATTAATTAGATTTTATACCAAAAATTATTAATTCAAATTAATTTTTATTTAATTTATTTTAATTTATTTTGAACTGAACTAACTTAAATGATTTTAACTGAACTGATTAAGTTACTGAACTTAAAGGATTTTAATTGAACTGAAATTGACAGAAACTATCAATTACTTAAAGGATTTTAATTGAACTGAAATTGACAGAAACTATCAATTAAGTTACTGAACTTAAAGGATTTTAACTAAACTGAATTTTTTTAATAATTGTATTGAAAAATTAAATTCATCTAATTTGTTTATAAACGAGTTATTTATTTACAACTCATTTTCAAATCATTTAATTCATTTAATAAATAATTAAATTGTGTCATGTTGGACAAATATAATTTATTTAAATAGTTACTCAACTAAATTTACAATAAATTAGAAATGATGCAAATCAATAAACAAAATGAAAATGATTTATATTGTTATGATAACCATAATTATAAGAGATATAAAATTACTCGACCCTTGAAATAATATCAAATTTAACAAATGAGTTAAATGATTTAATTTCTAGTTCACAACTTGATAGCGGTTGACCTATTTAATAAATGGATCATGACTTGATCCGCTTTTTAATCGTGCTGATACAACCAGTTTTATTTCGTGCGAATTTCAAGTCGCATTATCATGTCGTGCCAAAATTAACAGAGCCAAGTCTAAAGACCGTTTCCCAGACCGTGGTTGGATTTTACAAGTCAGTTTGATTACTTATGTCTGATTTACAAGTGTATTTAGATAAAAAAAAAAATTATTACATTTTGTCTTCACGCATCTGGTCTTCTGTAATTTGTTTAAAAGTAAAGATACTTGACTTTAATTTTTTTATGACTGATTTACAAGTGTATTTTGATAAAAAAAGAAATTGCATTTTTATTAAATGATGTCTTCAGGCCTCTGGTCTTAAAAGTAAAGACACTTGCCTTTAATTTTTTTTATTAATATGCCCAATATGAAAACACAATTAATTCTGAAATTATGATAATTAGATTTAAAAAAAACATTTAATTGTTATGAGTATTATATTCAATTTATTTCAAAGCTTTTACAATTTGGAACATTACAATCACTTTATTTTTTTCATGTATATTGATGTGTTTGATTTTGTGTGTTTTTTTCTTGTCATTTTGTGTTGTTTTGTGTCGTGTCTTGTATAATCCTCTTGGTTTAGTGCGTTTTACGTGTTTTTGTAATGTGCAGGACATATTTGACATTAGTATAGACTTTGAAGACATTTTGGAGTAGTCGTGTAGACGAGTATGTTGGATATCCATTGGAATAAGAACCTTGGGGTCACATATAAGTTTGACAACATTATCATCTTAACAAGGTCTTTTAAGTTGTTATTGGCCCAACTTTGACATGGTATCAGAGCGGGCCCAATACGATGTGGATCCCCCAGCCGATGAATTTCTGGCTCGTCACAAAGATGACATTAATCCACGAGTAGAACCGATGAAATTTCCGGCCTACTCGTGAGAGGGAGTGTTGGATATTCCACATAAATTGTAATAAGAACCCTGGGCTCACATATAAGTTGGACAACCTTATCATCTTAACAAGGCATTTTAAGGTGTTATTGACCCAACTTTGACAGAGTAGACGAGTATACAAGGAGCAAAGGACGGAGCTGACCACCAGACAGGCGGCCGCTTGACCCATCAAGCGGCCGCTTGGTGCCCTCTGCAGAACGGACTGGAACAAGCCCCAAGCGGCCACTTCACTGAGTGGATCAAGGTTTCTGGAGCGCGGGGCAAGCGCCGCTTGGTCCCCAATTTCGGAAGGAGATTGACTTTTGTTGATCGAAATTTTTGTATTAGAATAAAGTTTTACCCTATTCCGAAACACTTTTCATTCACTTCTCCTTACGCACATTTTTCAGACCTTAAAACTCGGTTCCCTAGGAGATTTTCAACTTTGTTTTTCTTCGCTTACAATTCGTGGATCATTATCGGGGTTATCTTCCGATTTTTATTCAACACTTGATTAATTAGTAAGTTTTTTTTTTCTTTCTAGTGTTCTTAATTTATTCTTGTTGATCTTGTTATTTATTTTCTTTAAATTCATGATGAGGATTTCTTAGTTATTATTTTTCGCATAAAAGCATGAGTAGCTAAAACGTTGATTAAGATAGGGAAACTCGATTGTCGATAGTATAAGTTGAATTTTAGTTTGCTTAAAAAGTGTTCGATTAAATGTCCACTTGTTTTTCAACTAATGTTTGAGCCTGTTAGGCAATTTCGTCTTTTGGGATTAATCGAACCACGTGTGGACCTACCGGCAACGGGCGTTCTAGTAGTTTGATCGAACACGTGTGAACAAACCGGAAACGGGCGTTCTAGTGTGATCTATGCGAACTCTTATCGAACTTTGAAATCGATAATTGAGAATCCCGATTTCTAATTCTTTCTCTTATTATTTCAAAAACATTTTTTTTACTAGTACTCGTTTTTACATTCTATTAGTTAGTTCGTAGTTTATAACAAAAACAAACCAAACTTTGCATTATGTTATTTCTATTTAATTTCTTTATTGCAAATAATTAAACACTCTTACACGTTGATAGTAGTGTTTCTCGAGACCGATTCGGGCAAGTTGTTTCGACAACTAGTTCGATATAAATATAATTAATTATTGACGACACTACAACGTCCTATCAATTATCATATACTTAGTTTCCTGCACTTTCGGCACATGCTCTCACTTCGGCCCCGAAGGGCCGAAATTTAAATTTTATGGAATGACTTGATTACCAATGTCAAATTTCGAAGTGATATTTTGACCTCGCAAAATCAATACTTCAATACAGCTTACTTTATCTTCATTCTTACACATTTGAAACACTGAAAGTCGTATGTTAACGCCGATAAAAAACCGGGCAGAAACGGCTTAAATCGTACGAGAACACGAGAGATTTCTTTTGAGGATTGAGCTAACCGGAAATGGAAAATAAAGTTTAAGCTGGAAAAGGAAAATAAGCTATTTTGGGGGCTGCCCATCTGCCTCTTTTGGTAAGTTTCATAGGGTATTTATAGAGATACAATTAGGGTTATTCCCTTTTTTGACCTAATGGGCTTTAACAGAAACTACTACATGGGCCTGATATATGGGCCGATCCACATTTCCGCCGCCTTTCTAGCCGAGCACACCGAATACCTAGCGGAGGAGATCTTCAGCTGGATTGCCCTTCCCGTTGGTGACTCGACGGGTCTTTATGACCTGAGTAGATTTCATCCTCGGTAGTCTTCAAAACCATCCACCCCGGGCATGGGACATCCTAGGAGGCTCGTAGCTGATCTGCTCGGCGGGGGCTTGTAGACATCATGGGAGGGCTTTACACCTCGGACCTTCTCGGCGAGCTGACGTGGCGAGCTCTCCTCGGATGCCGGGCACCTCTCCCTGCCGGTGACAGGGTTGCGATCTTCTCTACCAGCCGGACAAGACAATAATGATAACAAATAATAATAAGAAAAATAGTGACACAACAAATGCCCCTCGGGAGGGGTGTGATCGGCTGTGGGCGAGCAGGCCCCTCCCGACCGAGATGAGAACTATTTTTATCCATTGGCTGCATCCTCGGACGCTCCGCCTGTCATCATTGAGCCCAGTGGGCCTGATGGGACTTCTGTAGGGACCCACGTGTCTTTTCAAATTAAATATAGGACACTTTTTCAAATTTCAAAAACGCACGCCCGCCTTTTCAGATTCTACATATATATACTTCTGAGTAACCGCCCCAAAAATCACTTTTCATCCAAAACGGTTTTTCAGAGAGAGAACTTGGTGCAGGCGGCAGAAAGAAAAAACTCCTGGCGGCGCGACAACTTCCGGCCATCCTCTTTCGTTTCTTCGGTTCACAGGTACGCGGAAATCGAATCCTCTCCTCGTTTTTTCATTAAGTCGCGGTTCAGTTTCCTGATAGGGTTTCTTCTTCGAGAAGATCGGTTAGGTTTTTCAATTTCCGGCGGCGGCTCTGGTCTAAGCTCCGTCGATAGGGTTTTTCTGGGGGATATAGGACTTTTTAGACTAAAAAATCCCAGCCTTTTCTTCTTCTCCCGCTGTAATCGAGAATGGGTAATGACCGATCTCCCCCCTCTCAGTCTTTGGGGCCGCCACGCGATGTTGGGGCTTCTGGTTCGGCCTCTACTTCGGGGAGACCAGGGACCACCCCTGAATCCCCATCCCCAGTGAAATGGGTGATGTCTAGGTTTCCTTTCACCGAGGAGGAGGCGGACGACATGCTGAGTGGTCAAGTAAGCAGGGATTATCGCCGCTTGTATGATATCCTCGCTGGCTCCAGGGGCCCTCCTTCTTCTTTTAGTTATTCCCGGTATTCTGTCGAAAAGCCTTATGTATTTATCCCGCGGAGGCGATTTCATTCTGTCAAAGAGCGCCGCGACACGCCCTTCGACGCGAGCTGGAAGAAAAGCACTGTGAATGAGGTGGAACTGCAGGCGATGAGGGAGAGATGGCAGGTTCCAAACGACGTCCACCTGTATGCTCCGCAAGTAGACGAATTCGCTGACTCCCCTCCTCCGGGCATGTTAGCGGTTAATTATGCGATGATGGAGAGCGGACTTCGTTTTCCCCTGCACTCCTCGGTAGCACACTTTCTACACCTGCAGGAGATTGCTCCTATGCAAATCACCCCGAACGGCTGGGTGATGATATATGTTTATTGTATCATGTTTGGATTCTACGGGTTGTACCGGGGACCGACGGGTTTTGAGCTTATCTACCTCCTCTACATGAGCGCCACCAGCGGGGGAGATTATTACTTGAAACAGCGGCACTCGGTCATAAAAGAGTTGCCGAGCAAACAACCAGAATGGTCAGAGAAATGGTTTTTCGTGGCGGGGGAGTGGAACTCGAAAGACTTCCATATCGATGGAGAATATCGGCTAACAGAAAATCGTTAGTCTTCTCGGCCTTTACCTAGACTTCCTTCTTTTATCTTTTTAACGGGGTTCGGCTGGTTTTGTGTTTCCTGACCTTGTCTGTCTATCCTTTTAGGCTTTAAAGCTCCAGCCGAGGACGGGTTAGGATGGGACTTTTTAACGATCTGGGAGAAGATAAAATCCCTTCCCGGTGATGAATGTAAATATAAGCTTTGGCTGACTGATGCCAGGCGAATTCGGGCTCGCTTTTTTACGATTCCTCGTGACGTAGAAAATATTTATCCGCGTGAGTCTTCCTGATGATTGCGCCATTTGTTGCGAGTTTATGCTATTTTCTGACTTAACTTTTTATTTTGTTTCCAGCTCATCGCTATCCTAGGATCATGCGTCCAATCAAGAGTTCGGAGATGGAGAGCCCTCATGAGAAAGATAGGAGGGAGAGGGAGAAGATGGCGAAACTCGCCTCTGCTCCTAAGAGACAGAAGAAAACGGGCCGCGGGAAACAGGGCGACGTGACCGTGGCCTTGGCTCCGCCCCCGGAGGCTCTTCCTTTGGGGTTTCCTTCTCCCTCGCCTCTAAATCAGGTTCTCCCCAAAATTCCAGAGGAGGAACAGGTTATTCCCGGGGGCCTGGAGAGGGAGCCGGGAACGATGGTTGTCGGGGAGAAGAGACCACGTGACGAGGAGATCCCGGTCTCGGACGATCCAGAAGCAGAATTCAGTGCTCCCATCACTAATGTGGTTCTGGAATCACGGGTCGTTCGTCCTAGGAGGACGAAAGGCCCTCGCCCTGTGAAGGAGAAAAGTCCAAGCGAGGTGAGCATGAGCGAGCCCATCTTCGGCGTGGATGCGGGAAAGATTCAAAGGTACTTTATTTTGACTTGGATTTTTATTCAGAAATTGCTCCCCTTTCTGACCCTTACTCAGTTCCAGCATTCACGAGGCGGATTCGGAGATCCCCATCGCTGCTGCATACCTAAAAGCTGCTCTGCCACCTTACGAGGACGACGTGATTCCTCTGCACGTCCAGGAAGCTGTGGATAACATCCTCGGAGCGTGGTCTCACCGGATGGAGAGTTATACTGCTGAGCCCGAACACATGCTGACCATGCTCAAAGTCCAAGCGGCTCGGGTCCCCGTGATGGTCAATCAGCTCGGTCGTCTCTTGGAGGACCGCAAAGGTAAAATTGTTGCCACCCCTTCGGCCCCATCGACCGAGGACGAGGGCCTTCGGAAGCGACTCTCCGAGCTGCAGAGTAAATATGATCTCGAGGTCGGTTTGAAGCTATCCCTGGAGGCCGAGGTGGAGGGCCTAAAGAAAGAACTTGCTGCTCGGGAGTCGTTGGCGGACGAGCGTGAAAAACTGTTGAAAGAGGTGGAAGGATACAAGAAAGGGTTGAAGGATTGCGAGAGCGCTATGTTCGAGCAAACCTCGGACGTAGCCAAATTATCGACTAGAGTGGCCGAGATGGCGAATCGCACTGTCGAGTCCGAGAAACAAGCCCGCGAGGCCGTGGAGGCGGCTGGCTTGCAACTCAAAGAGATGAAGAGTGCGATGGCTAAACAGAAAATCGACTTGGAGCAGGCCACCGAGGGTTTGAAAAAGATTCAGAGAGATGAGGCTGCTCGGCTTGCCGACCCATGGGAAAATTTAAAAGAGTTCAGTAATTATTCCTATTACTGCGCCTTTTTCGACGGTGTCCGAGGTCTGATTGAAGCCGGCCAACCCGTGGATGCTATGATGTCGGTCATCCAGAAGTATGCCTCCACAAATGCTCTTCATCCGGAGATGAAACTATCCATTCTGGATTTGGAGACCGTGCACAAGATAGACCTCGGCTGGTGGCCGAAAAAAGATCAGCTCTTTGATCCCAAGGACTTGGAATCGGACGGGGATGAAACGGATGATGCCGAGGATAAAAACGACGAGACCGAGGACGACGCAGATGCGAAGTTCGCCAATTCTCTGATTGGTGACGGGGAGGTCCCTGTTCAGGATGGTTGAGGGTCTATGCCCCTGTTCATAACTCTATTTCAGCTTTTGTTTCTGTTTAACTTTTCATTTCAACTTTTGGTTTTTGTATTGGCCAGTCCTCGGCTTTGAACAATATTTTGTCCTGTTTCCCTAGGATTTTCAAGACAAATGTTTTGATCAGGTGTCTTATTTCATCTGCTCGCCTTATCTTTACACCCTTTTCGTTCTTTTGGGTTTATCTTTTGGCGGGAAATCTTCCCGCCGGATGTATTCGACTTTCTTTTTTATGAAAGGGAAATTCCGCCAAAAAGGGGATCCTTTAGGCGGGAAACAACTAGGGATTCCACCCTTATAAATAGACTCGACACGGGTGTGACTTTAGAGAAGAAAAATGAGTTCGAGTCAGAAGAAAAATTCCGGCAAGGGAAAGCAAGTTGCTCAGGAAGCGCCGGAGTACGCGGACGGCTACTATGACGTCGCCGTCCACTCCGATGGCTGGCGCCGTTTGCGCCAAAGGTTCGATGGGAAATGGCATCGCAACAACTTTCCTCTTCCCAACGCGTTCGTGCAGCCATTAGAGAAATTCCTGGGCGAGGAGATTCCATTCCATGATTCCAACGAGCAGGCCTGGGTTGCGACGAAAACCAAACTTAGGCGGCAGGTGGCCTTTGGTGGTCCGGGGTGGGTCGACTTTGTTCAGCACGTGGGAATTCAAGCGGGCTGGGAGGTGTGGCTGATATGGAAACCGGGGTTCGGGTTTCGAGTCAGCCTTTTCGACCTGGAGCGTCTCAATGTGTCGTTCTCTCCTCAGGCCCGTGCGCGCGGGCTGGCTGACTCCCTAGGTCTCCCATACCTAGACTGACGTTTCCTGGGTTTTCCCACTCTAGTTTTAATAAGCGCCCTTTACGGGGTTTGACTGTAACCGTTTATCAATAAATAAATTTTCGCTTTTAATGCGGTCAAAATTAGCATTTATTGTTCCTCGATTCGTGCTGGCCCCTATAAAAAGGGCCTTCCTGTTATCAAATCTATATGTGAAATCGTCGTTTTGTGCTCGATGTCGACCTACTTCGAGTTCTCCGACGACTCGCATTCGTTCGAGCGTGCGTTCAATGGCTCCTGGCATAGGGAAGTGTTTCCCATCCCCGCGGCCTTCCTGCGTCCGATCAACGGCAGGATAACGGATGAGATCTCCTTGATGGATCCCTGGGACCGTGAATGGAATTTTTCCCTCTCTCGTTTTCGAAATCAAGTTGCCATCTCGGGAGCCGAATGGGAGCGACTCGTCGGTGGGTTTGGGATACGGGAAGGTTGGATAATTCGGATCACCTGGGCTGCCGTCGAAGGCTTCTCGATCGATGTTTTCGACCACAACCGCAACTCGATGGCGCGCCCGGTTCGTGATCATCCTTGGTCTTGCCAGCGTGGAACTCGTGGGTCGAGGATAAGCTCGTGGCCTCCCCGGCCAACACATGACCGTTGGGGGCGTCCTCTCCGTTAATGTTCTTGATTTTTTGTTGTTTTTACTGTAAAATGGCGCTAGTATGTTCGCGGGAATCGGGATTTTCCTTCCCTTAATAAGTACTTGAGTTACTTTATTTATTTATGAAAGTTTGTTCGTGTGCTGGGTGAAATGCCATCTCCGAGGATTCATTTCAGACTCGGGGAGAGCGGACTCTTCCCCGGTAAAATAGTCATGGGCTTCGACGGATCGAAGGACCCATGGCCGAGGACGGGACTTGTCCGGTCCTCGGTCTTATTTTCGATATCTCCTGTTCGTTCGGCTGGACGACGGGTCGCCCAGCTCATCTCAGGCTCGGGGAGAGCGGACTCTTCCCCGGTAAAAAAGTCATGGGCTTTGACGGATCGAAGGACCCATGGCCGAGGACGGGACTTGTCCGGTCCTCGGTCTTATTTTCGATATCTCCTGTTCGTTCGGCTGGACGACGGGTCGCCCAGCTCATCTCAGGCTCGGGGAGAGCGGACTCTTCCCCGGTAAAAAAGTCATGGGCTTCGACGGATCGAAGGACCCATGGCCGAGGACGGGACTTGTCCGGTCCTCGGTCTTATTTTCGATATTCCCTGTTCGATCGGCTGGACGACGGGTCGCCCAGCTCATCTCAGGCTCGGGGAGAGCGGACTCTTCCCCGGTAAAAAAGTCATGGGCTTCGACGGATCGAAGGACCCATGGCCGAGGACGGGACTTGTCCGGTCCTCGGTCTTATTTTCGATATTCCCTGTTCGATCGGCTGGACGACGGGTCGCCCAGCTCATCTCAGGCTCGGGGAGAGCGGACTCTTCCCCGGTAAAAAAGTCATGGCCTTCGACGGATCGAAGGACCCATGGCCGAGGACGGGACTTGTCCGGTCCTCGGTCTTATTTTCGATATTCCCTGTTCGATCGGCTGGACGACGGGTCGCCCAGCTCATCTCAGGCTCGGGGAGAGCGGACTCTTCCCCGGTAAAAAAGTCATGGGCTTCGACGGATCGAAGGACCCATGGCCGAGGACGGGACTTGTCCGGTCCTCGGTCTTATTTTCGATATTCCCTGTTCGATCGGCTGGACGACGGGTCGCCCAGCTCATCTCAGGCTCGGGGAGAGCGGACTCTTCCCCGGTAAAAAAGTCATGGCCTTCGACGGATCGAAGGACCCATGGCCGAGGACGGGACTTGTCCGGTCCTCGGTCTTATTTTCGATATTCCCTGTTCGATCGGCTGGACGACGGGTCGCCCAGCTCATCTCAGGCTCGGGGAGAGCGGACTCTTCCCCGGTAAAAAAGTCATGGGCTTCGACAGATCGAAGGACCCATGGCCGAGGACGGGACTTGTCCGGTCCTCGGTCTTATTTTCGATATTAGTGTTTGAGGAAAGATAAGTTTTTATTCCGTCGTAACAAAGACCGTTTGGGTACAGAACATTACTGATAATATTTCTTCAGGTGGAGGGCATTCCAATAATACTGATCGGCTACCCCATCGAGGTGCTCCAGCTCGTACGATCCCTTCTCCACGTGCCTCCTTACTCGCATTGGCCCCTCCCAGTTCGGGCCCAATGCCCCAGTGTTTGGCCCGAGCACACGCTTCAGCACCAAATCCCCGGTCTGGAATTTTCGGATCTTAGCCTTGGAGTTGTAAAAGCGCTCGGCTCTTTGTTTTGCAGCTGCGTTCTGGAAAACCGAGTTCAGCCTCCGTTCTTCTAGGAAATCCTGCTCCAAACGCAGCGCCTTGTCGTTATTCTCATTCAAATCTTGCGATGTCCGGTGACTGGGGACCTCTATCTCAGAGGGTATCACAGCTTCAGCCCCGAAAGCCAAGGCAAAAGGGGTTTCCCCGGTGGCGGCCTTGCTCGTCGTCCTATACGACCACAAAACGTCGGGTAGTTCGGCTGCCCATCGCCCTTGTCGCTCTTCGAGTTTAGCCTTAATTGTGTGCTTTAGAATTTTATTAACAACCTCTACTTGACCGTTGGTCTGGGGGTGGTAGGGAGTGGAAAAAGCCTTCTTAATCTTCCATTTGTCAAAGAAATTCATGATATCCTGCCCGTCAAACTGTTTCCCGTTGTCCGAGGTGATGGTATGAGGGATCCCGAATCGACATATGATATTTTTCCAGATAAATCTGATGATCGCCTTCTGGTCGATGACCTTCATAGGTTCAGCCTCGGCCCATTTGGTGAAATAATCCACCGCTACGACCGCGTACTTCACTCCACCCGGCCCGGTGGGCAACGGTCCGATTAGGTCGATCCCCCAGGAGGCGAAAGGCCAGGGACTGTAAATAGAGTTTAGATACTCAGGCGCGGTTCGGATGATCGGAGCAGTTACCTGGCAGCGGTGGCATTTCCGAGCATAATTTATGGCATCCTTCCTCAGTGTAGGCCAATAATAACCCTGCCGGACTGTCTTGTGGGCCAAGGATTGCCCTCCTGCGTGATTTCCGCACACACCATCGTGGATCTCACCAAACACTATGTTTCCTTCTTGCGGGGTGATGCATTTCAGTAAAGGCAAATATAGGCTCCTCCGGTATAAAACGTCCCCGATCATAGTATATCTAGCTGCTCGGATCCTAAGCTGCTTAGCCTCGATTCTGTCCGCGGGTAGGACGCCGTCCACCAAGTAAGATCTGATCAGGTCCATCCAGGTCTCGCCACGATCTACGAGGGTGATTAATCCTTCTGCCGCTGAAATGGCGGACCGAGCCTGGCATGTCAGCATAACGTTTGTCAGGTCAGCGATTCCTTCAGAGGAAGCTAGTTTGGACAGGGCGTCTGCCTGAGAATTCAACTCCCTTGGAATCTGCTCGATGAACGTCCTCGGTATCTTTTCACACAATGAGATCACGTGTTCGTAGTATTTAGCCATCCGGTCACATCTGGTTTCGTAACTTCCCTTAATTTGATTTACCACCAAGAGTGAATCCATAAAGATTTGCAAATGTTCTGCGCCGACTGCTAGGGCGAGGTTCAGCCCGGCGATCAGCGCTTCGTATTCCGCCTCGTTATTCGTCGCTTCGAATTCGAATTTCACAGCGTGCGCGAACGACTGTCCACCTGGTCCGACCAACACTATTCCAGCCCCGGCGTGGGAGGAGTTAGAGGATCCATCCACGTACAGCTTCCATGGAGGGATCGAGGAGGACGGGGTGGAATCGGGGAATGTCAACTCTACTATGAAATCTGCTAAAGCTTGCCCTTTAATTGCCGTCCTCGGGGCGTACGTGATGTCGTACTGTCCTACCTCCAGACTCCACTTTAACAATCGACCATTGGTATCCGGTCTTTGCAAGACTTGCCGCAATGGCATGGTCGTTAGGACTTCCACTGGATGATCAAAAAAGTAGGATCTTAACTTTCGCACACTCATTACGAGGGCGTACGCCAACTTCTCCAGGGGCGTATATCGTGTTTCGGCGTCGTGGAGGACCTGGCTGACGAAATAAATAGGTTTGTGTAGTTGCCCCTCTGTTCGGACAAGAACTGAGCTCATCGCATGCTCGGACGCGGCTAAATATAGAAAGAGTTTCTCCCCGGCGAGTGGTTTAGAGAGGATGGTGGGGTTTCCGAGGTGCTCCTTCAGTCGTAAGAAAGCCTCCTGGCTTTCCTTTCCCCATTTGAACTTCTGGTCCTTTATCTATTTGAAGAACGGACGGCTTTTGTCTCCGAGCCGAGGAATGAAACGGCTGAGGGCGGCCAAGCAGCCTGTTAATTTCTGCACGTCCTTCAGACTTCGGGGTTCCCTCAGGTTCTGAATGGCCCTGATCTTCTCTGGGTTCACCTCGATGCCCCTAAGACTGACGATGTGCCCAAGGAATTTTGTGGCATATACTCCGAAATGACACTTCCTCGGGTTGAGCTTCATGTTGTAGAATTTCAAAATCTCAAAAGCGACCCTCAGATCTTTCACGTGGTCCTCTTCGGACTTACTCTTTATGATTATGTCGTCCACGTATACCTCCATGGTATCTCCAATTTGGTCGGCAAACATTCTGTTCACCAGTCGCTGGTAGGTTGCTCCTGCGTTTTTTAGACCAAATGGCATCCTCTTCCAACACAGCACTCCCTTGTCCGAATAAAAAGAAGTATGCTCTATATCCTCTTCGGCCATAGGAATCTGGTGATATCCTGCAAAACAATCGCAGTTAGAGAAAATGGCGTGCCCGGCGACGCTATCCACCAGATGGTCGATATGGGGTAAAGGAAAATGGTCTTTCGGGATGGCCCTATTTAGGTCGGTGAAATCTATGCAGAGGCGCCAAGCATCATTCGCCTTTTTTACGAGCACGACATTAGCGATCCATTGGGGCTCCTCCTCGGCCTCTCGAACGAGGTCGTTATCGACTAACTTCTTGACTTCTACTGCCAAAGCCGCATACTTCTCTGGTCCCATCTTTCTTCTCTTCTGGGCGATGGGTTTCTTTTCCGGATCGATCTTCAGATGGTGGCAGGCATGCTTGGGATCGATCCCGACCATATCCTTGTGGGACCAAGCGAAAGCGTCTGTGTTCTGGCTTAAAAAGTCGACCAACTCGTTTCTCAACCGCTCCGGGATTTTCTTTCCGATGAAAACCTCTAATTCTGGCCTAGTCGGGTCTAGATTCACCTTTTCCACTTCGTCAACCGCCGTACACATCGATGGCCCTCGGGGATCGGGTATGTCGCTTGGCTCGAAACCAATCCTCGGGTCGAGATCTTCTGATTCCGGGGTCCGCGTTCCCGGCTGGGGCCCTGTGTTTTGTGGGATGGGCATCTCGTCGATGAGTATGTGCAGAAATTGTGCTTCGAGCTCGGGAATTTCCTTCGCGGAATTGTTAATCTCCGCGGGCTCTCCATCGAAAAACCCGGGGTTCCCGGGGACGCCATTATCCCATAGGACCGTTAAATATTCCTGCTCGTCTATATCCATTTCCCCCGTAGGGTCTATCTCCCGACACCCCGCTGCATCGTTCTCAAACTTTTCTTCCTGTGGGCCTTCGCCCCCCGAGGTGGATTCTTGGGAGTTTATTTGGGGGTTACCGCCCCCAAATGCCCCAGTATTAGCATCATTATAATTCGAGGGTATGTTTGCATCCGAACACGAAAGATAATTAAAACATTTCCTCGCCATATACTGGTCACCTCGAAGGGTGCCGACCACACCACTCAAGGTGGGAAACTTAATACAGTAGTAGTGGGAGGACGCCACGGCCTCAAAGGCATCGAGGAACGGCCTCCCGAAAAAAGCATTATAGATATTGTCTGCATCAACGATAACAAAATTTATCAAGCGAGTCATATTTATGCTCGGGTCTTGGTGGTCCTTCAGCTCCACTGCCATCCTTATGCGTCCCCGGGGGCGCACTACCACATCGCCGAAACCTTTCAGAACACCATCATACGGGCGGACATAGCTGGAGAGGTCACCGAGCTGGTCCAAAGCCGACTTGAAGATGAGGTTGCAATGGGCCCCGTTGTCCACTAAAATCCTGGCCACCTCGACCCCGAGGATCCTCGCAGTGACCACCAGAGCATCTTCCTTGGGATATTTTATCCCCTCCCTGTCCTTTTCGGAAAAAGTTATGGTTATCCCGCGGGCGATGGTGGACTCCGCCTGGGGGATTATCACATTCACGCCTTCAAACTCGCGCAGCTCCTCCTTCTTCTGTCTCTTCGATTTGTGGATGATCGGAGTCAGGCCGCCGATCATATTGACGCGCGCTCCCCCGCGGACGGGCGGATCTTCATCCTCGGGAATCACCGCTGGGGGTGGAGGCAAAACTAACTGATTTGGTCCGGGATGATCAGGTTCGCGTCTCTGCTGCTGATTAGGTCGGTGATTCTGATCGTCTTGATATCCCCGGCCTCGTCCTCTTCCCCTTCTTCCGCGGCCACCGCCCCCACGCCCGCCGCCTCCACGTCCGGCGGCTGGGCGACCGCGCTTTGGTGCCCGGAGGAGATCGGCCAAACTTCCATCCTCATAGAGCTGGCGAAGTTGAGCGATCAGGTCGCGACACTCGTCGGTTCTGTGCCCGTTTTCTTGGTGGACGGAACACCATTTGCGCGGGTTTCTCTCGTCGGGGCGGCTTCTCATGGCCTGAGGGGGAGTCAGGATATTGATATCCCGCTCGTAGAAAACTTGCAGAATCTGAGTAGGGGTTCGCCCCAAGAACGTTCCTTCCTCGGCGTCTTCGTTGACGATCTCGACTCTCTGCGGCGCCTGGGGAGCTCCCTGGTAGATTTTGTAGTTGGTCTTCTTCTTTCCACTTTCATGGTATTTAACCGTTGGGGGCGGCTCCGTCCAGTAATCAACCGTTGCCGGGCCCGACGGCTTCTTCTCGGCGAGTGATCTCGTTCCCTCCTCGGGCTCCAACTCTTTCATCCGCTCGTCGTATATTCGCTGTTGGGCTATCTCCTCGCCTGCCCTCCTGCGGAACTCGGTATACGACTTCGGGTAATCCTTCATCATCGGTTTGAATAGACTGGACGTCGGTCGCAAACCGCCCAGTACGGAGTGAACGAGGATCTCGTCACTCACCCGGTCTCCCTGCTTAGCAATCCGCTCCACTCGGTCTATATACATCTCATCGGATTCGTCCTTGCCCTGCTTGACCCCCATCAGACGTTGGCGGCCCTCCGAGTAGCTCACCTTGGATGCGAAGTAGGACACGAACTCGTCTCTTAACTCCCCGAAGCTATCTATCGACCTCGGAGGGAGGCTTGTATACCACCGGTGAGCCATGTCGCCGAGAGTCAGAGGGAATAAGCGGCACTTCGTGGCGTCTGACGCTCCTCGGCCGACCATGTATGTATTATATTTGTTCAAATGGACGTCGGGGTCGGACGCCCCGTCATAGATAAAAGTCAGCAACGGGGCGACATCGGGTTGCGACCTGGCTTGCTCGATTCTTAGGGTCAGGGGTTCGGCGAGAGCAGATCTCCTCTTCGGGTCACCACCCTGTTCGGCCAGCCTTCGTTCGACCTCCTCCAGGCGTTTTGCGAGTCCAGGGTCGGCTACGACGACTGTCCTCGGACTCGTTGCAGCGCGGACGGGACTGGTCGCTTGTCTTCTCTGCGCCGTTGCACGAGTGGTCTCCTCGCGGGCTTCAGCCTCGAACTCTTCTTCCAAGTGGCGGACCTCAGGGTTTTGTTTCTCGGTGACTGGCCTCTTCTCCAGGAAACGGGATCGGGCCTGCAGTTTTTGTATAGTCTTCTTGATCTGTTCGGGTGTAGTGACCTGCCTTAAGTCCAGATCTGGCTCCTCCGCGCCGGCCGTCGGCATTAACTTCTCCGCCTCCAGAACCTGCTCGTGGAGGAACTTCTGTCTTTCCCTGGCTTCGGCTTCCTCCGCTCGCAAGGTTTCGATCCACGCCAGCTGGCGAGCGATTTCGTCCGCGACGACGGGGGTCGTCGTTTCGGGGTTGTTCAGCGGCATGCAAGCTTTGCCCGAAACCCCCGTGTTCTGGGGAGTTGCCTCTCCGCGATCTGCAGTCGCGGCGCCTGAAACACCTGCGATTTCCATGAAAAACACGATCGAAATATGGTCAGCTCAACGCTCGAGGATTCCCCCTCCTTCTAGCGCCAATTGTTAACGCCGATAAAAAACCGGGCAGAAACGGCTTAAATCGTACGAGAACACGAGAGATTTCTTTTGAGGATTGAGCTAACCGGAAATGGAAAATAAAGTTTAAGCTGGAAAAGGAAAATAAGCTATTTTGGGGGCTGCCCATCTGCCTCTTTTGGTAAGTTTCATAGTGTATTTATAGAGATACAATTAGGGTTATTCCCTTTTTTGACCTAATGGGCTTTAACAGAAACTACTACATGGGCCTGACATATGGGCCGATCCACATTTCCGCCGCCTTTCTAGCCGAGCACACCGAATACCTAGCGGAGGAGATCTTCAGCTGGATTGCCCTTCCCGTTGGTGACTCGACGGGTCTTTATGACCTGAGTAGATTTCATCCTCGGTAGTCTTCAAAACCATCCACCCCGGGCATGGGACATCCTAGGAGGCTCGTAGCTGATCTGCTCGGCGGGGGCTTGTAGACATCATGGGAGGGCTTTACACCTCGGACCTTCTCGGCGAGCTGACGTGGCGAGCTCTCCTCGGATGCCGGGCACCTCTCCCTGCCGGTGACAGGGTTGCGATCTTCTCTACCAGCCGGACAAGACAATAATGATAACAAATAATAATAAGAAAAATAGTGACACAACATCGTAGGCAGTAAATAAAACGCAGTGAAATGCGCTGCCCAGACAAGGCAATGTTCTGCGGCAGAACAGCGTATGCCGCAGCACGATACCTTGGACAGAAAAATCGTTCGTTTTACGTGATTTACTTGATTTAAGTATTTTATCCAGATTAATCAGATTGTTTAAGTGATAAAATAATATGTGATATATGTATATGAATTGCAGCGGAATTAATAAAAATAAATCACTCCGAACGAACACACACACACGTACGTAAAAGTAAAGAACACAAATTTAAATCTTTGTATGTGTATTTAAATTATACACATACGAAACGGCCTTACGGCCAGAAACTTTATTAAAGAACGAGTCTTTACAAAATGATACTCTTGGATTTACAAAGATAATTACCAAAGGCTATACACATGTATGCCTTCGTATTAATCGTATCCGAAGAGTATGAACAATCAACAACAAAACCTAGCTACTGAATTGAACACCTATTCTAAGCTATCGAATCATCAGCTGAAGAAAAGAACTCTCTTAGGAATGAGAGAACACACGGCACGACGAGCTTCACAAGTGAAGTCGCGGCTCTAAAAGCTCGATGATCGATCCTGTAATGAAAATGTGTTTCTGAGGTGTTGTGTTGTATTCTGGATTGTTAAGGAATGCAGCTGTAGACGTCCTCTATTTATAGGTGAGAGTCTTCAACTAATTCCCTTGAAAAGCTAGGTCAACAATCGGTTGAGAGATTTCAGGGCAGGCTGCTTTGACTGCTGCCGCAGGATGCCTTCTGAAGTTCTTCTGGAATTCACTGCCACACTGCACTGCCTTCCATACTATCTGGACTTCAGCATTCCCTTGCCCTTATATCATGCTTCGCTTGATTCTCTGAACTCAACCTCTTGTCCAAGCCTTGCACTGCTTGCGGCATAACTCTGCCTGGCTGTGCTGCGGCAGAAACCTTCTATGTTGATTGTTTTTCAAGCACGTTCCAACTAATGAACTATGCTAAATCAAATCACCAATATGACAAGTGATTACAACAGTTTAAATTGTGAAGAAAGAATAAAACAAATAAATATGTTAGCAAAACAACTTCTGCCTAGATCCTTTAAGGCATTGTAATGCCCAAACATATTTATCCTTACAAACTCTCCCTTTTTATCTTTCTTCATAAAACCATGAGGCAGCAGCGCAATGGAGCACTCCCCCTCAATGAAATACATTTGACTTAGAAGTATATGAGATATATCTTAACAAACAACTAAGGCATTGAAACTCCCCCTTAGTTGATACTTCCTAAGTAGAACAAAAATTTATTTGATACCTAACTAATAGAACAAAAACAAGTTAAACTAAGTAAGCCTCTAAATAACACACCAATTTTTTTATAAAGGAAATAAATACTTAAATTAAACATTGTTCATACCAAATAAAAACTTAAACAAATTGTTCAAAAACAAATAAGCAGAAATGTAAAAAGTGTTCAGAGCAAATAAAAATTAAACATCAAAAGAAGAAATGATATTTCTTCGGGTCTCGAGAACTGCAGTCCTTCAGGTTCTTCAATCATCGTGCTCAGGGGACGATCCACGCTCTTCTCCATCAATCTCTGCTGCAGTGTCTGCGGCAGCCTTCTCTACTGCGGCAGCTTCCTTCTCTGCAGCAGCTTCTTCAGCATCAGCTTCCTTAATATCCTCATCAATGCGTTTCTTCAACTTCCTCAGAATTGTGCTCCTTGCCGTTTTGCGCGCAGCTGCTGGTACTCCCCCTTTTTGTGAAGGAAATCCCTCATCTTCAAGAAAATGAGAAATTCCATCCACAATGGCTTCGGCCATGAATTCCTTCATGATCACCAGATGATGTTCAGCACATAGCTCTGCAAAAGCTTGTGCACGAGCATGAATACTCGGCTGGGCAGAGGAGCTAGGGGCATCAGCTTGCTTCTTTGGTACCTTCTTTTGCTGTGGAGTGGGAGGCACTGCGGCAGTGGCATGAAATCCAGTCCAGGGCAAATCATTGAACTCACGAACATAGAGCTTGTAAGCACTTGGGACTGCAATCAGTTGATCAGCACTATTGTACGAGAGCCCTTGGTTCTTCAACATCTCCCAGATCAAGGAAGGAAACGCAAGGCTCTGCGTCTGAGTGATATTCTCTGCCTGTGACTCAATCTTCTCGAAGATGATTTCTCCCAGGTTCACCTGCCTTCCTGCACCAAGGTGAAACAATACTTCCCCCATTTGGGTATGCACAAAGTGCACATTGGACGTAGGAATCCAATTGTGCCTTGCGGCAGTGAATAAGAAGTAGTAAAAAGAGGAAAGCTTGGAGGCAGGAATATTATTATTGGCATCAGGTGATGACTTCGTCAGACGATGAGAGACTGCGGCAATGGTAGGAACAGCATTTGCGGCAGGGTATTCGATATCAGAGCGCTCCAAGAAAGCATTAATAGCAGCCGGGGTGAAATTGAAAATTTTCTCCCTGAGATACACTTTCCCATAGCCACGGGAACCATCATCACCAAAACATGGGCGCAAGTTAGCATAAAAGTCGCGCACCAAGTCCTCGCAGTAGGGTCCTGCGTAGGTAACTGCCTTAACCAACTTCATCTTTTTCAAGAACTTGTCGACTTTGTGTCGTGCACAAGCTGACATCTCCACACTACGGTCTGGAAGAATAGGTTTGTTGGAGTAGAATTGGGGTCCAATTACAGAACGACGTTCGGACCAGAATCGCCTTGAATAGCCCTTGCCGGGTTTCATATCAGAGTCTGAATCCTCCTTGGGGGCATCAATTTTTGGTGCTTTTCCACCCTTCTTCGCAGCAGGTATGACTGCGGCATCGCCACTATGAGAGCTGTCGGGTTTGATTGCTGCAGCTTTCTCCTTCCCTTTACGCCATTTCTTAGCAGTGGTGGCTTCTACGTCAATGGGATTTTCCATTGAGGTTGGGGGCATGGCCGGACCTTTGCCTTTGGCAGTGG
The DNA here is from genome assembly GCA_954870475.1 of Euphrasia confusa. Lineage (NCBI taxonomy): Eukaryota > Viridiplantae > Streptophyta > Magnoliopsida > Lamiales > Orobanchaceae > Euphrasia > Euphrasia confusa. Next base: position 10,807,863 of record OX940956.1, read on the forward strand.
CGGATCTGGTGGATGGCCGGCGAGGAGGAATGGGCACTTGCTCTGTCTTGCGCTTCCTCGAGATAAGTTCACTCAGTGGTGGATCAGACTCCGTCTCAGATCCGGCGGCATCATGATGCTGCTGACTAGAATTCTCAGAGTTTTCATTCTCTGAGAGTGGAGTTTCAGATGGATAAGGAGTCGGTTTGCGATCCTTGGTCTTCTTCTGAGATGGGTAGTTCTCGTATAGCTCGGAGTAATCGAAATCATCAACATCGTCCCTTCTGTCGTAAGGCACGTCTTTGCCTTGCTGCTGTACTTCAGGGTCTGCCTGTGGGATGGCAGAGGATGCGGCAGTGACAGAGGGCTCAGGAGTAAAAAGCCCTTTCAAGTCAGAGGTGTTGAATGATCGTTCATTCTGGGCAGCCTCGTATGCAAGCACATCATCGACTCCCGGAATAATCACCGGCGGCCGTGGAGTCTGAGATGGCTCAGAGTCGTGGGAACCAGGAAGTATGGTCTGGAGAGGGATGGGAAAAACTGGCCCTTCATCTGCGTCAGGGTCTTCCTCTGCGGCAGTTTCTCCCCCTGCATCATGGTCCGGGGACATGTTCATGGGAGACGCCTTACCTGATCCTTCTCCGGCCTCGACGTGCGGCGGCTGGTTCTCAGTAGATGGTAACGGCTGGGAAGCGGCGTCGATTGCGGCGGCGGCGGCGGCATCGATGGCGATGAGGCGGTTGATAAAAGGCAGAGACTCCGCGGGCTGAATATCCTCCATAGTTGCATCGGGGCGAGATTCTTTGATGAGCTCCACCAGGCGAGGGTCCGAGAAGTAGCGAGCAAAGGCGAATGGAGATGATGCCATTGAATTCAAGGTTCTTGATGAAATTAGGGTTTAGAGAACAAAACAAAAAAAATACACAATACGCAAGGAAGATAGAGTATTTTATACTTGTGCGTTGTGAGAAAAATTCTAGGTTTGAAGAATTTCAGTAAAATCAAACTCTTGATTGGATTTTGGATAGAGAGAGTTAGAGTTTCAGAAGGATAGGACTTTTGAATTTCAGTAAATATTAAAAATAAAACTTGAAAGAGTTTTATGTCAAGTGAAAAACGTATGGCAGTTGATGGGATGGGCAACGGTTACTTTTCTGAAGTTAAACCGTCGCCTGCCGCACACTTGAGTGCTGCCCAACGGTCAAGTGGGGCATTGCTCTGCGGCAGGTCGTTGCCAGAAAATGAAACACAAAAATCCTTTTTTTTTTTAATATATTTTTTCTGTTTTTAATATTCTCTTTTTCTGTTTTTAGAATATTTTCTTTTTCTATTTTTCATTTTTAATTTTTTTTTTAATAATAAATAAAATATTTTTGTGGTGTGAAAAATCAAAGCTTACAAAGCAAAATTAGGAAAAGAATAAAACCATCTAATCCTAATGGAACATAATGCTGCATCATATGTACTTATACTTTACTTAGGTATAATGCCATGTCAACAATGAGATTATTAAATACTTAGGTCACCTAGTACATAGTATCTCAACCCATTTCGTATTAATTACATGTATATGGGTTTGACCATGTTGCCTAAAGTGGTTTGGGTATTTTCTCTTCCTTCGGAAAATTTTAAACTCATAAATTGACTAAGGCAGAATGCTGTGGCAGAGGTTCAGTAGGCATGACAATGCGGCAGCATGATGCAGATCAGCATCTAAGGCATGGTGCACATGCATAAAGAATTTCTTAAGGCAGTGAAGCGTTCTGAGTCCAATGGCTTGGTGAAGATGTCAGCTATTTGCTTCTCTGTTGGGATGTGATCAATCCTTAAAAGACGTTTTTCCACCAAGTCTCGTATGAAATGATGCCTTATGCTGATGTGTTTGGTTCTTGAGTGCTGCACTGGATTATGACTGATATTTATGGCACTCGTATTGTCGCAGTAGAGTGTAAGAACATTGCTATCCAGGTGGTAGTCATCAAGCATGTGCTTCAACCACATCAGTTGGGTACAGCAACTCCCTGCGGCAATATAATCTGATTCGGCAGTGGATAGAGAAATGCAGTTTTGCTTGCGGCTTTGCCATGAAATAATGTTGTTTCCAAGAAAGCAACATCCTCCGCTTGTACTCTTGCGTTCCTCCGTGTCTCCTGCCCAGTCGGCATCTGAAAATCCGACTAAATCGGTGGTGGTATCTTTGGTATACCAAATGCCTAACTCGACTGATGCGGCAACGTAGCGTATGATTCGTTTAACTGCCTTCAAGTGTTCTTCCCTTGGATCAGCTTGAAACCTGGCACACAAACAAACGCTATACATGATATCTGGTCTAGTTGCCGTAAGATAAAGCAAACTCCCTATCATGGATCGGTAGAGTGTCTGATCCACTGCGGCAGTATCAGTGCCTCGGGAGATTTTGTCCGTTGAGCCCATAGGTGTTTTCATGGGCTTGGATCCTTCAAGTTGGAATCTTTTGATGAGATTCTTAGCATATGAAGCTTGTGAGATGAAAGTTCCAGTTGATGATTGCTTGATATGGAGCCCTAAAAAATGAGTTAGTTCTCCTACCATGCTCATCTCAAATTTTGATGCCATGGCAGAGGTAAATGCCTTAATCATGTTCTCACATGTGTATCCAAAAACAATATCATCTACATAAATTTGAGCTATTAAAATTTTGGAAGAATTGAATTTAACAAACAGGGTCTTGTCGGCAGTGCCTCGGGTGAATCCAAAACTGAGTAGAAAATCAGTTAGGCAGCCATACCAAGCTCTAGGAGCTTGTTTTAGGCCGTACAATGCCTTGTGCAGTTGATACACATGGTCAGGACGTTTTGGATCTTCGAAACCCTTTGGTTGTGCAACGTATGCCTCCTCTTCAAGTATGCCGTTGAGGAATGCTGCCTTCACATCCATTTGATGTAAGGTGATGTTGAGGTGGCATGCAATGGCAATGAGTAGACGAATGGACTCCATGCGTGCTACGGGGGCAAAAGTTTCATCGAAATCGATGCCTTCAACTTGCGTATAGCCTTGCGCCACCAGCCTTGCCTTGTTGCGTACAACCTGCCCGTGCTCATTCGACTTATTCTTAAATATCCACTTTGTCCCGATGATATTCTTGTTTTGGGGACGAGGAATGAGCTTCCAAACTTTGTTTCTTTCAAACTCGTTCATCTCTTCTTGCATTGCCATAAACCAAAATTCATCGGCCAATGCTTCTTTGGCATTCTTCGGTTCGATCGTTGAGAGATACAAGGTAATGCCTATTTCAACGCATGTGGAAGACATGCTTATGTTCTTGGTCATGTTGCGGTAGTTGATATACGGATGAACTCTCATGCTTCTGGCCAACATTTGACTCGAAGGGTGGTTTCGGACAACATGCCTTGGGGGATCCCTTTGTCGTTGGTTTGATTCCTCTTCACCATCAGATGAATCTGATTGATGTGGGGTGCTATCATCGTTTGATTGCTCAGGAGATGCTGTTGAAGGTTGAGCATCATCATTCGAGCCAGTAGGTGCGGCAGTAGGCTGTGCAGGTGTGATACTGCCTTCAACTTCTGCTACTGCGGCAGGCTCGAGCAAACCTTTCACATCTTCTTCTTTAGGTTTCCTGAGTCGACTAAAATCATCAAAATCAACATTCACAGATTCAATGATGGTTCTAGTTTGTATGATAAAAATACGATAGGCATGACTATTCCTAGAGTATCCAACAAATAATCCTTTAAGGGATTTTGGATCAAGTTTCGATCTAGGTTCCCTATCATTTAGAACATAACAAACAGAGCCAAAAACATGAAAGTATTTCAAATTAGGCTTCCTATTGTTCAGAATTTCGTAAGCCGTCTTTGATGTTCCTGAACGTATGCTGATGCGGTTCAGGATATGGCATGCGGCATTGAATGCTTCTGCCCAAAATTGCTTGCTTAGGCCCTTGGCGATCAGCATGGTACACGCCATTTCTTTGAGGGTTCGGTTCTTCCTTTCAGCCACGCCGTTTTGTTGCGGTGTTATGGGGGCAGAAAATTCTTGGGCAATGCCATGCGCGTCACAAAAACGAGAAAGCCGTTGGTTTTCAAACTCGGTGCCATGGTCACTTCTTATTCTCTTTACCGAGGCTTCATGGTTGGTCTTTATCCACTTAATGAGTTTGGACACTTCATCACACGTCTCACTTTTGTCTTGGAGAAAATGCACCCATGTGTATCTCGAGAAGTCATCGACAATGACGAGTGCGTATCGTTTTCCAGAATGGCTTCTTGTCTCGAATGGTCCCATTAAATCCACGTGGAGGAGATCAAAGCATTTGGTTTGCTTTTGATACATCCCTGCCTTGGAATTGGCAGGTCCTGCGGCAGAGGCATCAGTCTGTCCTGCGGCAGGTATTGCTGGATGACTTGCACGAGTCATTTTTCCTTGTTTGCAATGTCCACATGTTGTCTTCTGGATTTTTGGGAGAGTTGGAAGTCCACGAACATCATTGAGCTTGATTAGACGCTCTAAATTCCCAAGACTTGTGTGTCCAAGTTTTTGATGCCATAGGTCTATGTCATCTTTAACTTGTGCAGAGAGGCATGTTTCTCCAATGGAGTAGCAGTTGTTTGCCTTGGAACGCTCCCCCTGAATGAGTGGGTTCCCTGCATTATCAAACACTTCACACATTTGGTGAGTAAACTTTACATTCATGCCTTCATCGCATAGTTGACTTATGCTTATGAGGTTCGTGATGAGGCCTTCAACATGAAGCACTTGTTGTAGCTTCGGCAGCCCTTTCACATTTAATGTGCCTCGGCCAATTATTGAACCACTGGACCCTCCTCCAAACGTGACCTCTCCTCCGTGAAAAACTTTGTAGTTGATGAGGTGATCACTATTTCCGGTCATGTGCCGCGAGCATCCGCTATCGAAGTACCACTTATCATCTTTGGTAGCTTTGAGGGCAGTGAAGATAACATTGCATGTTTCAGCACTTTGGATGGCATTTGATGCGGCAGAGGAGTCATCGGATGGACCTGTAAAACAGACATTAGTAGAGAGTTTAGCTTTGGGCACCCATTTGCGTATGATTGTTGCCTTCTTTTTGATAGAATATCGTGAAGACAGAGATTGTGCGGAGTATTCGGGATGCCGTGGTCCAGTGTTGGAGTGAAAGTAATATCCCCTTGCTTGGTCCTCTTCGCGTCTCCAACAGAAAGGTCGAATGTGACCAGGTACAAGACAGTAGTGGCAAACATATCGTCTCTTCGATTTAAAATGTTGCTTAGGCAGGGGCTTCCTTGTCTTCATCCTACCTGATGATGTCTGCCTTTGTTTTGGCCGTCTGCGGCAGTCTCTGGCTGAGGCAGTGGCTTTGCTTTCGGTTTGGTCATCCCTTTTTGGAGTTAAGGATTGTGCGGCAGTTGTTGAAACGTCATTTGATGCCTTTACAAATGCCATGTCCGTTGGGTTTTTCTTTGGAAAAACGGCATCTACAACCTTTTGATGTCCGAGGCCTTCCCTTTCAACATGTGAAATACTCATTACGGCATCTAATTTTGTTGTTGTCGTGTTAAGTTTTAAAAAAGTATTGTTAGCAACTTCGAGTTTTGCATTTACACGATTAAAGTAAATTTTTAGTTTTTCGGCCTCCGTATCTTTTCTGGTAAGTTGGACATCAAGTTTCTTTAATCGTTCTTCAAAGGTGTTCTTTTCTATGAGCATTTGTTCAATTGCCATGGCCTGCTTCTTCACTTTTTCTTCATATCCGGTTTTGGTTGAAGTAAGCATCTTCATCATCTTGGTCTGCCGGGCAAAGTTCATGCGTAGCTCATCGAAACTTTCTTTGAGCTCGATGAAAAGGTCAATGGGAACGGTCTCCTCTTCAGATTCATAACCATTGACTGAGGCAGTGAGACACAAGCAGTTCTCTGCGGCAGGAGTTTCTGTCGTTTCTGCGGCAGAGGCAAAGAATGCAACATGCCGTCGTGCATTCACATTGGATGGACCGTCATCTTCAACGTCAGATAGGGTTGTGCCTTCGAATTGAGCAGCAAGCGCAGTGGTTGAGTCTTCAAGGCAATATTGTTCCCTATCTTCTTGTGCAACCATGGAATTCAAAATTCCAATGCCTCGATCTTTTGAGGGGCATTCGGTTGAGTAGTGTCCAATCCCTTGACAAACGTGGCAATTGACTCTCGACCAGTCCTTTGAATTTGGACTTGATGTTGATCCCGTGCTTGGTTGGCGAATCACAAGGCGTCGATCTTGAGTTTGTGGTGACCTTGCAGGAAACTTCCTTCGTCGGGGATCGTAGGGCTTCTTCAGCGAGCGAACAAGTACAGCATCCATTTTCCGGGCGAGTAATGCAAACTGGTCATCTCCACCATCAGATCCAAGTAGCTCGTAGATCTCTTCATCGGTCAAGTCATTGGTAGAGGTGGGGCTGCTGCTATGAGAACTATTGCCTTGTTCTCTGCCGTCGGGCTCTGCCACGGTGTAGGCAATATTTCTCTCGTCGCTTCGTGAACGTGATTTCCCGTGAGTTTCACGATCCTCATGGTTCAGTTCATAATTCTTGAAGATCGCCATTAATGAAACATAATCTTCTTCAGACATTACGCTGTCTTCTATGGCAGTGACCTTCGGCAGGAACTTTTTGCTCATCGATCGCATAATCTTACTACACACTGCCGGGTTGCTAATGGGTGAACCAAGGTCAACACATTCAGTAACAATGGACATTAATTCTCCAAAGTACTGAAGGCAAGTCTCGTCCTCGTTCATACGCAAGTTCTCGAAACGAGACATAAGCATACGGACCTTGGTTTTCTTCACTGTGTTGTTACCTTCACAATGAAGAGCCAGCAAATCCCACACTTGTTTGGCAGTAGTATATTGTTTGACAATTTTGTACATATTGCAATCGATGGATTCAAGGATGGCACACCTTGCCCTATCGTTGGCAGTAGCTGCGGCAGTCTCTTCGACAGACCACTTCTCCGGAGCTTTTTCAAGCTTGCCGCCTTCAGGGATTTCCTCCTGAGGTGGTTTCCATCCTCGAAGTACGGATAGCCACGCACTGCGATCAATTGATTTGATCCTTGCTTCAATGCGGGTTTTCCAAAATCCATAATTACTACCGTCAAGAACAACCGGTGTTCGTACGATGTAAGATGGATCTGCCATTGTAAGTGTGCGTGATCAGACGGACCTTAAACACTAAGTAAGTCTAGTGCCCTCTCTGATACCACTTGAAAGTCGTAGGCAGTAAATAAAACGCAGTGAAATGCGCTGCCCAGACAAGGCAATGTTCTGCGGCAGAACAGCGTATGCCGCAGCACGATGCCTTGGACAGAAAAATTGTTCGTTTTACGTGATTTACTTGATTTAAGTATTTTATCCAGATTAATCAGATTGTTTAAGTGATAAAATAATATGTGATATATGTATATGAATTGCAGCGGAATTAATAAAAATAAATCACTCCGAACGAACACACACACACGTACGTAAAAGTAAAGAACACAAATTTAAATCTTTGTATGTGTATTTAAATTATACACATACGAAACGGCCTTACGGCCAGAAACTTTATTAAAGAACGAGTCTTTACAAAATGATACTCTTGGATTTACAAAGATAATTACCAAAGGCTATACACATGTATGCCTTCGTATTAATCGTATCCGAAGAGTATGAACAATCAACAACAAAACCTAGCTACTGAATTGAACACCTATTCTAAGCTATCGAATCATCAGCTGAAGAAAAGAACTCTCTTAGGAATGAGAGAACACACGGCACGACGAGCTTCACAAGTGAAGTCGCGGCTCTAAAAGCTCGATGATCGATCCTGTAATGAAAATGTGTTTCTGAGGTGTTGTGTTGTATTCTAAATTGTTAAGGAATGCAGCTGTAGACGTCCTCTATTTATAGGTGAGAGTCTTCAACTAATTCCCTTGAAAAGCTAGGTCAACAATCGGTTGAGAGATTTCAGGGCAGGCTGCTTTGACTGCTGCCGCAGGATGCCTTCTGAAGTTCTTCTGGAATTCACTGCCACACTGCACTGCCTTCCATACTATCTGGACTTCAGCATTCCCTTGCCCTTATATCATGCTTCGCTTGATTCTCTGAACGCAACCTCTTGTCCAAGCCTTGCACTGCTTGCGGCATAACTCTGCCTGGCTGTGCTGCGGCAGAAACCTTCTATGTTGATTGTTTTTCAAGCACGTTCCAACTAATGAACTATGCTAAATCAAATCACCAATATGACAAGTGATTACAACAGTTTAAATTGTGAAGAAAGAATAAAACAAATAAATATGTTAGCAAAACAACTTCTGCCTAAATCCTTTAAGGCATTGTAATGCCCAAACATATTTATCCTTACAAACACGTCGATAATTTTATTTGTTTTGGACTTATTGGATTTTAAAAGACTATCAGTATTATTTCTATTGCATATTTACTTAGATTTTGCAGGACGCAAAGTAAACAAGTTCTAGCCATGTAGCTCCAACACTAGTTTAAAAGAGAGGGGGCGTTGTAAATTTGGAGGATACGAATATATATGTACAAAATACTACTCCACAAACACCAAAATCAAAGCAATCGCATGTCGAAAGGAGAAATTAAAATGCATACCCCAAGTGGAACCGGGGCACTTATTATGATTTCGGTGGGTGGTGGGAATAGTGTAAGATGAATTTCTGGCAATACAGTGAAAGAGAAACTTTTGAATAAACAACAAAACACTATCAAACTAAAAAACCAATGTTTCTTTCACACATCACATTGTACCTCAATTTCAGATAGATGCAATTATTGAATTAGGTTGATTAGAAAATGACATTTAACCACATCATTATTAGTGAATATGATATGCGTTTTGAATACATTAACAATTAAACACTTCAAAAACAACTGCACAAAATTTCAGATTTTGTTTTTTAAATAGTAAACTTTGAAGTTCTTATAAATAATCAATCATTCCACAACCTGAATCCCATATAAAAACATTCCATATAAAAACACAATTTATTTTTCTATAAAAACTGTAATTAATTTCATACCATATAGAGTACTATAAATTGCTCAATAATACATAACCACGCGATAACCTATCCCATAGAAGCTTTACCGCCGCCGGCTGCCTCCGCAGCCGATCTCATATCAGCATTCATGGCGGCAGCCAAGGCTTGATACTGACCCGCTTGACCCGGAATCGGAGCGGAGTAGACCACCTGCCTCCCCGATCCGCTATCGTAAGCCACCTGCGGGTACACCCCTTCCGCCGTCATCCCAACACCGGCGCCGCTAGCTGTTCTCACTATCCCAAAGCCCTCTGAATAACCTGCAACCTTCTGAGGCGGTGGTGCCGCCGTCGCAGAAGGCAGCTGGCCTCCTTGCGGAAACATATTGTACATCTGCTGCTGCTGCTGCTGCTGCTGGTGCTGGTGGTGGTCTCTGTACACCTCCGGCGACGGCATCCTCTGCACGGCGTAGTAACCCTGATTTGGCGGCGCGCTCACCGGTCTCACCATCTGCGCGTGGTACGCGTTGGTCTGCGGCGCCGAGATCATGTAAACCGGCTGCTCGTTACCGCTCGTCGGGAAAACTCCGCCGGGGATCTGCTTCTCCGCCCAGTACGGAACGCCGCCGGCGGCGACGCCCGGCTGGGAGGTCTTATCCGGCAACCTGTAGTGCTCTCCGCCGCCGCCGGAGAGAATATCGTCGGCTCTCCCTTTGTAGTTTCCTTGTTGGTGCTCATCGATTCTCATCCTCTGCAGATCCAGAATGTGCTTCTGGATCGGATCCGACCCGATCGACCTCTCATCGAGTCCTGCGGGCACAACAATCGGATCCCTGTGCTCCTGGATCCTTCCCGGCGCCAACACGACATTTGATTTCTCCGGCCCGAGCATAAAATCGACGTTGCTCGGGGGCGGAGGGTGCGGGTGCGGGTGCAGATGCGCCGGCGCAGCGGGGATCGGCGATTGCTGGGGGGCGGAATTCAAGGCGTGAAGGAATTTGTCCTTCTCCGTCTTGACCTCGTCGGAGGCGAAAGAGGAATTAGCAGGAAGGGTGGGGAAAACGAAGATCCTGAGCCTGGCCGGTTTGGGGGAAATCCTGTACAGGCGGTCGTACTCGTTCATCATGTTCTCCAAATCTTCGTCGTTGGTGACGGAAATCAGAGCGTCCAGATCCTCGCCGGGGAGCTGGTACTTGAAGGAGATGGCGTCTGACTCACAGAGAGCGACGAGCTTGGCGAAGAGAGAGGCGAATTTGGAGGTCCGATCGACGGTGAGGATCTTGGTCTCGCCGCCGACGTAGGAGAGCTGGTTATCGTGGGGGCGAGGGTGGACTTTGCCGCCATAACTGCACATGAGCTTGAGTTTGTAGTTCGGGAGAGGCTGCTGGTTGGCCTGATCCTCCCACGCCGGGAGGTTTTCGAAGTCGATTTCGCGAGATCTCGGCGAGGAATTGCCGGACTCCGGGTAGGAGGGATTGTAGGGGTAGTTCTCCATATGCGCACGTTAGAGAGAGAGAGTGGGAGAGGGAGAGTGCGTGTATTTTGCAACAGATACTTTGGCGAGAAAGTTGTTTTGAAAACAGTTAATTTATGGATGGAATGAGTGGAGGGTTTTGATCGAGTGTAGAGATGTATTTGTGCAACCGGTGGTGTTTGTATGACGTGGCAGCAGTCAAAGGATTGGTGAGTGACTGTTCTCGCAGGGAACTTGTTGAAATGGTGGGGGACACAGTCCGCAGCTGATCACGGATTCAGAACAAGTAAAAGATGATGGTCACGCGATTAACTGGAAACAGCTATATTAACACGATTTTGAAGAAAAAATATATCTTTATGTATTAAACAATAAAAAGTAAAAAAAAAAAAATTATACTACTATATCAATACTGTATAAAGAGAACCACTGATTGAACATATTTGCACGTTTCTTAATCAAAGCATAGTCGAGACTCGAACTTTAAGTCAATGTGTAATGGAATATTTGCACAGTCGTGTAGAGAGAAGCCACACCGTGGACACGTGGCCCAGATTCCGTTAGGGTTTTTGGGTATTTGGGTAAAGGATATGATTATGAAATTCATTTTAAAAAATATTAGGTATTAGGGTATTCGATTACACGTTCGGGTATACCCGAAATACCCGATTAATTATTTAAATTTAAATAATATATATATATATATATATATATATATATATATATATATATATATATATATATATAAAATAAATGGCATGTTTTTATTATTTTCAATTATAATTTTTGTTTTTTATTGTAATTTTAAATTTTAATTGATAATTTTTTTATTGTTAGTCCATAAAAATAAATTATTGAATTTGAATATTATTATTAATTTTTTGTAAATTAAAAATTTAGGGAAATTTTGGATACCCGATTACCATACCCGTTTACCCGGCCCGGGTATTGGGTACCCGATTTACTAAAATGGGTCGAGTTATGAGATAAATTTTTTTGATTATTGGGGTACGGGTACCCGAAAAATTCGGGTGTGGGTACCCATCCGTACCGAATAGTCATCCCTAACCCAGATATAGACAATTTTGTAACATAATTTTACAATTCAAGAAAGACTCCTATATTAATTACTATTTTAATATAGATACAGAGGACAAAAAATTGTTCTGAATTCAAGATTTGATTTCTTCAATAACTATGTGAAATCAAGAATTATGTATATTAGACCTATAATGTATTCCAAAAGGGGCTCATAATCTCACATATAGTCATGTACAAAATATCTCACTTAAAACTTGTGGTAAAAATTGTTGTTTCTCTTGTTTGTTTTTTAATATGGAGGCTTTGAAAAATATTGAATCACGTTTACACGTTTTCCTTAAAGAATATTTCGATCCTATAACAACCAAAGTATCACGAAACTTCTTATAGGATAGGACAATACCGCACTTGTTCTTTGGCTTTAGAAACAAGTAAATTATAGAATGTTTATTTGTTATACTTTGTTAACACAAAGCTCTTAATTTCGTGGGTCTTATAATATGATGTTCAACACCCTTATATAGGTGTTGAAACACCTCTTTTGAAAGTGAAAATACCCTTTCATGAAGGGCTACACCCTTTGGGGAGAGTTACACCCTTTAAGAGTGGTCACACCTCTTCGAAATCAATTTCTTTAGGTTTCATGCATGCAATTTTGTGGCTGCGTATTACAACCATTCAAACCATGATATAAACATATAATTCATGCGAATTTACACACAATAAATCAGCACAAACATTCACTTAACCAAACAATGATCCGTTATCACTTTTATATGACCGTGCACCCCGCACTTCACCTAAATCATATTGTAGTGTTTTAGGGTTATTACTGAAACTTTATACGATTTCAATTACATTATATGGACAATAATGTCACTTAAATCATCAACATTCCTCCCCCATTTAAGTGCAATCTTTGAATCACTTATTTTAACAATAAAGACAAAATTATGCATAAAATGAAATACCTTGAAGATTGAATTTTCATCATAGTGTTATATACAACTTATATATTCGAGAATCAGAGTGTCTTAAAAGATTGAACTCTTCAACCCTTCTGAATATAAAAGATGCAGTTTATCAAATGATTCATTAAGAATGAGCTTCAACCTTAACATGCAGGTTCAAACACATACATTTAGGATAATTTCCATGTGTTTCAATCTCAAATATAGGCTTTCTAATTGAATTCATGTTCTAATACAATTAGAAGTGAATTTGGTAACCTATATTTGACGATTCATAGAGGCTTCAGACCCATCCCTATTACCGACTTTACTACCAAGTCTTTCGCTAATCCATTGGTCAAATGATCAGCGAGATTATGTTGTGATCTCACAAAATCAATAGAGATTACTTCTTGAGTGATTAACTCACGGATCGCGCTATGTCTAACGCCTAAGTGTCTTGACTTGCCATTATAAACATGACTATATGCCTTAGCCAAAGTGGTTGCACTGTCACAATGAATTGAAAACGCCGAAATAGGCTTTGGCCACAAAGGAATTTCATAAACCAAATTCCTTAACCATTCAACTTCTTTACCAGCTGCCGCTAGTGCTATGAATTTTGATTCCATAGTGGAACTCGTAATACAAGTTTGCTTCTTTGAAGCCCAATTTATAGCACCGCCTCCGAGTATGAAAACCCAACCAGAAGTAGAGGAATGATCCTCTATATTGGTTATCCAACTCGCATCAGAATACCCTTCTAATACCGAAGGATATCCGACGTATGTCAAACCAAAGTCTTTGGTTCCCTTTAAGTATTTTAATACACACCTAACAGCCTGCCAATGATGCGTTCTAGGATTACTTGTGTACCTACTTAGTTTGCCTACCACAAATTCAATGTCCGGCCTTGTGCTAGTCATAGCATACATAAGGCACCCAATTACCTTGGAGTATTCCAATTGGGACACTGCAGCACCCGTATTGGGCATGAATTTTACACTCGAATCATATGGAGTACTGACCGTAGAATAGTAATCACAATGAAATTTCTTCAACACTTTCTCAATGTAATGAGATTGAGTTAAAGTAAATTGTTTTCACGAATGATTTTAATTCCCAAAATCACATTTGCCTCCCCCATATCCTTCATATCGAAGTTTGATAATAAAAATGTCTTAGTCAAGTCCACTTGTCTTTGGTCAGTACCAAAGATAAGCATATCATCAACATATAGACAAATGATGACTCCTTTACCAAAGTCATCGAATTTGCTATACACACACTTGTCCGATTGGTTTACTTAAAACCATTCGACAAAATTACTTCATCAAATTTTTGATGCCACTGCTTAGGTGCTTGTTTTAATCCATATAAGGATTTAACAAGTTTACATACTTTATGCTCATTACTAGGCATAACGAACCATTCGAGTTATTTCATGTAAATTTCCTCCTCTAACTCACCGTTAAGGAATGCTGTTTTTACATCCATTTGATGGATCACAAGATTATTTATTGCAGCCAAGGCTATCAATAATCTAACAGTAGTAATTCGAGCAACAGAAGCATAGGTATCGAAGTAATCAATACCTTACTTTTGCCTAGAGCCTTGAATGACTAACCGGGCTTTATACTTGTCAATTGAACCATCGACTTTCATCTTTTTCTTAAAGATCCACTTGCATAGATCAGCAAGCACCTAAGTGTTGTTTCCCATTATGAAATCCATCTCATGATTGATGGCTTCTTTCCAAAATGCAACATCTTGCGATTGCAAGACTTCCTCGTATGTTTTAGTCTCATCATCAACATGATAGCTATACGAGTATTGTAAGCCAACTTCGTCCCTTAATCCTTCAACCAGAAAGGTCAAGAAATCTGAACCGAACGATTTCGTAGTCTTGATCCTCGTGCTTCGACGAGGTTTAACCAACTCAGGCTCGAGCAAGGTTAATTCCTTGCTTTCAGCCACCTTAGGCACCAGATCCTTGGTCCTAACCATTGATGAAAATCTAGTTTCATCAAATATGGCGTCCCTCGATTCTATGATAGAATGAATCGCTATTGAATCATTTAGCTCAATCACGTAGAATCGATATGCCTTGGAATGCACAACATATCCAACAAAGTTGCAATCAATGCCTCTTTCTCCCAAAGTTTTCCTTTTGGGATCTGGTAGTCTTACGATAGCCCGACAGCCCCAAACCTTAAGGTAATTAAGGTTGGCTTCTTTTTGTACCAAAGTTCGTAGGGGCTAACTTTGTTTCTTTTTTTAGGAACCCTATTTAACAAATAACAAGCCGTTAACACGGCTTCTCCCCAAAATCCATTATTCAGACCCGAATAAGACAACATGGAAATCACCGTTTCCTTTAGTACCTAGTTTTTCCTTTCGGATATACTGTTTTGCTGAAGAGTTTAAGGAGCAGTAATTTCATGTATAATACCACATGATTCAAATAAAATAGAATCATAATATTCACCACCCCTATCGGTTCTCAACTTTTTAATCATGTACTCTTGTTTTAGTTCAACTTCAATTTTAAATACTTTAAACTTTTCTAGCGCTTCATCTTTAGTATTTAGCAGAAATACATAGCAAAATCTAGAATAATCATCTATGAAAGTTACTAAGTATTTCTTATTCCCCAACGAAAGTGTAGCATGGAAATCACATAAGTCGCTATGCACAAATTCAAGCATACAAAATTCACGTTGAACATCTTTAAAAGGCTGCCTAACGATTTTAGTTAGCATGCATGTATTACACTTATCTTCTTCTATGTTCATAGCAGGAATTTATTCAAGTTTGGACATATCAATCATGCGCTTATAATGAATATGTCCTAGTCTAGCATGCCAAAATAATGAATCATTCACTTTAGAAGAAACCATAAGAACAAAATCATCAACTTTATTCATAATATTTAACATAAACATCCCATTACATTGGTATCCAAAACCGACAAACACACTGTTGGAGTTGTGTACTTAATGTCTAGATTTAAGTATCGGTAAACTCCCGGTCATAGCATTTAACCTATTTAATTAATAAACAATTATTTGCAATTAATTATTATTAATTATGCAAAAATATAGTCCTAGATTTTATACGTTGTAGTTAGTATGGTGTGCATGGGCACACAGAAGATCATACTATCGGTTACTCGTATTTAATCGAACAGTTGCTCACGACCTAGATGGACACGGACCAATCCATCGGTATAGTCGTTGTGTGAGAGACAAAATAATTTATCTTAATTATTTTATCACACTTGTACACTTGGTGTATTGGGCGGATCGCTTGAGATTTATTGATTAGGATTGCCTTGGATAATCAATTTAAATCTCGGAGTATTTTATTCTTAATCCCCGATATTATTGCGGGTGTGTATATTTAATATTAGAGACTTTGATTTTCCAAAGGAATTAACCGATTTTATTATTGGGTTAATTACCGGTAAAATTGGGTCGCTATATTTTATATATGACATGCCGTGAATACTTGACGGGAAAGTGTATCCCGGAAGGGTTGATAATATCCCCGAGATGAGTTCATAAGGAATTATTGTGTAAACCTCATGAGTGGATTCGTTCCGCACAATAATAAAGGTTGAACGGTACTAGTCTCGGATATAAGATATGAATATTATTTATTGAGCAATAAATAAATTTATTCATGGATATTTAAATCTTAAATACACGGAATAAATAATACTAATCGGAGAAATATTATTTGATATAATATGGATTAATATTGGGAGTGCAATTTTATTTATATAGTGGAAAATAAATAAAATTTAATATTGATAAGGATTAATGGATTTGGGTTGGACCCAATTTAATCTTCAATATTTAGAAGCCCAATATTTAATCTCCTTATGATCCTCTACGTAGCCTATATAAGCACTACATGGTCTTCACTTTTCACAACACATAATAATTGACCTACGCCAATCATAAAGTCTTGGAGAGTGAGGAAGATCCATAAGAGTTCGATAGATCGTCGCCCACACGACGTTCGGACGAAGTGCAAGGAATACGTAGGAAGATCGCAAGGTCGTCAATTGGATTCGTTTCTCCATACAACGAATCGAGGTAATATAATCAAGAACCCCCTCTATGATTATGTGCTTGTATTAATCGTAATATGTACATGAACAAGACGATCCGGGAACGTCGAGACCGGGATACGGGGATCTCGCGATCCCCGTCGGGATCGAACAAGGGGGCGGCCGAACCCTAGGGTTCGACCGCCGGCGCGCGGGCGTGAGGGAAGCCCCGGCTGGACGCCGGGGCGAGCGATCGACGTGAAGTCGATCGCTGGGGGTTCGGCCGTGGGCTGGTGCCACGGCGGGTCGAACCCCCCGGCCTCCCTTCGCCGGTGGTGCGCGCAAGGAGAGAAGCCGCGGCTGGACGCCGCGGCTGGGGCCGGGGACCGTCGCGGCTTCGCGCCGCGACTGGTGGTCCCCCCTCCTGTCGGTGATGGCGGTGAGTCGCCGGACTCACCGCCCGGGGCTGCCGGAGCAGCCCAGCGATCGCCATGCACGGCGATCGAGAACCCCAGCCGCGATGGGGTTCGGCTAGGGTTTAGCCGCGGGTTTATCCCGCGGCGATGCTCTTGTCGAGCCCGGTTCTTCGCGTGTGGTTCGCGCTCGTAGTTTCCGACTCGCGGGGGATTTCGACTGGGGGCGGGCTGCGTGTCTTCGGGCGCGTAGTCTCCAAAGGTCGGACTCCTGCGGATGAGTCGGTGTTCGTGCGATCTCCGGCGACGGGTTTTCGGTCGGGTTATCGGTTCCGCAATTTTTTGATAGCTCGGGACATCGAATCCCAGCAATTGGTATCAGAGAGTTTGGTTTCGTGTTCATGTATATGTTCGATTATTGTTCTACCTTGCAGGATTTCCGGCTATCATGGTTGATTTAATTATTGCTTAATTAATTATCATGATTATTAAACTCTCGGACATGTCGAGATTCGTTTTGTGTGGTTGAATGTTTGTAATAGTAAAAATTCGGGGGTTGACCGAATTTAGGAATTATTATTACGCTCTTTATTTTCCGGAAAATGTATAGGGTCGATTTCATGTATAGAATCGATACCGGATAGTGTAATTTAAATTTTGTAATTTATTTACGTTGGTTCGATGATGAGACGATCGTCGGAAGACGAAGAAGTGACGAAGAGAGTAGGGCTTGGGATCGATCCCATGATGGTGATCGATCCATGGCCTAGCCGGCGTGGCTAGGCGGCGGCGGCGCTCCTCCCCGAGTGGCCGGCCGATCCATCATGATATGGTGGTATGGGGTCTCCCAACCCATGCCACTTCTACCAAGATATTACTTTCCTAATTAATTCGGATTTTTCCTATTTGAGTGTTCTCCTTTTGGAAACTCTCATGGATTAGGAAAAGAATTAATTTGAATTAATTTCATTCCTATTGATTTATTTCCTTCATGGAATTATTCAAAGATTAGGAATTTAATTAATTTAGTACTAAATTTATTTTTCCTATTTGATTATTCCTACTCATGGGAATATTCATGGATTAGGAATAAAAATAAATGGAAAGTAGTAGTCCTAATTTATTTTTTTATTTCCTTGTTCTATTATAGATATCTTCTAGAATATTCCAAGTTTTACTTGGATAGATTATTCTAGAGATTTAATAGAATTAGATAGGAAAATAAATAAATAAAAAATATTAATAATATTTAATTTTATTTTTGATATATTCAATTGACTTAATTTTCGAATTAAGTAACTTTTGGATTAATTGAAAATAAATAGATTTAAATATTGGAAATTAATATTCTCGTCACATGGAGCATTCAAGAAACGAAGACTGAAGACTAGAAGATGCATATGAAGATAAAGCCATGATAGTCGGGAAAAAATAATTTCTCTAGCATTATTTTGACTATGTGATCTATGTGCTTTATTGTTTACATGCATGCTATATGTGTTTATTTTATGCACTAGATAGCGTATCCCTTTATCGTAAAAAGCTAAGTGGGAGAGGGGATGGAAACATTCCCATGGTCTCCATCACTGTTCTCTTGGTGACTTTTATGGACTTTCGAAGTTCATATAGACAAGTCATTGGAGGAGAATTCTTGTAATTCCTCTTACAAGAAACATTGATCAAGTTTATCAAACAATGCCTAATTTGTCTTTCTGAAACTGACTTCAAGTCGACTCATTCTCACCCCGGGGAGTGGAATGGAGCCAGAGCCACTTGGTCATGTGGATGACACAAATTAGAGACCTTCGTACCATTCTTTGATAGGTGGGTCGATTGTCTGCTCGGCTCCCTCATTTATGAGAGATAGGGTCGCTCGCATGGTGAATCACTGGTTAGAAACTTCGAGTTTCACTTATGATTCTCCAAGTCTTGATCTACGAAATCGAATGGATCTTGTAATTGGGAGTCAATTATAAAAATCTCTTGGTGTAGTAAACGTCCACACCACGTGGCTGATGGTTCCGATATACCGATCCGATCGATATACCGTGTGTGCGGAAGCGTGTAAAGCAATAGATCTACTATGCCATGATCTTAGTGCACACTTAATGTGTATAAGAACACATATAAACATATATATATACACATCCAATATATATATATATATATATAAGGTTCAACGATTACTTACTTTTGTGACGAAGTGATTCGTTGATGTCGTTGAGGTGGTGTTGAGTCGATTGAACCACCTCAAATGGATCAGCCTCTAAATGTTCACCTTTGGAATGACCTCGTCACGCCTTTGGATCGCCCGGATGTTGAAGCCGCACAAATGGCCCGGCCTCTACGTGTTGCACACGAACCCGGATGATGACTTGCTTGCTTGATCGAGTTGATTCTCCAAGAACAATCTCTTTTCTCTCTTTCTCTTGTGAATTTCGTGGGTGTTGATTAGGTGTGATGAAAATCTGATTTTCATCTATATAAAACACACCATTATTCATCTCTTTACTCCTCTATGTAACCTCCATCTTAATGTGCATAAAGATGCACCATTAACACACAAAAGAGGTTACAAAGGAGGTGAAAGGTCATGCCACATACACATGCCACTATGCATTGTATGTGGTCCCACTTGCTTGTGTGGCATGCCATGTCACACTATGTGACATGCATCCATGCAAGCCATACATCCCATGCATGTATATTAATTCCACGTAAATATTGATTCTAAATCAATATATATATCAAGCATCGTACATTATCTTCGAGTTCATGTGTGACCCTGTAGGTATGATTTAATTGATCAATATTATATTGTTCCCAACAATTAATATTATCAAATAATCATTTAACATCCATAGACGACCTTATGACTTTATCGATTGCACACGTAGGATCGAAGGACATATCCCAACAATCTCCCACTTGGCCTTCAGAGCCAGTGTGCTGCCAATTTCCTGTTGTCACTTTATGTCTTAATTTGAACTTGAGGCAAGACTCGAGTCATCCTCAATCGGTTCAAACCTTTCTTGGACTTTGAGACAGACTGTAAAACCAGATTTATCACTATGATACGAATCTGGACGTGGCCACGTATTTTCCACAGTCTCGACTCTCCAAGTGGCCGGTAAGACATGTATCCCATTATAGAATGGAGGACAATCCCATCTTGTCAATCCAAGCTCTCCCACTTGCTTCCTGATATACCCAATAACAAGTTTTATAACCTCCTTTTACGAAAGGCGTTTACTTGTATCAAAGTACACCATTTCACAATGGAATCACTCTGGACTACTCAGGTCAGAGGAAATTGCTCGACAGTCAATGAAATAGTATTATGACTCGAAATCTTAAATACTATTCCAGTCGGGTCTGTTCGATCATTAGCTCCCAGCTAATATCTATGTAATTGTACTTGATGTCCCACATCACTAGCCCATGAAGCGGCGCTATAGTACACATTACAATCTAGTTCTTTGTATCGTCAGTTTGTCCATACTCGATGATACGAACTAGGAACAATTTATGACTTAATTATATTAGTTCAACAATTGGGACTTCATTATGTGGTAAATCGACCTCATAACCCAATTAATATAATTTAATCATTTGGACAATTCATACAATTTAAACCACAATTATATGAAGAAATTATTGAATATCATAAAAGATAAGTGAATGTTTACATAAACTCCAAAAGTAGACAATACAATAATAGGAATCACAATCCATCTCTAAGATATCGTATCCCTATTGCAGTCGTATGAGCATCATGCTTTGACTGCTGGAGTGATTTAGTTAACGGGTCTGCAACATTATCATCAGTTGCAACTCTATTTATCTCGATGTCTCCACGACTAACTATCTCCCTGAGAATGTGGAACTTCCTGAGCACATGTTTGGATTTGTGGTGCTCCCTAGGCTCCTTGGCTTGCGCGATAGCTCCACTATTATCACAATAGAGAGATATCGGATGGGCCGAACTAGGTACGACACCAAGCTCATCTAAGAACTTTCTTATCCAAACGGCCTCCTTTGCTGCTTCAGATGCAGCAATGTACTCAGCCTCTGTAGTAGAATCAGCTACGGTGGGTTGCTTGGAACTCTTCCAGCTCACCGCACCTCCATTCAGACAAAAGACAAAACCGGACTGAGACCGGAGATCATCTCTGTCTGTTTGGAAGCTTGCATCCGTATAGCCTGTCATAACCAACTCTTCTTGTCCTCCAAAGACAAGAAAATAATCTTTAGTCCTTCTAAGGTACTTAAGAATATTCTTGGCCGCAGTCCAATGCGCCTCACCTGGGTTTCCTTGAAACCGACTCGTCATGCTCAAAGCATACGATACATCCGGTCGTGTACATATCATGGCGTACATAATAGACCCTATTGCCGAAGCATAAGGAATATTTGCCATCCTCATTTGCTCATCAGGTCCCGAAGGGCACTGCCTCTTGCTCAGAGATGTGCCATGAGTCATTGGAATGAGACCCTTCTTGGCGTCTTTCATTCTGAACCTGTCAAGTACCTTATCAATATAGGTTGCTTGACTAAGTCCAAGCATCCTTTGTGATCTGTTCCGACAGATCTTGATGCCCAATATGTACTGTGCTTCTCCAAGATCCTTCATTGAAAACCATTTTCCCAGCCATTCTTTAACAGAATTAAGCATAGGAATATTGTTTCCAATGAGGAGTATGTCATCGACATACAACACAATGAATACAACGTAACTCCCACTGACTTTCTTGTAAACACAAGAGTCTTCCATGTTCTTTTGAAATCCAAACTCTTGTATGGATTCATCGAACCGAAGATTCCAGCTCCGAGATGCTTGCTTTAATCCATAAATGGATCTATTAAGCTTGCATACTCTCTCAGCCTGATTAGGATCGATAAAACCCTCTAGTTGTGTCATAAACACTTCCTCTACTAGAATCCCATTCAAGAAGGCGGTTTTAACGTCCATTTGCCATATCTCATAATCATAATGAGCAGCAATGGCTAAGAGAATCCGAATGGATTTAATCATAGCAACTGGTGAAAAGGTTTCATCATAATCCACCCCGTGAATTTGTTTATATCCTTTTGCCACCAACCTTGCTTTGAAAACACTAGGTTTTCCATTCATGTCTGTTTTTATTTTGTAAATCCATTTGCATCCAATGGGCCTAGCCCCTTTAGGCAAATCGACCAAGTTCCAAACTTGATTTTCAGACATTGATTCCATTTCGGATTTCATGGCACCCTGCCATTTCTCGGCATCTGGACTCGTCATAGCTTGGATATAGGTCGAAGGTTCATTGCTTTCTAAAAGCATGACTTCATAGCTCTCGTTTGTCAGAATACCTAGGTATCTGTCAGGTTGAGATCTAATCCTTCCGGACCTTCGAGGGTTAGGTGTGGTTTCCAAAACCAATGGAGTACTCTCGACTTGGTCTTGAGTGTCCATCTCAGTTTGATCTTCTTGAACCTCGTTCAAGTTTTCTTGAACTTCGTTCAATTCAACTGAGCTCCCACTTACTTTCTTGGAAAGATATTCCTTTTCAAGAAATACACCATCTCGAGCAACAAAGACTTTGTTTTCAGATTGGTTGTAAAAGTGGTACCCTCGTGTTTCTTTTGGATAACCCACAAAGAAACATTTATCCGATTTGGGTTCAAGCTTTGTAGAGATATTTCTCTTCACATAAACTTCACATCCCCAAACCTTGATATAAGACAAGTTAGGGACCTTCCCTTTCCATACCTCGTATGGTGTCTTATCAACAGCTTTTGACGGTGTCCTATTCAGTGTATAGGCCGCTGTTAAAAGTGCGTGTCCCCAAAAAGATTTTGGTAGTTCACTAAGGCTCATCATCGATCGAACCATATCTAATAAGGTTCTATTCCTCCTTTCGGAAACACCATTCATCTGGGGTGTTCCAGGTGGAGTGAGTTGATATAAAATACCACAACTCATAAGATGATCATCGAATTCTTGGCTAAGATATTCACCACCTCGATCCGATCGAATGGCTTTTATCTTCTTACCAAGTTGATTCTCAACTTCATTTTGGAATTCTTTGAACTTTTCAAAGGCTTCCGACTTATGCCTCATTAAATAGACATAACCATATCTACTTAAGTCATCGGTAAAAGTTATGAAGTAGAAATAACCTCCACGTGCTTGTGAGCTCATTGGACCACATACATCAGTATGGATTAAACCCAATAGATCATTTGCACGTTCTCCTTTTCCCAGAAAAGGTGACTTTGTCATTTTGCCCATCAAACATCCTTCACATGTATCAAATGACTCCAAGTCAAAAGATTTGAGAATACCTTCCTTAAGAAGTTTCTCTACACGTTTCATGTTGACGTGGCCTAATCGACAATGCCAAAGGTATGTTTCATTGAATTCATTCGATTTGGCCTTTTTGGTATCAATGTTATATATATGATTGTCAAGTTGAAGTATATATAAACCATGTTCTAATCGTGCCGAACCATAGAACACTCCACTTTTTGAAATAGTAAATAAACCATTTATTATAGTGAAGGAAAATCCTTCAGTATCCAATACTGAAATAGAAATGATGTTCTTGGTAATACTTGGAACGAAATAAACATTATTCAATACTAAAACAAGGCCCGAAGGCAAACACAAATCATAAGATCCTACGGCTAATGCAGCGACCCTCGCTCCATTTCCAACCCGCAGATCGACATCTCCCTTTACCAAACTTCTACTTCTTTGCAGTCCCTGCACATGTGAAACAATGTGAGCACCGCATCCGGTATCCAATACCCAAGAAGAAGAATTTGTAAAGTTTATGTCTATGACATAAATACCTGAAGATGAAGGAACGACACCGTTCTTTACATCCTCCTGGAACTTGGGGCAATCCCGCTTGTAGTGTCCAACACGCTTGCAGTAGAAACACTCAGATTCCCCAGGAACCTTAGAAGCTTTCAAGAACCTTTTGGAAGGAGTTGCCACAACTTTCCCTTTCCCTTTGCCTTTCACTTCCGGTTTCTTAATCCCCTTGAACTTTTTGGTACCTCCTTCCCGAATCATAAGAACTTCCCTCCTAGGGTCCTTCTTAATCGCCGGCTCAGCAGCCTTAAGCATCCCATGGAGCTCATGAAGCGATTTCTTCAGTCCATTCATGTGGAAATTCAGCCTAAAGGCGTCATATCCATCATGAAGAGAATGAAGAATGAAATCGGTAGCCAACTCGTCATCATATGCAAAACCGAGGCGAGCACTTGAAGCAAATAATCCAATCATTTGCTGCACATGTGGTCCCACGGGTTTACCCTTTTCCAGCCTAGCTGTTGCTATAGCCCGGGTGACACCGAAGCGCTCAATCCTAGCCTGTTCCCCGAACATGCTCTTGAGCTCTTCTATGATGTCATAGGCTTCCATGAACTCGAATTGTTTTTGCAACTCGGGTACCATGGATGCCAACATCAAACATGTCACCTCATTCGAGGCTTTCTTAGCAAGGGCATATGATGCCTTTTGGGCATCCGTGCCCCCATCAGCGGGAGGCACGGGAAGGGGTTTGTCCAACACACTTTCCTTTTCTTCGTATTTGAGGACTATCCTCAAGTTACGTTGCCAATCAAGGAAATTGGTGTTGTTCAACTTTTCTCTATCCAAGATAGAGCTGAACTTGAATTGAGTTGATACAGACATATTAAACTACAGAAGAAAGATAAATTAAGTAAGTAAACATTCACAAAGCGTTTAAACAAATAAGGTTGTCTCGCATAACTACTTTATTTGTTTCATTTTGTTCATTCGATATCCAATATCGTCGTTCCCAATTATCTTAATATCAAAACCGTGATAAATCGTAAGTGAAAACTCGAGGTTTTCTAACCAGCGATCTTATCATGCAATTGAAGCCCTATCTCTCATTAAAATGAGGGAGCCAACCAGACAATCGATTCACGCCATCCAATGGCTCGAATGTCTCTAATCTGTGTCATCGACATAAGCAAGCGCTTTGGCTCCATTCCACTCCCCGGGGTGAGAATGAGTCGAGTTGAACTTAGTCTTTGAAAAACAGATTAGGCATTGGTTTTTGACATTTTAATAAATTAGAACAAAACGATCCCAAGACCCTCATCTTGCGAATCCTTAAGCCGACTGAGTCCGCACTTAAGAACTCCAAGATAGGTAGACATCCCATGTCAATGACATCCAATGTCACTCTCGGTCGATGAGATTCCCATTCTCATCTCATGTCTCGATAGCCACGCCTGCAGTGGATCTATCGATGAGAAAACCAAACTCACTTGTAAGGGTCTAACCCTTACTCCCACTTATCCCAAGATAACAAGTAGTACCCCGCTGAGGCGGACCTACCAACTTATGATCGAGGGCTTTATGGGTGTGATGTTTTTGGACAAGACATTATACTCATTATTTTGGGAACTTGCATGCATAGGTTTGTTTATATGTAAGTTGAACATTTATAACATAAAGCAAATAAATACGAAATCGAAAGGCCCCTAGAACCTCACAACTCTCAAAAGAAAAGAATTAAAGTAACAACAAAAGCCTTGAACATCTTCTGGACTGCTCCTCGCCCGCCATTTCAGTTCCGTGCCCTCCGATTTTGGTCAAATCTATTCCGTACCCAAAAAACCACGAACGGCGCCCGCCGTTTCACAATCAGCGGTCGCCGAACACCACCGGCGATCGCCGTTTCCAAAACGGCGCTCGCCGAAAGGGTTCGGAAAAAATCTGCCCAAAAACAGGGCTTTCGGCGGTCGCCGTTTCCAAACCCTGTCTTTTGTGACGAAGTGATTCGTTGATGTCGTTGAGGTGGTGTTGAGTCGATTGAACCACCTCAAATGGATCAGCCTCTAAATGTTCACCTTTGGAATGACCTCGTCACGCCTTTGGATCGCCCGGATGTTGAAGCCGCACAAATGGCCCGGCCTCTACGTGTTGCACACGAACCCGGATGATGACTTGCTTGCTTGATCGAGTTGATTCTCCAAGAACAATCTCTTTTCTCTCTTTCTCTTGTGAATTTCGTGGGTGTTGATTAGGTGTGATGAAAATCTGATTTTCATCTATATAAAACACACCATTATTCATCTCTTTACTCCTCTATGTAACCTCCATCTTAATGTGCATAAAGATGCACCATTAACACACAAAAGAGGTTACAAAGGAGGTGAAAGGTCATGCCACATACACATGCCACTATGCATTGTATGTGGTCCCACTTGCTTGTGTGGCATGCCATGTCACACTATGTGACATGCATCCATGCAAGCCATGCATCCCATGCATGTATATTAATTCCACGTAAATATTGATTCTAAATCAATATATATATCAAGCATCGTACATTATCTTCGAGTTCATGTGTGACCCTGTAGGTATGATTTAATTGATCAATATTATATTGTTCCCAACAATTAATATTATCAAATAATCATTTAACATCCATAGACGACCTTATGACTTTATCGATTGCACACGTAGGATCGAAGGACATATCCCAACAGTGGCTTGCTATGCTAACGGATTTTGGATTAATTGATGTAGACAGTTATAAGTGATTGTAAAGAGTTGTGAAATTGTCGTAAACGTCCACACCACGTGGCTTGCGGTGACGTAGCAATTCCAAGCGATGTACTTTAGTGCTGAGTGATGGTTTACACTTAGATACGCGTTATAGTATTCTTCCCCACGAAGTTACGCTATGATTGATGTATGACCAAAGAAAATTTAATTGCTAAATCATTTGGGTGGGTAAACGTCCACACCACGTGGCTTGCCTTGCCTGATGGGATTTTAGACGCAATTAGTAATTTAATGATATTATTAGAGGGAGATAATATCGGACATTAAATTGATTGTTTGTTTACATGTGCTTATAGGTTTAGAGAATAGCTATGAATCCACTTTCTATGATACTCAAGGAACAAAAACTCACCGGTCCAAACTACATTGATTGGAAGAGAAATTTAGACATTGTCCTGACTGCTGAAGAGTACAAGTTTGTACTCTATGAGCAATGCCCTGCTGAACCCACGGCCGCCTCAACTGATGAGGAAAAAGAAGCATATCGGAAGTGGAAAAAGGCTGATGAAATGGCTAGGTGCTATATTTTGGCTTCTATGTCAAATGTACTCCAAACCCAGCATCAGTCGATGAACACTGCCGAGGATATGTTATTTAACCTCAAGGAGATGTTTGGGCATCATGACCGTGCGGGTAGGCAAGATGCCATGAGAGTCCTCATGTCAACTACTCAGTCTGAAGGAACGCCCGTCGAGGAGCACGTTCTCAAGATGATGAGTCTGTTGAATGAATTGGAGGTCCTAGGAGCTATGATTGATGGTGAGACGCAAGTCGACATCATACTCCAGTCTCTGACCCCTAGTTTTGAGCAGTTTCGTATGAGCTATAATATGGGTAAACTATCTTATACTCTTGCGCAACTCCTGACTGAACTGAAGGCGGCAGAGGGGATCTACAAGAAGGGCAAGTCTGAAGCGCTTGTGGCTACCAAGTCCAAAAGCTTGAAAGCTATTGGAGGTAGGGGCAAGAAAAGGAAGCAAGCCATAAAACCCGGTGGTGCCAAGAGGAATGGACCACGAGTGGGGGCTAGTAAGCCAAGGGGCAAGTGCTTCCGATGCAACAAGTCTGGACACTGGAAGTCTGAATGTCCTCTCAGAGGTACGAATTTTTCTTTAGTCGTAAAAACATAGTCAGCGGTATTATCTACCAGAATTCTGGTGTGTAGATATGGAACCACTGATGGTATGTGCATTATTTTAATGCAGGGGTTCCAGAAAACCCGGCGACTTAGAGAAGAAGAGTTCGAGTCTACATGGGCGAAGCTGTTGGGGTAGCAGCGGTTGCAGTGGAAGACATTTATCTGTTTTAGGATTTCATTTTAAGTTATTGCTTTATGTACCCCTTTATTTTGAAAAAGAACTTTTGTTCTGGTTTTCTTTATTAATGAATGGATATTTATTTCTTTAATCATTGAATGATTTAGATAAGAAATAATGGCATTATCTATTCTGGTACATTAGATAGCAATACATGAATCCTTAGTCTACCACGATGCAACAAACCGTTATGTATAACTTGTTTTACTTATTGAATGTATTTCTTTATCAATCATTATACTTGTGAATTCTTGAACTTGGTAGTATCTATTCAAAAGGGATTCAAAAGGTCGAAGTTGAATTGATCAATTATAGTTGGAGGAATGGACCTCCCGACCTAAGAATCGATCTTGAAAGATGATACAACTGAGTTGACCTTTCTGGATAAAGGATGGAATTCGGACAAGTATTGAAAATGATTTATGATTAATGCGGTGACATGTGAAATTAGAGAGGTACGAGTCGTTCTTTCAAGAATACTCGAAGATGGATTAGAACACTTGATGTGCCATAAAAGCGGAGTGTTCTTAACACAAAGCCATTATGGGGATCCTTCAAAGTATATCCATTGGAAGCCTGCGACTTGTTCGCGGAGGCTATCACCTATCTGAATGACACATAGCATAAATCAAAGATTGAGATTAAGTCTCAAACGACTACACCATACACTGAAGTGTAGACATGGTGTGTCAGGAATAAGAAATGGAATTCTAATGGTAAAAGAACAAGTTTGTTCGGAACTACCTATGTTCTATGGATATTTCTGGATACAACGGCACATTCTATGTGGTTGTAGAATATCCTAGAAGAACAAGTAATTGTATGTTCAATAGTACTACGAACCAGAGGGGTGTACTCGCCCGGTTCCTAGAGGAAAACTATTAGATGAACTACAATGCCCTAACTGACAAAGTACTTTAAAATGAGGAAAGGGAAAGACTGAGAACCAGCCTAACCGAGTAGTGGTACACCACTAACTGCACCTAATGTTATTACTGTTATACACCGGAACGCCATTGCAGTGGGAGGTTGTTAAGCAACCAGAGATGTTCATAAGACTGGAGGAGTTTTGAACTCTGGATCTAGTAGACATGAAATCGATCCCTAGTTCTGCATAAGTATTTGCGAGAAAGGTGTGTTAGAGACGTAATGGAAACAAAGGTGGTGTTTCTCGGAATTTTGTGTAGATAACACTTCATCATTGGCAACAATGTAAAAGTGTTGTCAGACATAAAATAGAGGTTGTCTAAATAAATCGAGATTTAAGATTAAGATGAAGTTGGATCATGTTCTTAGAAATCTTTCGATCTCTAGATAAGAACATTTGTACTTCTCTTAAGATATCTTATACGATTATGGTTTGTTTTAAACATGCACAATTCTGAGAAAGGTTATTGCCTTTCGAGAACAGAATGCATCTATCTAAGGTATGTGTCTTGAACACATGAAGGAGATAGATATAGACAAAGCAGCTACCTACACTTCAAGTGTAGAAAGCTTTGTAGATGCAATGTTGAAAAACAAGAACCTGATATCAACTATGCGGTTAGCGTAGTGGGAGGATATCAAAGTAATCTGGATAAGAGGTACTCGAATGCTGTAAAAGTACTTGAAAGTACTGGATTACTGGCAATACGAAATCTTCTTAGATTACAGTTTCTCAGATCCAAAATCAGAGAAGGACCAGTGTAAGTCGATATCAGGCTATGTGTTCACTTTTAGAAGAGGTGGAACCTAAGGATGAAAGAGTGATAAGCGTAATGCTTCTCGGACTCTATCATAAACCAAATAGCAGCCTCAGAGGCAGCGGAAGTTTTGGTTAGGTTCCGGAATGACCTCTGAACTTGGATATGACTCTTGGTTCACCAAAGGCTATGTACATAGCGGTGCATGGAGAACTGGAAGAAGTCATAAGTTCAAAAGGTGATGATAACACATAGAGCCAGTACCACCTGATACGAGTCATCGTCAGGGAGACGACGCAGTAGTCACCAAGATAACTTCAGAGCGACAACCTAGATTGCTCATTCACATAATACTTCTAGGAAGTATAACTTAAGCACGTGATGAGTATGGGAGTCGGGAGTTTGGAGGAAATGACTAGACCTTAGTACAAGTGGGAGATTGTTGGAGTTGTTTACTTAATGTCTAGATTTAAGTATCGGTAAACTCCCGGTCATAGCATTTAACCTATTTAATTAATAAACAATTATTTGCAATTAATTATTATTAATTATGCAAAAATATAGTCCTAGATTTTATACGTTGTAGTTAGTATGGTGTGCATGGGCACACAGAAGATCATACTATCGGTTACTCGTATTTAATCGAACAGTTGCTCACGACCTAGATGGACACGGACCAATCCATCGGTATAGTCGTTGTGTGAGAGACAAAATAATTTATCTTAATTATTTTATCACACTTGTACACTTGGTGTATTGGGCGGATCGCTTGAGATTTATTGATTAGGATTGCCTTGGATAATCAATTTAAATCTCGGAGTATTTTATTCTTAATCCCCGATATTATTGCGGGTGTGTATATTTAATATTAGAGACTTTGATTTTCCAAAGGAATTAACCGATTTTATTATTGGGTTAATTACCGGTAAAATTGGGTCGCTATATTTTATATATGACATGCCGTGAATACTTGACGGGAAAGTGTATCCCGGAAGGGTTGATAATATCCCCGAGATGAGTTCATAAGGAATTATTGTGTAAACCTCATGAGTGGATTCGTTCCGCACAATAATAAAGGTTGAACGGTACTAGTCTCGGATATAAGATATGAATATTATTTATTGAGCAATAAATAAATTTATTCATGGATATTTAAATCTTAAATACACGGAATAAATAATACTAATCGGAGAAATATTATTTGATATAATATGGATTAATATTGGGAGTGCAATTTTATTTATATAGTGGAAAATAAATAAAATTTAATATTGATAAGGATTAATGGATTTGGGTTGGACCCAATTTAATCTTCAATATTTAGAAGCCCAATATTTAATCTCCTTATGATCCTCTACGTAGCCTATATAAGCACTACATGGTCTTCACTTTTCACAACACATAATAATTGACCTACGCCAATCATAAAGTCTTGGAGAGTGAGGAAGATCCATAAGAGTTCGATAGATCGTCGCCCACACGACGTTCGGACGAAGTGCAAGGAATACGTAGGAAGATCGCAAGGTCGTCAATTGGATTCGTTTCTCCATACAACGAATCGAGGTAATATAATCAAGAACCCCCTCTATGATTATGTGCTTGTATTAATCGTAATATGTACATGAACAAGACGATCCGGGAACGTCGAGACCGGGATACGGGGATCTCGCGATCCCCGTCGGGATCGAACAAGGGGGCGGCCGAACCCTAGGGTTCGACCGCCGGCGCGCGGGCGTGAGGGAAGCCCCGGCTGGACGCCGGGGCGAGCGATCGACGTGAAGTCGATCGCTGGGGGTTCGGCCGTGGGCTGGTGCCACGGCGGGTCGAACCCCCCGGCCTCCCTTCGCCGGTGGTGCGCGCAAGGAGAGAAGCCGCGGCTGGACGCCGCGGCTGGGGCGATCGAGCCCTAGCTCGATCGTCGGGGACCGTCGCGGCTTCGCGCCGCGACTGGTGGTCCCCTCTCCTGTCGGTGATGGCGGTGAGTCGCCGGACTCACCGCCCGGGGATGCCGGAGCAGCCCAGCGATCGCCATGCACGGCGATCGAGAACCCCAGTCGCGATGGGGTTCGGCTAGGGTTTAGCCGCGGGTTTATCCCGCGGCGATGCTCTTGTCGAGCCCGGTTCTTCGCGTGTGGTTCGCGCTCGTAGTTTCCGACTCGCGGGGGATTTCGACTGGGGGCGGGCTGCGTGTCTTCGGGCGCGTAGTATCCAAAGGTCGGACTCCTGCGGATGATTCGGTGTTCGTGCGATCTCCGGCGACGGGTTTTCGGTCGGGTTATCGGTTCCGCAATTTTTTGATAGCCCGGGACATCGAATCCCAGCACACACCGTTCTTAGTCAATACATATTTATTAGATTCGTATACTTGTTTATATCCATACTTGGATAAAACACTACCGGATACAAGATTTTTCCTTATTCCAAGTACATGTAATACATCTAATAATACTAAGGACTTTCCGGAACTGAATTCCAACAACACTTCGCCGCGACCAAGAATAGGGGTTGTTGACTCGTTTCCCATGTAAAGCATTGATCCATCTACAACTGGTTCATACAGTACTTTTGAAACCAATGAAGATCCTTGCATACATGCTTTGTTGCACCCGAGTCAATCCACCATGCCACCGAATCATCCTGCACATAAAATGCTTCAGAAACTATAGGGACATAATATAAATTTACATCTAAATTATGTATAGTAGTCTCACCTTGATTGATTTCCGGACCCTGGTTATTAGACCTTTGTCCCGAGCGATTATTCATCGTTCTCTTCTTTTTCTTGTTCGCACGACAATCACTTTTAAAGTGATCCGCTTTTCCGGATATCCAGCAAACACCCTTAGGCTTCTTACTCCCACCATTGTTGTTGTTGTTGTAGGGACGCTTTGGCCCTCAGTTCTTATACGAACTCTCCCATGCTTCCATCATATTGTAGTTGCAGACCTTATCGGTTCCTTGTCCTTGGATTTTTCACCCTCTTGACCCCTTAGAGATTTCTCTATGCGCAAGTGACTACCGAGTTGTACTAAGGACAACTCATCCTTTTTATGCTTCAGGGTGTGTTTGATTTCTTTCCACGACGGCGGTAATATGTCTATAATACTAGACACCGAGATGGACTCGTTCGAGGGACAAAGCGTCCCTTCATTACCGACCTTCCGTTGCACATCTTGTAATTCATAAAATTACCAATAAGGAACTTCTTACTAGAAGCGTCCTCGTCAATGTACTTGGACTCCAGGGAATCCCATAAAGCTTTTGAAGATTACACATTTTGATAGATGTCGAAAAGAGAGTCATACATACCGTTTAATATATGCCCACGACATATATAATCGTCGTTTTCCCATTTGCACCGTTTACGAGTTTGCTCCGCTGTTTCATTGGCTCCTTCCTCCGGTTGTAGAGTGCTTAGCAAATACACCACCTTCAAGTTTGTTAGCAAGAAATGCATCTTATTTTGCCATTTTCGAAAGTCTACGCCTTCGAACTTCTATAATTTTCCGAATTTGCTGTTCATCTCACGAACCGACTCCATTGTTCATAATAATAAATATTCTTTAAGATTGTTGTTTCTCTTGTATGTTTCTGAATATGGAGGCTTTGGAAAATATTGAATCACATTTACACGTTTTCCTTAAAAAATATTTCGACCCTATAACAGCCAAGGTATCACGAAACTTCTTCTAGGATAAGACAATACCGCACTTGTTTTTTTGCTTTAGAAACAAGTAAATTATAGAATGTTTATTCGCTATACTTCGTTAACACAAAACTCTTAATTTCGTGGGTCTTAGAATTTGATTTTCAACACCCTTATATAGGTGTTGAAACACCCCTTTGAAAAGTGAAAATACCCTTTCATGAAAGGTTGCACCATTTGGGAAAGTTGCACCCTTTAAGAATTGTCACACCTCTTCGAAATCAATTTCTTTAAGTGTCATGCATGCAATTTCGTGGCTGCATATTACAACCATGCAAACCATGATATTAACATGTAATTCATGTCAATTTACACACAATAAATCAGCATCAGCATCAACATTCACTTAACCAAATAATGATCTGTTATCACTTTTATATAACCGATTAACCGTGCACCTCGCACTTCACCTAAATCATATTGTACTGCTTTAGGATCATTACCGAAACTTTGTACGATTTCAATTACATTAAATGGACAATAAATTCACTTAAATTATCAACAAAAATTATATTGTGAAAATTTAAATTTATAGCCATAGCTTGAGTAGTTGTTTTAAAAACCAACTCATCCCTTCTTAGTATTTGAATCGAGTGAGATAGGATTGTCAAACTAAAGTATAATAATGAATAATACAGTGATGATACTTGATAAATAAATTTAGGGGTGTATTTAATTAGGATTGATTTTAATGGAGGTTTTTAAATTTTCAAAACTTTGTGGATTTTGTGAAATTTATAAATTTATAGTCTATTAAGATTTTGATTAATTTTTTTTTATTGATTTTCTTGAATTTTCATAGACTTTTACATAATTGTGAAATACAATTTTTAATTGGAATTTATAAATTAGTTGAGTCAATAAAGATTTTGACTGATTTTTTTTTATTGATTTTCATGTATTTTCATAAACTTTTTTTTTTATATAAAGTTTAATCACATAAAAAATAAGGGTTATGATACAGTACTGCGCATAAGGGATGAAAACCCCTCCGCATCACAGAGCTAACAAACTTAGCTCTCCAATCAACCAAACTAAACATATATCATTAAAAAGAAACAAACACAATCACCAGGCTATATGCCAAACCCTCTTCAGTGCCCGCGCCTGAAGAGAATCAGGGAGTCGTAGCGATAGAATCCTCTCCCGTATGATAGTAATCGCCTGAGAAGCTACCACTCCAGACGACACCGACCGAGCCTCAAATATCCTTGTGTTTCTCTCGAGCCTCAAACCCTCTTCATAAACTTGCATAATTGTGAAATACATTTTTTAATTGATTTACATAAATTTCTATAAACTTGTATATACAAAAAATCCAAATTGTTTTAAAAAAAAACAAATTATTTAGAAAATAAAATAAAAAAAAATTAGTTCAAAAATAAAAATAAAAATTATTATTTATCATTATATTATTCTCATTTTTATCTATTAAGTATTTAAATTTCTATAATTAATTTAAATCACTTTATTATTTTGATTTAAGTTCTATTATTTTTTTATATAAGTTCTATTATTATTTTGATTTAAGTTCTATTATAAGTTCTATTCTCATTTTTGTATTTTTGTATTTAAGTTATATTATTTTTTGTATTTAAATTTTATTATATTTTTAATAATTAATTAATCAATTAAAATATAAAATTTAAGGAGAGATTTCAAATAATAAATTTTTTTTATATTTTTAGGATAAAATCAATAGAAATTCATTGATTTTTAAAATTGTTAGTTTTGAATAATACAATACTTATATATTTTAATAAACTTTTTAAAATTTGTATTGAATACTTAATAAGATTTGTATAATACTTATAGATTTTAATAGACTTTTAAAATTTTGTATTAATATCTAAGGATTTTAGTAAACTTTTTAAAATCGAGATTGAATATTCATAAACTTTAAAAGTACAAATTAATTTTATAGAGTCATAAACCAATATGCCCTCTTAAATTTGTCTTTTGTCTTCTTATGGCAATGCATAGAGAAAAGTCAGAAAACTGTGGAAATAAGGGCTGCCGGATTTAAAAAAGCGGCCCAATCTATTTAACACTTTCAGAGAAGCGGCCCATTTCAAACGGAGGCCTGATACTGTTCAGTGTTCACTGTCAAGGTTATGATCCATTACTCATTAGTATTTAAAAGTCATTTTTATCCTTTTAAGATTATGGAAAGTCACTCAAAGCTCTTAAGCTCTTAGCTCTTAGATGCCGATCTAAATCATACACGTGTCCTTGTTTTTTATCATAAAAAAAAAATTGAACATTATTAAGTCTACGATCGAAAATATATCAATTAATTGTACTCCACCATATAATATGAGATGAAGTAACGTGTTCATTCACTTGATTCACCTTGTCTGTGTCTGAAATTTAAGCGGAAGAATAATACTCTGTTCGTCCAAAGTTTCATACTTTTTCCACGCACAATAAATTTTACAATATTAAAAAAAAAATCATGTTGTTAGAAAATAGTAGTACTAAGTATAATTGTATTTTAAAATAAAATAAAAAAATATAAAAAGAATTTAGTTATAAAGTAATTACGAAGTAATTTAGTCCCTGATGTAGCTACAACGGCGTTGACATATTTGGAGGCCCATGATCGCGTCTTCAAGCCCAAGACCTAATTATTTCATATGTTTTATTTATTTTTATGTTTTTAATAAAGCCCGTACGATGTTAGGGTTTGAGGGCTATTTATATTTCGCATGAGGACATTATATCGGGGGTTGTTTTTATTGAATAAAGTTCTTTCGTTGAAATACCTAGTATACGTAGTATCAAGGATTTCTCGAATCGTTTATCAAAGTTCGGTATTCTTAGAATCAACGATCTTTGATTTGATTAATTCTCGGCATTCTTCGGAATCAACGAGTGTTAATCTTGTTTATTAAGCTTCCGCTACGTCAGTTGGTATCAGGTTCCAGGCACGATGCCTCCTCGTCGCCAAGCCGCCAACGAACCCGCCGGTGATGCCGATGCCCGTCGTGATGCCGACATGGCTGCCTTGCAACGCCAGATCGCCGCCCTTACGACTGGCCTCGAAGAAATCCGCCTCGCTATCGCCAACCCTCGCCCGGAACGTCGCCACGAACGCCAACCCCATCACCGACAGTCCCCTCCGCACTCCAGCGATGAAGACTCGACAGAGGAGACACACTCCGTCGACAATATTTTTGCTACCCTGGGCCGCGGACAGCATGCCCCTCGTGACGATGACCGCCGCTGGGAATCGGGGTTTAAGCTCGACATCCCCGAATTTTCGGGCGGCCTTGACCCATGTGACTTCCTCGATTGGCTCAACGTCGTGGAAGACCTCCTGGACTTCAAATCCGTGCCTGACAATCGACGTGTGGCCCTCGTCGCGACCCGTTTCCGCAACCGAGCTTCCTCTTGGTGGCAACAACTCAAGTCGTCCCGTCGTCGCGAACGGAAACCTGCCATTGACTCCTGGACCAAATTTCGTAAACACATGGAGCGTGCTTTTCTTCCCCACAATTTTGATAGTACATTATTCCAGCGCTTCCACACCCTTCGTCAAGGCACTCGGTCAGTCGACGCGTACACGGAGGAGTTTTATCAGTACTTATCTCGCATCGACGTACGCGACTCCACACCCCAACTTGTCTCTCGGTATGTAAGTGGCCTGACCCGTAACCTCCAAGACACGCTGACCCTCTTAGCACCAGTCTCCGTTTTGGAAGCACATCAGCGCGCTATTTTGTTGGAACAGCAATCCGCGCGTCGCTCCTCCGTCGGGTTTATACCCTCTCGGTCTGTGACGACACCAGCAGCCCCGCCAATAACCACACGACCAATTGGAGCACCGACGAACCCTAGACCAGAGGCCACTCCATCGTCGTCTACCATCCGATGCTTCGCATGCGGTGAAACAGGCCACCGTCGCGCTGATTGTCCTCGCGCCCGACCCCGTAACCTTCTTATGGATGAGTGGGAAACTTCGACTTATGAGGGACCGCCTCGTTTTGATACGGAAGAGGCTGACGACCTACCCGAAGAACATGTCCGGGGCGATGTCGGGCCTTTACTGGTGCTCCGCCGTTCTTGCTTGGCCCCTAAAATTGATCCGACAATCGACATCCAACGGAACCATATTTTTGAATCTACTTGTACGATTGCCGGTAAGGTATGTCGCTTCATCGTGGATTCGGGGTCTTGTGAAAATGTTATGTCGGCCGACGCGGTGAGCAAATTGAATTTGCCCACTGAACCTCATCCTTTCCCATATACTCTAGCTTGGATCCAGCGAGGGAATTCGATCACCGTCGACCGCCGCGTCCGCATCGATCTTTCGATTGGCTCAAAGTATAAGGACAGCTTGATGTGCGATGTCGTTCCCATGGATGCATGTCATTTGTTGTTGGGTCGACCCTGGCAGTTCGACCGTTCGGTTGTGCATGATGGGCGTGCCAACACATATTGTTTCCCGTTCGACGGCTCCAAAATTGTTTTGCACTCCCTACCGCCCACCGC
The DNA here is from genome assembly GCA_954870475.1 of Euphrasia confusa. NCBI lineage: Eukaryota > Viridiplantae > Streptophyta > Magnoliopsida > Lamiales > Orobanchaceae > Euphrasia > Euphrasia confusa. The sequence goes on from OX940956.1 coordinate 10,845,592, forward strand.
CACCCCGCCAAAACCGTCTGTCCTTCTTCTCTCGCGCGTCGAATTTTTACGCGAGGCAGCAACAGAACCGTTCATACTCCTGCTACTCACCCATGAGCAGACCCCAGCCTTGTCCATTCCATCGACAATCCAGAACCTCCTCGACGAGTTCACGGATGTTTTTCCAGAGGAGTTGCCCAATGAATTACCCCCATTGCGTGATATTCAGCACCATATCGATCTTGTTCCTGGTGCGGCACTACCCAACCGTCCACATTATCGCATGAGTCCCGTTGAACATGAGGAATTACGACGTCAAGTGGAGGAATTACTGAGTCGCGGTACAGTACGTCAAAGTATGAGCCCATGCGCGGTACCAGCCCTCCTTATCCCCAAGAAAGATAAGACGTGGCGCATGTGCGTCGACAGTCGCGCCATTAACAAAATCACTGTCCGTTATCGATTTCCCATTCCACGTCTCGATGATCTTCTCGACCAGTTGAGCGGTGCCTGCGTCTTTAGTAAGCTCGACCTTCGTAGTGGGTACCACCAGATCCGTATCCGTCCGGGCGACGAATGGAAGACCGCCTTCAAAACCCGTGAAGGCCTCTTTGAATGGCTTGTTATGCCCTTCGGCTTGTCGAACGCACCGAGTACTTTCATGCGTGTCATGAACCAGACTTTGCGCACGCTGATCGGGACTTGTGTGGTCGTCTACTTTGACGACATCTTGGTTTATAGTCGTTCCATGGCCGATCACCTGTCACATTTACGTTCGGTTTTGACGATCCTTCGCCAGGAAAAGTTCTTTGCTGCTCCTCATAAATGTATCTTTGGCGTGTCATCCGTTAATTTCTTGGGTTATATTATCTCGGACACAGGTCTCCGCGTGGACGAATCTAAAGTCTCCGCCATCCGCGATTGGCCCTCACCAACTACGGTAACTGAGGCGCGTAGCTTCCATGGCCTCGCATCCTTCTATCGCCGGTTTATCGCTCACTTTAGCACAATTCTCGCGCCTGTGACCGATTGTATTGGATCTAAACCGTTTGTCTGGACACCAGCAGCGGAGTCTGCATTTATTCTGATCAAAGACCGCCTCATATCTGCCCCAGTCTTGTTGTTGCCCGATTTTGATCAACCATTCGAGCTCTCGTGTGATGCCTCGAAGTCCGGCATTGGCGCAGTATTAAGCCAAGGTGGCCGCCCGATTGCTTTCTTTAGTGAAAAATTATCCGGTCCTCGCAGCCGCTACAGTACATATGATGTGGAATTTTTTGCGGTTGTACGCGCGGTGCGTCATTGGCGACATTACCTCTTTCATCGGGAATTTGTGCTCTTCTCCGATCACGAGGCACTTCGGCATTTGGCCACACAGGACAATTTATCAGCCCGACACGCCTCGTGGGTTGCCTATCTTCAACAATTCACGTTCGTATTAAAACACCGCTCTGGGGTTTCCAATCGCGTGGCAGATGCATTGAGTCGACGCGCACTGGTTCTCTCCGATCTCCGCATTTCAGTCCCTGGACTTGAACTCTTGGGTGAGTCGTATGCCTCTGATGCCTTTTTCAGCGGTGTTTTGGCTCGCTTGGCCACCGGCGAAACCACGGCATTTACCCTTGTCGACGGTTTTCTCTTCAAAGGTACGCGACTGTGTATCCCTAACTCTAGCCTTCGCCTTAAACTGATTTCGGACCTCCACGGCACGGGACATGTTGGTCGCGATCGTACGATTGAGCTGGTGCAACGTTCTTATTTTTGGCCCACTCTTCGCCGCGATGTCGAGCGTTATGTCTCGCGTTGTCGGATTTGCCAAGTTTCCAAAGGCACAGCTACTAACGCGGGTCTCTACAGCCCACTCCCTGTTCCGAATCTACCGTGGATTGCTATTAGTATGGACTTCATTCTTGGTCTTCCACGCACACAGAGGGGTTATGACTCCATTTTTGTCATTGTGGACCGCTTCTCAAAAATGGCACACTTTGTTCCTTGTAAAAAGACGACTGACGCCGTGCATGTCGCTCAATTATTTTTTCGCGAAGTCTATCGTCTGCATGGGTTGCCGACTTCCATTATCTCCGATCGCGACACTCGTTTCCTTAGCTTCTTTTGGCAAAGCTTATGGCGTATGGCTAATACGCGGCTCGACTTTAGCAGCGCTTACCACCCTCAGACTGATGGACAAACCGAGGTCGTTAACCGTTCCGTGGGCAACCTGTTACGTGCGCTCGTAGGGGATCATCTCCGCTCTTGGGATGCCAGGTTGAGTCAGGCTGAATTCGCCCATAATTCTGCCGTGAATCGTAGTACTGGCCTCGCCCCATTCCAAATAGTTTATGCTACGACTCCTCGCGGCCCCAGTGATTTAATGTGCTTGCCGTCCCCAGTCCGTGCTGATGCCCGCGCCGTGGACATGATCGAGGCTCTCCGCAGCACCCATCAGGCGACACACGATCAGCTCATCTCCTCTACTATTGCTTATAAGGCCGCTGCCGATAAGCATCGTCGTGCGGTCGAGTTTGAACCCGGTGACTTCGTATGGGCCGTCTTGACGCGTGATCGCTACCCAGCTCATGCGTATAACAAGTTGGCAGCCCGTAAGCACCTCATTCCTTTTACTGGGGATAATGATGTTGATGATCCGGTTGTTTCGGGTTCGCGGTCGAACCTTCTTTTGGTGGGGGAGAATGATGTAGCTACAACGGCGTTGACATATTTGGAGGCTCATGATCGCGTCTTCAAGCCCAAGACCTAATTATTTCATATGTTTTATTTATTTTTATGTTTTTAATAAAGTCCGTACGATGTTAGGGTTTGAGGGCTATTTATATTTCGCATGAGGACATTATATCGGGGGTTGTTTTTATTGAATAAAGTTCTTTCGTTGAAATACCTAGTATACGTAGTATCAAGGATTTCTCGAATCGTTTATCAAAGTTCGGTATTCTTAGAATCAACGATCTTTGATTTGATTAATTCTCGGCATTCTTCGGAATCAACGAGTGTTAATCTTGTTTATTAAGCTTCCGCTACGTCAGTCCCTCTGCATTTTTATAATCTTTTAAGTTTTAAGCTTAAGTGTAAATTTTCGTAACAAATTTGTAGACACCGATATGCATACATTTATATATTTGGGATTAATTGTAAAATTGTATTTTGAAAGTGGGTAGGGCTGCAAATGAGTTGGGCGGTTCGCCGGAAGCTCGTTATAATAAACGAGACAACATCATCATCATAATTTTCACTTTGCGAGCTCATTGTGAGACTTATAAACCAAGACAACTAACACAGTAGCAAATCTATAAATTATTATATATTTAAATTTTAATAATAATAAATTGTTATTTATAAAAAAAAATATTGTAATTATCGTGCCGCTCGTTAACAACCTATTTTTTTTTAACAAAATCCAGCTTGTTTAATAAGTTAAACGTTCTAGCTCGACTCATTTGCAGCCCTAGCTGCAGCCTGTCGGGATCTCATCCCTCAACTTGATATCATATTACTCGCGTTGAATCTAAAATTGTAAAAAAGTGTTGAATGATACGATGCAAACACGTATTCACAGTATAATTTACCAACAATCAAGACACACATATAATAAAAATAGGTTGTTAGGTAGATTTTTTGAGCATAGAAGCTTCAAATTTCAAGGTTAACAGCTGCTCGATCATAAGACATACAGAACAAAAAAAATTCTTTTTATTACCAACCAAATCCCACAGCATGTGATATGATTGAGTCATGACATTCAAAAGTCTAAAGGCCAGTTCACATCAGCAGCAAACCCGTGAAGACTTTCTTCATTCGTAGACTCACATTAATTAAATGATTAAATAAGTATTATTTTAATTTGTTGGACCTGCCTATATATAATTGAATCAACCTTCCAAGAAATCTGGATCCACATCAACCCCTTTCTTCATTCCAAGTACATATAATTATTACTTAACCCCTTTCACTCTTCCATAATTAATTTCTTGCTTTTTCACACCATGGAGATTTCACACTTCAGAAGTTTTTCTGAACTGGTACTATATTTAGCATATTTTGTAATTAAGCTAAGCTTCAGGGGTCATTTTGTAATTATTTATTTTGCAGGGAATGGATGAGCCTCTGTTTCTGCAGCACTGGCCAACTTATACTCCCCTTGAGAATATGAATCCAGTTGCTCCTCCTTTCATCCATGATGATTTTCAGCAGTACCAACCAACGGTGCTCGACTTCAAGCGGCCGGCGGAATCGCCTGTGACATGGTCCAATAGGCCGTCGAAACAGCTCAAGCTCGACACGTGGGATTCTTCGTGCAATCAAGCAGTAGGAATAATGAAGCCCAAGGAGGAAACAACATGGCCTTCTCCTAATTATTACAACAACTTACCTTCTGATCAGTCGACCGTCGCTTCTTTCGGGAGCCAGAACTACACTCCATCCGGTCCGGGGAGCAGGAGGGTGAGCACACCACAGGATCACATCCTGGCTGAGAGAAAGAGGAGAGAGATCATCAGCCAAAGGCTGATTGCCCTTTCTGCCCTTGTCCCTGGATTGAAAAAGGTACTATCTCCGTTCTAATTACTTATGCACGGATTAATGAGGACGTAGATTAAGAGTTATTTTTTGAATAAAAAATGAAAGGAAAAAATATAATTTTAAGTTAGAAAGAATGACATGTTCTTTTGGATTTATTCTCAGTTCAATTCACTTCCGTTCAATTCAGTTTAGTTTAGTTTAGTTCAAACTCATTCAATTCAGTTCAAACTTATTAAATTTAGTTTAGTTCAGTTCAAACATATTAATTTCAGTTTTTCAGCTAGTTTCAATCCAAAAGAACAAATCTAAGTAGTTGAGACTCAAATTTTAAAAGTTGGTGAATAAAATAAGACTAAAATAGTATTTTAAAGTAAAAAAGAAAAAAAAATCATTTTTAAGGGTGTAAATGAAATAAAGTAAAAAATATGCATAATTAGTTGGGACTGAGGAATACTTAGTTGGGTGCTTTTGTAATTAATTGAAACTTAAGGGTAGCATTTGTAATCACCCCATTCTTGATTGTGTAGATGGACAAGGCCTCTATTCTAGGGGATGCAGCCAAGTACCTGAACCAGCTCCAGGAGAAGATCAAGGTTCTCGAGGAGCAGAGTAAGGCGAGGACCGTGGAGAAGCTCGTCTTCACCAGGAAATACGAGAGTTACCCCGACAGTTCCTCCTCCTCGTCGTCTTCGTCCGACGGGAGCATCGTCTCCGATGCGGGCGAGCCTCTCCCGGAGATCCAGGCGAGGTTCTGCAACAAGGACGTCCTCATCATCATCAACTGCGAGAAGAGGAAAGGGGTTCTTGAGAAAGCAGTAGCCGAGATCGAGAAGCTCAACTTGTCGGTCTTCAACAGCTGCGTCATGGCTTTCGGAGACTACGCTCTCAACATAACACTGCTAGCTAAGGTATTGTATCGATTCGTGAGCCTTTTTCTCGTTTTTGATTTGTGGATGCTTTACGTAAGGGCTAAATCGTATAGTGATTGTTTACGACAGATTGAGGAAGAGTTCACCTTGGATATGAAGGAACTTGTGAACAATTTACGCGGTGCCCTCGGTATGATCATGTGATTCTCGAGTTCTGATTGAATTTGAGAACCGTTTTTCCTTCGTTTTAGAGTTGGTCTTAACGTCGGTTTTGAAGATTTAAACCGTTTTTGCTGATATCCCGTTCCAAGACCTCTTTGGCTATCCATCATTTGAAGACATCCCCTGAAAAATATAATTTTTGGTCTATGGAGGTTCATTTTGAAGAAGGGTTTTTTCCATCATAATTTTTTTTCATGGTTTCAATTGCTGGCCATGTTTTGAATTACCTTTCTATTGTAAAAGTGAGTTACCTCATAGATTTCTTAGGTCTTTTTTAGGGCAAATTAAGTCTTTTTTTTTTCTTTTTAATGGTGGATGGCTTGAGAGGTCATTTGTAACACAAGGGTATTGGTGTGTGTGTGTGTGTTTGAGAATGTTTTATTAAGCCTTGTTTGTTTGTTTGTCATGTGTTAGACAAAGTTTTCATATGGTTTTAGTTGTTTTGTTTTATTGACATTGTAACATTTCAATGCAAGTGATTTACTATGATTGTGTTATTGTCTAATGGAAAGAAGTTGGTCCTTCTGTCTCACGATAATATTCTGACCTTTTTATTTCAACACTGTTATTGTGTATGAAAAATAAATGCTTGGCTCATATTTTCGCATTATGTCTGAAGTTTCAGTTTGATGTTTGAATTTTGGACTAAGTTTCTAGCACTCAGGAACACAAACTATTCAGTTTTAAAAGAATTTACTGGACTGATTACATATTTGTATTGCACAGTATATGCCTTCATTTATTTAAACTATAAAGAGTTAAACAAATCGGTTTCGTGGTGTAGTTGGTTATCACGTCAGTCTAACACACTGAAGGTCTCCGGTTCGAACCCGGGCGAAGCCACTTTCTGTTTTCACAGTTTTTCATCCATCTTTATGTTTTGTATAAAAAACTTTTACTACTACAATAAAAGCTTTTTATTTTATAATTGAGTTTTTCATCCATCTTTATGTTTTGTATAAAAAACTTTTACTACTACAATAAAAGCTTTTTATTTTATAATTGAGTTGGAATTTTGGTTGGTTTCACTCTGTTACTTGCCCAACCAATTTTTCGTCGAAACACAAGCATCAACACAAAGTGCATTGAAGTATTAATATATGATAATCACCAGTTCATACATTTTCCGGCAGATGTAAACGGTATAAAGAAATGAGTTACTATTATAATTACTTCATTTCTTGATGAAGGAAACTCCTTTCTCAATGCTCGTCGCCAACTCTTTCTTTGCTTTCTCCAATCCAGCCCTGTGAATTTGTTAACCATATATATATATATATATACTTCTTAAGTACACAGTTCCTTAACGAGTGAGTAATGCATCATCCATCATCATACCTTTCGTACTCATTCAAAAGCCCTAGTTGGTACACCTCTTCAGCTCCTCCACGCCCGAGTCTCACCTTAGAGGCAAAAAACGGGAGCTCCGTAACCTGCCATGTCATTGTGTAGCATCTCATCAAAATCAAAATCAAGAGCGGATATATAAATAAATTATTTTTAAATACCTGCGAAGCTACGAAAGCGCATTCGACAATTCCAGCGTCTCCTTGCAAGCCTCTAAGGCAAGCATCTGCAAATTTCACTGCTGCATATGCCTACAATTTTTTGTTTTATTTTTTCACTTTCACTTTCACTTTCACTTTCACTTTCACTTTCACTTTTACTTTACATTTACTGTAAATGTTAGATAGTAAAAAGTTAAAAAAAAAACCAAATGGCATACCATTGACAGTGTTGCTGAGCCAGCACCTGCCTTTGCCTGGACTACTTCAGTTCCACCGTCTTGAATGCGTTTCGTGAGGTACTCGATTTCCTCTGGTGAAAAAGAGGAAGCTGGCTTCACCTGCAGAAACAAGAAAGCAGTCAAAAATCAAAACTCTGTTCAGTGTTCAGCTCAACCTTGTAAAATTCATCGACAAACCTGCGAGAGGAGGGGCAAAATGGTAACTCCAGCATGACCCCCGACCACCGGAACATTAACCTCCCTCGGATCAAGTCCCAGAACCTCAGCCTGCAAGAATCAACATAGGTAACAAAGCAAAAGAAAAGACACCCAAAAAATTACTAAACAAGATCAACACACACCACAAAAGTATTGGCCCTGACAACGTCGAGCATGGTAACTCCCAGAAGCTTCTTAGGATCGTACGTCCCAGCTCTCTTGAAAACCTCGGCCGCGATCGGAACAGTCGAGTTAACCGGGTTGCTGATCAGATTCACAACCGCGTTCGGACAGCACTTTGCGATCCCTTCGCACAGTGTCCTAACGATCCCAGCATTGATGTTGAAGAGATCGTCCCGAGTCATCCCTGGCTTTCTAGGGACGCCTGCCGGGATTATGACGAGCTCCATTCCAGTGAGGGCAGCCTCGAGCTGAGCTTGTCCGAGAAAGCCCCTCACGACGGCCCCTGTGTCCATGTGGCTGATGTCAGCGGTGACGCCAGGTGCGTTGACTACGTCGTAGAGATGAAGGAGGGAGACTAATGGGTTCATCTTCATCAGCATGGCCAGCGGCTGACCTATGCCTCCGGCTGCACCCAATATGGCTACTTTGAAACCCGGAGAACCTCCTTTCGCCCTGCACTCCGATTGCCTCAACATTGGATTTTCGCACACCTTCGATTCACCACAAGAAAAAAGTGTTGGCGTCGAAACATAACTTAAAGAAATACGAACCGGATGAAAGTAATAATTACCTGAGGATTTGAAGGGTGGAGATGAGCAGAAATTCTGGCAATCCTTTGGTTGAATTCCATTATCTTTTTTTTAGTTTTTTCGAACGAATATTTAAGAATGAAGTTGTGATGGATGTTTTCAAACAAGAAAAAAAAAGAGATAATTAAAAGGTGGTAGAGAATTTTGTTTATGGCCTGGTTTCTTCTGAGCCTTTGATTTTGTATCTATAAGGATAACTGTTTTAGATAAACAGACTTTGTCTTGTTTGCTATATAACAAAATTTGTCGGTATCGATCGCTCCAAGCTAGCTGTTGAACTCAACCCCACTCGACTTAATTTGTTCGCTCTCAACTGTCGGCTGTTGCACGTACACGCCACACAGAAATGGAGTCGTAATCGATTGATTCGGTACACAAAATTGTACTAGTACAAAGCAAGCACACACTCATTTATTCATCTCTGATCAAGATGCATTATTCGAAATAAACAAGGAAGAAACAAACAAGGACAACTCGAGAAGCTGGCCAAACACCTACACCACAACATTAATCTTCCCGTCTTTAATCGACCTGAGCTCTCCCAAGAGCGAATCCAGATCGTTGTAACTAGAACCACCCTTTTCAACAGCCTTCCTAGCTTGTTCACCGAGTTCCATCACCCGTTTTTTCATCTCCACCCTTTCTTCCCCGACCATCACTCGATTCACAGCCTTACTCAAATCCTCCCCTTTGATCAAACCCCTTCCCACATCCAACCTGTCACTCCACTCCGCACAACCAACCCCGACCCCGATCTTCAAAACATCCGTCAGCAGCTTCTCGTTCTCGAACTGCTCCGACGAAATCGGCCACGTCACCATCGGCTTCCCCGCGCAAACCCCCTCCATCAGCGAATTCCACCCGCAGTGCGTCAGAAACCCTCCCACCGATCCGTGCTCGAGTATCGAAAGCTGCGGGGCCCACGTTTTCAGCACCAGCCCTCTCCCCCCGACTCTCTCCTCGAACCCCTCGGGCAACAACGACTGATTTCCGTTCTTGATCGCCCAGACGAAACCCCGTCCGCACGATTCCAGCCCCGCCGCAATCTCGCGCACCTGAGCCGCGGAGAACAACGACATCGTCCCGAAACAAACGTAGATCACCGACTCCGGCTCTTTCGTGCTCAGCCAATCCAAACAACAATCTCCGCCGCCGCCGCCGCCGCCCCTTTGCGCTTTATCGGCGGGGTCGGTGTTGGATAGGGAAGCGGGCCCCACGTGCCAAACCTTGGAACATATGTTTTTCTTGTAGTGGTCGGCGTAACGGGGCTCGAGCTCCTCGAAGGTGTTGAAGACGGCTCCGTAGCTCGAGCGCTCGGCTTCCTTTGCGGTTTCGATGATCTGGATCGAGATTTCGTCGGGATCTTTGAACCGCGAGAAGCTCCCCAGCTGGCGCCTCGTCATGGTGACGTCATCCGGAAGTCCCGGAACGAGGATGACGTCGTCCTCGTCGCGCCTCCAATCATTGTTTGTGGTGAGGCTGTGGTGGACGCAGAGAGGGAAGAAGCCGCTGACGTGGACGATGATCCGCGGGACCCGGAGGTGGGCGGCGAGGGCGGCGGTCCACGGGATGAAGAAGTCGGAGACGATGCAGTCGGGGGGGTCGAGGCGGAGGAGGTGCTCGGAAGGGGAGCGGAGCATGTCGACGGCGGCTTGGAACTTGGAGTGCATGTCCGGGGAGGTGATGGAGGCCAGGCTGGCGCAGTCGTCGGGGAGGCCAACTTGGGCGGTGGGGAAGGTGACGGGGACGATGCGGATCGACGAGCCGTGGTTGCGCCTGTCCCTTTCGACCGAGGCTTCGAACTGAGGGGCGTTGAGGTGCGGGAGAACGATCGTGGCCTTCACGGAAGGGTCGTGCCGGGCGAATTGCCGGGCCATGTCGACGACGGGGATCATGTGCCCGGGAGCCATCAACGAGAAGAAGTACACGTGGAGCTGCTGCTGCTGACGTGGTGATGAGCTCATCATGGAGTTAGTTAGATGTTGTGTGTTTTGCTCTCAAGTACATGCAGACCTTTTATAAGTGCAAACACCTAATGGAACGGAACTCGTGATTCCTGAGTAATGGAAAAATAAATAAAATACATTAAATGCTATGGACGGTCGACGCGATCCAAATACTCCATTTATGGTAAATGTATAATTTAGTTTTGTGGTGTCGTGTGTCGCAATTTTAACCATTTATACCAAAAAAAGGTACTCCATTTATGATCTCGCCCATTCCTTCATCCACTGGGCTTCATCCACTAGTACCCTAGCCTCTCACTTACAGTATTTATTTAATTTTTATTTTCAATAAATACACTACAGTGTATTTATTGTGCTGCACGCCATCTCTTATAGTGATACACTGATCCATTCAAAATCATAGATGCTCACCTACCCATAATCCCTTAGAGGGTAAAATTCGTTGCAAAAATTTGTTAGATTTGCCCAGAATTGCCTTGGAACCGACGAACAGAAAGAAACCTGAGAATTTTTGTTCCAAAACTATTTGTTCTAGAACTGAAATGAGACCGCTTTTAGCCGGTTCGAGAACAGTTGGAACTGCCGGTTCCAGTTCGGTTAGTTCACAACCATCATTTTTTCAAACACTGAAGGAAACTTGAAAAAAAAAAAAGACGTTGGAATTAAATCAGCCCCGGAACCCAAAAAAATAGAACTGGAACCGGCAATTTGGAACCGTTTGGCACATCTACTTCAAACTAGACACTATACAAATCTGTAATTTCATTGTAACATTTGAGCCGATAAATTCTATAATCATATAAAATAAACCCAAGCAAGTGTGGCAGCTGGCAGGCGACATCAAAGACGAGAAGTAATAATCCAGTGCCAATGTTTAGTTCACCAACAACCAAGACCATATGTATATATTGGACAGCAATACCTTATTTTAGGCACCCACATCCAACGCATTTTCATCATTATCAGTTGGTCTGGTATGTGACCATCTCTTAGAGAGAGATACTGATACCCTTTTCCTTTCCTTTTTGTTTTTTTTATCAAGAAGTATACTTTTTAAAAAGCAATAATACACCACTATCTTCTACACAATTATGATCGCAATACATACAATATCATACGTCATGAATCTTCTTCGGCATGGTGGTCTGTTTCGTCAAATATCTCTTCCTGCAACAACCAAACCAATCAATTAATAACCAACACCTTTTGAGTAAAACATTCAAATTCATAAAAGACAAAACATGTACTGTAATCTCTTTGACCTGCAAAAGCTCTTCAATGACATCTTCCATGGTTATTACCCCGACCGCCTCTTCTTCTTCCGGCAGCTTTGGAAGTGGGCTTCCGTCTATTTTCAAAATGTCCGAGTACATGTTCTTTGTCCATTTCTTGCTCCTAGGTGAGCCCTTAAAAGAATTGCTCCCACGGTTTGGGAAGCTCTTCCATTTCTGCAGTGGTCTTTTGGGCATCCCATTTCTATCCGACAAAGGCTTTTCACCATCAACAATATCTACCCTAACATCTTTCACTGAATCTAAAATCCAAAAATGAATGCAACTTAGGGATGATGAAAAAATATACCCTTGCAGATTGATCTAGCCCAGGAGTATGAAATTTTAGAAAACCAAAACGACTTTTTACCTCCTGTGCTAATAGGTTGGATGATGGCCTGGTTTGACTGTCTCACAACAACAGCCATGTGACTGTGACCCTTCTGGAATTCATTCAAGATGTCGTATAATGGCAACGTTTCTAATACCCTAAGACAAAACAAACAGAGAATAAGTACCAACTATCATCAGTAGCTTCCACTAACATTATATACTTTCCCATTAGATGGAATGATCTTCATAATCACTGCAGTCCACTATAGAAAGTAGAAACAACTCTCGATGAGTAAGATGAAATAGCAGGTAAATTAAGATTTAATTAAATAAAAACAGCTTTTGAGGTTTAGTCTAAAACTGTTCTTTTAAAATTAAATACCCCCTTTGCATGTGTCTCTCTATTCTAAATATACTTTTACCTTTAGGGTGTAGTTGTAATTTTTTAAGATAACCGAAGGTTATTGTAGTCATACTTAACTTCAGATGAAGCTTTTGTAACTACCCCAATGATTTACATTATACAAGAAAATATAAACATATTTAATACATATCGAAGATGATATGATTATTTATATATGGTGACATCCCATTTGTGGGAAATTGCCAACAATTAAACAAAGAATCAAACTAGGAACATGTGCTCGTTTTATTTTACTTGATCCTGCATAAACAACCCATAATACTTATAAAGGGACGAGAGAATGATTACCACAAGATATCAACACCATTGTTCTTCTGAACTAAGAATACTTTCAGACTTGCCATGGACTATTCTAAGAGAGAAGAAGAAGAAAACTATTAATACCCCTGTTACTGCATTAAGGCATAATACTTTCTAACTTAATCACATGATAGCCATCATGTTCAGTCCCAACATAGACAGCCAGTACTATAAAATTGAATATAAATAAATAAATAATAAAATTGGTGCCCCTACAGTTTCGAGCATGAAAATCTATGTGAACAATGAAATGAAGCAGGAAATTATTGATTTCAACTACTACCCTCCTACTTTTATTTTATACGTGAGCATAAATCAAAGCTCCAAAATACCTTGGGATTCTGCGAATAGTCAGACTCTTCACTGGGACTTCATCCTCCGAGTGAACGGTTAACAAGTTTTTTACCTACAAATCATAATATGGTTTAGGAGAATAACAGACAATCAATTTCCATCCAAAGTAGAGTATGTTTTGAACTGCATATAAGATGAAACAGGTACCAGAACAAGCCCAATGATGTTTGTAGGTTGCTCATAGTAGACGGGAACCCTGCTGTGTCCTTTCTCTAGAATTAGATTCATCAAGTTCCTATACCGTGGAAAAATACAAGATTGTTGTCAGTCTTATGCAACGGAGATAAGGGCCAATGTCGCTGAATGAGAAATTCACACATCACCTATCAAGCTTTGCATTTATGTCGATAGCGAATGTTTCGGCTATTGGGGTCATGGCATCGCTTGCGGTTTTCTCAGTGAGTTGTAGTGCCCCTGCAATAATAGTCGTCTCATCGTGTGTTAGTTCCCCACCTTTACCAGCCTGCAAGAAAGCAAAGCCATCAGAGGCCTTTCTATATCGCAAACTTCCAATAAAGAGGAAACTAAAAAAGCAACACAAATACAAAAATAAGCAACAAGCCAATTCGACAATTTACAAAAAGAAAAATTACATAGAGATCAGTTGAAATGCACAAACTCACACACCCATATATATATATATATATATATATATATATATATATATATATATATATATATATATATATATATATATATATCTCATACCTCATTGCCATGTAAATCAACAAGGGTTTTCAATTCGGCACGTCGAAAGAGAGCTCTATGCCCATGGCCAAGCAGTACATCCAACAACTGGAAGTTGAAGTAAAACATATGCGCGACGGCTGTTAAATTGTGGGAACCAAATACGCAGCTAGCAAATGCAGCGAATAAACAGAAAGTGTACCTTGCTAATTGGATATGCAATCGGAAAACAGATACAAACGAGGACACGGACAACAGGGGTCATAGCTGCGCCAATGGCAAGTCCGTATCTAGTGCAAATGGATTGTGGGATGATCTGAACCCACGGGGAACCATAAGTTAACAAATTAATTAGCATATTATACATCCCAACTTCAATTCATAATGAAACAGAATTCGTTACCTCACCAAACAGAAGTATCAATGTCACGGATATCAAGATTGCCCCCCAGGCTACAACCAGGCTGTCAAGGAAAATAGGAAGAGCCTGAAAAAATGTTTTTATTTTTTATTTTATTTTTTAATTTTGAAATATAATCTCTGAAAAGATTATTTAACACTTCAACTGTATATACCTCCATAGCGGCAGCATTACAAATCAGCAGTGTGCAAAGCAGCAAGTGCTGATTTTTCACAACTGGTAATATCTTAGCTACAATACCATCAAAAGGCCTAAAATTAGGGCTCCAAATTCCCCAAATCAATCAGAAATTCCCAAAAATAAATAAAATACTGTAATTAATTACCAGCGTACTGTTTATCTTTGGGAGTTCCGGACTTGGCGAGAACCTCGAGATCGACGAGGCTAAGAGACATGAGGCCCAAAGTGAGCCCGGACATAAGGCCCGCAAACGTCACCAGAAACACAATCACCGCGATGCGAATGAAGAACTGCGGCTCGCAACATGAGTACTCCACCGCCATCCAACTTAATCAAAACTTCACCGAGGGCTTCGAGTAATGGATGATGGCTACAATAAAATGGTTTATTGTTGTGTTGTGCTGATGCCGATTTCGGATGCGGTTCTCTTCTCTACAGTTCGGTCCGGTGAATAACGGCACCGACTGTAAATGTGAATGTGTGGACTGGACTGGTGAATTGGTGATTGCGTCGCCCACCAGTTTTATTTTAGCGCTTTTGTTTACCGCCTTTTGTTGGATCGCGCCGACCTACGGAGTACTCCGTAGTATTTCTTATCTACAGTATTTTGTACTAGTATTTTTTATCGAACTTCTTGTGATTTACTACTACTACTACTTTTTAAAGGCATTAAATTCGTAGAAAATGACACTTATTAGTAAGTGAAACAACAAGTGCCGACTCTCGCACAAATAAATCTTTGCCTTTTCACTCAGACTTCAGCAAGCGACATATATCGGCAGATCTAGATCCACCGCAAATCTTTCGATTCCGGTAAGCCTTTCATTTTAACGGATCCTCCGGTATCTGCTGTTGATTGTTTTTATTTATTGCTGGGACTTAAAAAAAGTGAGATTTGCTGTGCGACTGCTTCGTTCCCGCCGTACATTTATGAGCTCGAATTAGCTGATAACTTTGTTACGTATACCGGATGAATCGCTTATGGTTTATCTGTATCAGTTGTGCCCTTCGGCTATTTTCGGATTGGGAATAAAAATTCAATCAGCATTGTAAAAATCGGGGCTTGTAGATTTTGTTGTAATGTGGTTCCTTGTTCATCTTCTAGGCGGAAGAAAAATATACTGTACTACGGAATTCGATGAAAAGTTCACTCATGTGGAGTAATTCTTTTGTGAATTGAGCTCACCGTGAACCCGGTTGTTGAATTTTTCTTCTTTCTATCTTTATATGCTACTCCCTGATAATATAGGGTTAGGCATATAGACCAGTTTGGCTGTGATGTGTTTTTTTCTCGGAAATTTCTGTGTTGCATAATTACTACTATTGCATTAGTGAACATCAATATAGTTGATTTATCTGATAATTTAAACTAATCGGTAGATATCTATGTTTATCAATGATTATTTTACCCTTCTGGAGGACTCAAATTCTGTGTCTGTCTGTTAGGTTCTTTCTAACTTTAAGACGATGTCAAGAAGACCTACTGCTGGTCGTCGGATTGGAGACGGTGGGAGCATTCCTTTTGTGAGTGCATTGCAGTCGAAATCCCATCAATATCCACTGTTGTCTGTAGGACTTTTTGTTGTGGTAAATCTTGACTTATTTTACTTGTTTTGCTCTCACATACAAAATGTGCATGCATACAGTTTAGAAACTGGTGTGGCAATTATTGGGTACTTTTTTGGTTTATGATTTATTTATGTGTTTATATTTTTATTTTTTAGGGAGCTCTGTTGCTTGTCGGTTACGTGTATCATGGTTCAGGTCTTTTTTTTTTTTCTTTTTTAATTTACCATCATATATCCTGGGAAATTCTGAATTCGACTTCCTTGGGTAATTTCCTATATTCAAGGCAATCTGACTTTTAAATCATTTCATGACAGGTGAGAGGAGCGGAGACATAGCCGCTTTAAATAGACTTGATGGTAAGTGTTAACTCTCTATGATTTAAAAGAGCAGTCCTAATAATATACAGCAATCACTTATTTCAAACTCTTGATTTGGTTAGTCCTATTCTGTGTTAGCATTCAAGCATATATATAATGCCCTGAATGCACATGAGGAAAACATATTTACGAGATATAGTTTGTACTTATTCATACTTTCCATAAATATCCATATAGTGCTAAGAAGATATGTCTCGCTCCAACTTATCAACCCAAATATTTAATATCAATGAATCAGGGTTAATCAGTTCATATGTATATGATGTATGGACGATTTTGTTTTCCTTGCAAAAATTGTATTTTTAAGATCTATATTTTCTTAGTTTTTTGTGGAACATGTCTTTTTTTTTCTTTTCTCATAATTACTTCATATTTAAGTATTTAATGCGAAAATTAGCACCGAAAGATCTTTTATATACAATTGAAGTAAATTAAGAATATTTATGTTGGCTTATATAATTGTATTCATGATCTCCCTTTGACCTACCTCGGTGATAATTATAATTCACCGCCCCGAACAGCCTAAAGTACATTTGTTTTTGTAAAATATAAGCCGTGCTTTTTTAACTGCAATCATATGAACATCCCTTTATATTCAACACCCCCATTTTATTTGCAGACGGCATTTCATGTACCCAGGAAGTACAAACATTTATACCCATTCTAAAGAAAGTTTATGGCGACAGCATGCGTAAAGTTCTGCACGTGGGCCCCGAGACCTGCTCTGTAGTCTCACAGCTACTAAAAGAAGAGGACATGGAAGCTTGGGGTGTGGAGCCGTACGAGCTCGACGACCTCGACATCAACTGCAAGAGCCTTGTGCGTAAAGGCATTGTGCGTGTGGCCGATATTAAATTCCCTCTTCCCTACAGGCCAAAGTCATTTTCTCTCGTCATAGTCTCGGATGCATTGGATTACTTGTCGCCCAAGTATCTCAACAAGACTGTCCCGGAGCTTGCAAGGGTAGCCGCTGATGGATTGGTTATATTGTCAGGTATTTGTTTCTGGAAACATGACTTATTCATGTGTTTCCGTAGTTTCTACTGATGTTATTACCTCAAAAAGATGGTAAATTGAAATTCAGAAATCTCAGTAATTTCCAAAGAGCTCTTGATTTCAGTACAGTAATTTCTTCTGTAGAAGATTGAAGAATTCGCTAGAAAAATCCACATTTGCATTTCCGGCCAAACCATGGAAACCAAATTAGTTTTTACTTTATATGTCAGATGTCAGTATCTTTGTCTGGAAATGTGGACAATTGGGTATTCAATATTCCAATTTCAGGCAATCAAATATCTGAAATCAAGAATTTTGAAATGTACACTTTTTTTCTTATTCTTCTCCTTCAAGACTATCAGTTTGCCAGCCCTTATAGTTTACAGGACTAAAATTACCAGTTAATGTGAAAAGAGTGCATTTAGTGGATTAGGTTATGTCATTTAGTTTGACGGAATTGTAAAAAGAATGACCCTATGAGATGTGTATATATTTTAAAAATGGCACCTATTAAAACGAGTACAAACCTATATGGTCTGTTTGTAATGCTCCTAGTGGCGAGTGGTTATTTTCTATTTTAAAAACATGTGATTTTTCTCACTGTAATTAAATTAAACCTTCAAGTAGTATTTCCCAAGTTTCAATATCAAATAAATTGCAGGTTACCCAGGCAAGCAAAGGGTGAAAGTGACCGAGCTATCCAAGTTTGGGCGCCCGGTAAGTGACAATTTATATGCACTGTCTTATTTCCACTTTCCTGTGCTCAGCTTCTTCTACTTGCTTTATATATCTGGCAGAATTACAAAAAAAAAAAAAATGTTTCATATTTAAAAAAATCCGAGTGTTCTCCAGTTACACAACAGGATTTTTATAAAGATGCATACAAATCACGATTCCTAACAATTTCCCCCCATAAACTTGTGTTGATACATAAAGTACTGAAAACCTATAATTAATGAGCTGGTGCTTTTCTCTGTGGAGAAAAGAAAAACTTGGCCACTTCTATCTTGCGAATTTGAGGTGCGGTTTCATGGGGTTAAGCTCTTAAAATGAGACTTACTTCGTTTTTCATTATGCAGGCCAAATTGCGGAGCTCATCTTGGTGGATAAGGTTTTTCATTCAAAGCAGCTTAGAAGAAAATGAATCTGCTATCAAAAAGTTTGAGCAGGCGGCAATCAAGAAAGCATACAAGCCGGGCTGCCAAATCTTCCACCTCAAACCATTGCATTGATCTTCACATCAAAAAGGTATTCTTTTGTGCCAAAAAAATGCCGGCAAACATTATCCTTGTGGAGTATGTTACTTTGTTTACAAAAGTGGGAACACCTGTATTATGGATCGAAAAGATGTATCATTGGTTCTGTAATCATTCGTAGCAAGAACCATATCTCATTGTATTTCTAAGTTACTGTAGAGAAAAAAAAAGTAAATTAAAAAAAGAAATTCTGTAAGATTTTAATGTACTGGTGTGTGTTGCTTTCTGAGCTATTGAGTCATTCTTTTCCCCTACCTATATTTTCATTTTTACCCTCTTCTGTTTTCATGCATGAATGTTTTTAGTCAAATGAAACCTCTCTCTGGACAATCACCCTCACCAATCACCATCTTATTTTTTCAATAAATATTTCTCCGATGTCTATCGTAAGAACAAAGAAAACTTGGCATTTCAACCAACCAATAAGATCTTTCGTAAGAACAAAGAAAACTTTGGCATTTCAACCAACCAATAAGATTTACATTAGCTTCGACCTATCAGCAAGAGTTGCTGCTCGTCCCTAGTGGACACTTCTCCTTAAAATAAAGCTATGTTCTTGTGAATTGAATATAAAGTGAACTGAGTGATTGAATTTTTTATAATAATAGTAATATACATTGAGGCCTGTGGATTTTTGGAAAGAAATATAACAAACATGAGTATTTTGTACAACCCTAAAAACATATGAATATTTTGTACACTTTGTATATGAAAAGCTCACTTTGCCCTCAACTTTTCAAAAAATCAACAAAAACAATTAAAAAACACAAAAAAGAAAAAAAAAGAATTAAAAAATTCGGTCTCCACTCCCTTTTCTTTCTCTCGCGTTCGGTCCCCACAAATACCTAAAACCGCCGCCACCTTTGAGAATCGAAGAAGTGAAATTCCGGCCACTAAACTTCCGGCGACTCAATGGCTGACAACAACGACAACCAGGACGAGCCACAATGGCTGATTCAAGCCCCGGTAAGTGGCCGAACCCTAGCTTTTTGAATTTCGAAAATTTGATTTTTTTTTCAATAATGTGTTCAATTGGATGTGTTAATTGCTAGGATTTGAGTGTATTTGAGTTCCTTATTGCGTTTTAATTGATTTAGAATTGAAATTTTGTGTTAAATTGGCTCTTGAAATCGCCTGAAATTCTGGGTTTGGGTCAGTGTTCTTGGCAACACGGTGCCGCAACACGGTGGCGATTTTTTCGGTCACCGTGTTGCTTGGCTACCGTGTTACCGGGCAGTGACCGAGAAAATCTCGGTAACATGGTGTGATTTTCTCGGTCACCGTATTACCGGTTATCCGGTAACACGGACCGGTTATCCAGTAACACGGTGACAGTGTTACCGGACAGAATGAATTTTTTTTTTTTTTTTATTTTGAGTTTTGTTATTTAACTGAATGTCATATTTATTTATTTAACTTCATTTTTGCAGGAGGGCTTCCATTGGAAGAGGCCAGAGTTCATACACAAGTCGAAGAACCTCAATTTGTACGATCGGTACGAATTACTAAAGGAAATTAGAGACACGCTGACGTCCGTCGACCCTACCCAAGCAACTTTACGGACATTTAAGGAAAGTTGTTTCGGGTATTTGCTCTGGATTAAGAGGGACGGAAGGTCCAATATGGCGATGCAGCACCTGCTAGCTCGGGAGATCGTGAGTCCGACGATACCTCCATTCGAGCATTGGTTTTTCGTCGGGGGCCAGACTATTCGCTTTCGAGCACAGGAGTATGCCCTGATTACCGGACTTCGATTTGGTGGTCACGCATTTGATCCTTCGGCCACCACGCACACGGTTTCTGAGGACTCTGTTTACTGGAGACACTTCAGACAGACGATGATCCTTAAAGATCTTCGTACGATATTCACCTCTCTGAGTATGGGTCAGGACCCGACCGACTACTTGAAGGTGGCCAACTTGTTGATGTACTATTTTTTCTTGTTGGGCCGAGACGATGCCAAGATCGACACTTGGGCTTGGGCTTTTGTGGAGGACGTTGCCGGATGAGATTCGTTTCCCTAGGGATCCTACTCCTGGCAGATCATGTCGCACTACATCTCCATAGCTGCGACGATGCCCGATCAGGTTAACTCGAGGGGATACCACGTTTACGGCCCAATTTGGGCCTTTCAGCTATGGTCGTACGATGCTATACCGAGCCTGGGCAGTGTCTGCGGAGTGCGGATGGAGAAAACAAAGAGGCCTCGGTTTTTGAACTGGAAATCGGTTGGATGCACCCTCGATTTCACTGATTTCTTTGAGGACGATGAGGTAAATTTTGTGAAATTAATGTTTTAAATTATTTATTTCCTTTAATTAATGCTTAATAAATTAATTTTCATTTGTTTTCAGCTTGTGGTCCTCTCGACTCTATAGCCGACACGCAAGGAGGTCAGGACTGAGTACTACACTTAGTTCCTTAATAGAGGAGAAATTTTCACTCCCCTGCTTGCACACGTACGTCACCCGACCAGAGCTAGACCGAACAGTTTTGCACTCCACCCTATTCTCCATGTGATACATCCCCACCGACACCTTCAAATCCGATTTCTTTCGAAACGTGGCCCCGACTACCATCTGACCATAAATCGGTTGGGGTTCGACAGAACGCAATAGAACAGCGGGGTCAAAGCTCGGCAGTGGAATGATCCAATTGCGCAGCGGATGATTCTATGCATTCTGAGCGCCTTCAGTTTGCTCACCACCGCCCGCATTAGAACTCGAGGACATATTACGGCGTGACATAATATTTCTAACCACGCCCGGCTGTCTAATCTATTCGGTCCACTCCGTGGTCAGCGAAGCCAAGAGATTTGTCTGACGGGCTTCTTCTTCGTCCACGGAAGTCTCGACTGCCTCGTGCTCTGACGGTACACCTTGATCCCGATTTTCTGCTCCAATATTCACTTCCGGCGCAGCTTGTTGTGCCTCTGTTTCGAAGACGAACACAAAGCATGTTGGAATTCGATATCCCGGGCTATTAAAATTTGCAGAAACCATAGCCCGATCAAAAAACCTTTCGTCGGAGATCACGTGAGCACCGCCATGCAAACCGGAGCACGACCGAGGAGCCCACGCACCCGAAGGCACGCGGCTTCCCCAGCCGAACCCCCGCACGCCGGGGTTCACGCGATCGATGATCGCGTGCGATCATCATGATCGATGGGGCTGCCCATCAGCCCCCGCGGCGAGTCTGGCCAGACTCGCCGCCGCCTGGAGGGTCGGCCCGCCACCAGCAGGCCACCGCGGGGCCCAGCCCTCGCGGTGCGCGATCGATCGCACCCCCGGCGTCCAGCCGGGGTTCGACCCCTCCCCACCGAAACCCTAGGGTCGATCGCCCGTGGTCCGGTGGCTTCGCCACCACCACACGATCGTCCTCTTCTCCGGGGTTCGATCCTCGGATCTTGCGTTCACGGTATTTCACGATAATCCAAATCAAATAAAATCAAGGGCGTTTAGATTCTATACCTTCGATTCGTTGTTCGGAGAAACGAAATCAAGATGACCTCGATAACTTCCCACGTATTCCTTGCACTAGCTTGAACGTCGGGTGGGCGACGATCCTCCAAGCTTATGGATCTTCTTCACGAACTCTTTAGACTAATCAAGTATGATTATCTTGTCTTGTGTAGGTTATGAATTGTGAAGACCATGTAGTGCTTTTATAGGCTACGTAGAGGATCTAAAGGAGGTGGAATATTGGGCTTCCAATATTGATGATTAAATTGAGCCCAAGCCCAAATCTATTAATCCCATCAATATTAATTAATTTATTTTCCACTATATAAATTAATTGCACTCCCAATATTAAACCATATTATATCAAATAATATTTCTCCGGTTAGTATTATTTATTCCGTGTATTTAAGATTTAAATATCCATGAATAAAATTAATTTATTGCTTAATTAATTTATTCATCTCTTATATCCGAGAATAGTACCATTCAACCTTAATTATTGTGCGGAACAAATCCACTCATGAGGTTTGCACAATAATTCCTTATGAACTCATCTCGGAGATATTATCAACCCTTACGGGATACACTTTCCCGTCAAGTATTCACGGCATGTCATATATAAAATATAGTGACCCAACTTAACCGGTAATCAACCCAATAATTAAATCGGTTAATTCCTTTGGAAAATCAAAGTCACTTATATTAAATATACACACCCGCAATAGTATCGGGGATTAAGAATAAAATACTTTGAGACTTAAATCTATTATCAACGACAATCCTAATTGATAAAATACACACCAAGTGTACAAGTGTGATAAAATAATTAAGATAAATTATTTTCTCTCTCACACAACGACTATACCGATGGATTGGTCCGTGTCCATCTAGGTCGTGAGCAACCGTTCGATTAAATACGAGTAACCGATAGTATGATCTTTTGTGTGGGCCCGCACACCATACTAACTACAACGTATATAATCTAGGACTATATTTTGCATATATTTAATTAATAATAATTAAATGCAAACAATTGTTTATTAATTAAATAGATTAAATGCTATGACCGGGAGTTTACCGATACTTAAATCTAGACATTAAGTACACAACTTCAACAATCTCCCACTTGTACTAAGGTCTAGTCATTTCCTCCAAACTCCCGACTCCCATACTCATCACGTGCTTAAATTGCACTTCCAAGAAGTACTATGTGAATGAGCAATCTAGGTTGCCGCTCTGAAGTTATCTTGGTGACTACTGCGTCGTCTACCTAGACGATGACTCGAATCAGGTGGTACTTGCTCTATGTGTTATCATCACCTTTTGAACTTATGACTTCTTCCAGTTTACCATGCACCGCTATATACATAGCCTTTGGTGAACTAAGAATCATATCCAAGTCCAGAGGTTATTCCGGAACCTAACCAAAACTTTCGCTGCCTCTGAGGCTGCTTTTCGGTTTATGATAGAGTCCGAGAAGCATCATGCTTATCACTCTTTCATTTTAAGGTTCCACCTCTTCCAAAAGTGAACACATAGCCTTATATCGACTTACACTGGTCTTCCTCTGATTTGGGATCTGAGAAAATGTAATCCAAGAAGAATTCGTATTGCGTTGTAATCCAGTGCTTCGAAAGTACTTTTACAGCATCCGAATATCTCTTGTCAAGATTACTTTGATATCCTCCCACTACGCTAACCGCATAGTTGATATCAGGTTCTCGTTTTTCAACATTGCATTCCTTAAGCTTTCCACATGCCTGGGCATAGGAAACCGCTTTATCTTCATCTATCTCCTTTATGTGTTCAAAACACATTTCTTTAGACAGATGTATTCTGTGTCTGAAAGGCAATAACCTTTCTCAGAATTATGCATGTTTAAAACAAACCATAATCGTATAAGATATCTAGGAGGAGTACAATGTTCTTATCTAGAGATCGAAAGATTCTAAGAACATGATCTAACTTCCTCTTAATCTTATATCTCGATTTATTTAGACAACCATTATTTTATGTCTGACAACATTTTTACATTGTTGCCAATGATAAAGTGTTATCTTCATAAAATTCCGAGAAACACCACCTTGTTTCCATTACGTTTCCAATACACCTTTCGTCTATGCCTTTTGATGAATCCATCACATGGACTATTTCATCAATTCGCAAGTTCCACGATTCATGGCTTTGTAACAATCCATAAATGGATTTACTAAGCTTTTAATCTAAATGATCTTGTCTCTTAACAATAATCCTTATTGCTTTCTAAGTAGACACATTTAGATTCAGTACCGCCCTTATGCAGAGCTAGGGATCGATTTCATCTCTACTAGATCCAGAGTTCAGAACTCCTCTAGTCTTATGAAGATCTCTGGTCGTCTAACAACCTCCCACTGCAATGGCGTTCCGGTGTATAACTGTAATAAAATTAGGTGCAGTTAGTGGTGTGCTACTACTCGGTTTGACTGGTTCTCAGTCTCTTCCTTTTTCCTCATAACAAAGTAATTTGTCAGTTAGGGCATTGTAGTTCATCTAATAGTCTTCTTCTAAGAACCGAGCGTTAGAACTTATAACGTCCTTCTGGTTCATAGTACTATTGAACACAATGTTTTGTTCACCTAGGATATCCTACAACCACATTGAATGTGCCGTTGTTTCCAGGAACATCCATAGAACATAGGTAGTTCCGATCAAACTTGTTCTTTTACTATTAGAATTCCATTTCTTATTTTCGACACACCACTTCTACACGTGAGTGTATGGTATAGTCCTTTGAGACTTAATCCCAATCTTTGATTTATGCCATGTGTTATTTAGATAGGTGGTAGCCTCCGCGAACGAGTCACAAGCTTCTAATGGATATACTTTGAAGGTTCCCCATAATAGCTTTGTGTCCATTGACTAGTCAAAACACTTTGCTTTTATGGAACATCAAGTATTCTAATCCATCTTTGAGTATTCTTGAAAGAATTACTCATACCTTTCTAATTACACATATCTCCGCATCTATCATTCATGAATCAATTTCAATACTTGTCCGAATTCTATCCTTTATCCAGAAAGGCTTGCTTAGTTGTATTATCTTCCAAATTCAATTCTTAGGTCGGAAGGTCCATTCCTTCAACTATAATTGATCAAATCAATTTCGACCTTTTGAATCTTATTTGAATAAATACTACTAAGTATAAGAATTCACAAGTATAATGATTTAATCAAAGAAATACATCTAATCAGTAAAACAAGTTATGTAACGGTTTGTTGCATCGTGGTAGACTAAGGATTCATCATTCATATATTGCTATCTAATGTACCCGAATAGATAACACCATTATTTCTTATCCAAACCATCAAATGATTAAAGAAATAAAATATCCATTCATTAATAATAGAAAACCAGAACAAAAGTTCTTTCTAAAATAAAGGGCCATAAAGCAATAAACTTTGAAATGAAATCCTATAACTACTAAAGCAGATAAATGTCTTCCACTGCAACCGCTGCCTCCTCTACAGCTTTGCCCATGTAGACTCGAACTCTTCTTCTCTAAGTCGCCGGGTTTTCTGGAACCCCTGCATTCAAAAATGCACATACCGTCAGTGGTTCCATATCTACACACCAGATTTCTGGTAGATAATACCGCTGACTATGTTTTTACGACTAAAGAAAAATTCGTACCTTTGAGAGGACATTCAGACTTCCAGTGTCCAGACATATTGCATCGGAAGCACTTGCCCCTTGGCTTGCTAGCCCCCACTCGTGGTCCATTCCTCTTGGCACCACTGGGTTTCCAGGCTTGCTTCCTTTTCTTGCCCCTACCTCCAACAGCTTTCAAGCCTTTGGACTTGATAGCTACAAGCGCTTGAGACTTGCCCTTCTTGTAGATCCCCTCTGCCGCCTTCAGTTCAGTCAGGAGTTGCGCAAGAGTATAAGATAGTTTACCCATATTATAACTCATACGGAACTGCTCAAAACTAGGGTTCAGAGACTGGAGTATGATGTCGACTTGCGTCTCACCATCAATCTGAGCTCCTAGGACCTCCAATTTATTCAACAAACTCATAATCTTAAGAACGTGTTCCCCAACGGGCGTTCCTTCAGACTGAGTAGTCGACATGAGGACTCTCATGGCTTCTTGCCTAGCCGCGCGGTCTTGATGCCCAAACATCTCCTTGAGGTTGAACAACATATCCTCGGCAGTGTCCATCGACTCATGTTGAGTTTGGAGTACATTTGACATAGAAGCCAAAATATAGCACCTAGCCATTTCATCAGCCTTTGTCCACTTCCTATATGCTGCTCTTTCCTCATCAGTTGAGGCAGCCGTGGGCTCAGCAGGGAATGGCTCATAGAGTACAAACTTGTACTCTTCAGCAGTCAGGACAATGTCCAAAATTCTCTTCCAATCAATGTAATTGGGACCAGTGAGTTTATTCTCCTTGAGTATCACAGAAAGTGGATTCATAGCTATTCTCTAAACCTATAAGCACATATAAACAAACAATCAATTTAATGCCGATATTATCTCCCTCAAATAATATCATTAAATTACTAATCACATCTAAAATCCCATCAGGTATGGCAAGCCACGTGGTGTGGACGTTTACCTACCCAAATGATTTAGCAATTAGATTTTCTTTGGTCATACATCGATTATAGCGTAACTTCGTGGGGAAGGATACTATAACGCGTATCTAAGTGTAAACCATCACTCAGTACTAAAGTAAATCGTTTGGAATTGCTAGATCACCGCAAGCCACGTGGTGTGGACGTTTACGAAAACTTCACAACTCTTCACAATTTCTTATAACTGTCTACATCAATTAATCCAAAATCCGTTAGTATAGCAAGCCACGTGGTGTGGACGTTTACTACACCAAGAGACTTTTATAATTGACTCCCAATTACAAGATCCATTCGATTTTTGTGAATCAAGACGCGGGGAATCATAAGTGAAACTCGAAGTTTCTAACCAGTGATTCACCATGCGAACAACCCTATCTCTCATTAGATGAGGGAGCCGAGCAGACAATCGATCCACCTTCAAAAAGATGGTACGAAGGTCTCTAATTTGTGTCATCCACATGATCAAGTGGCTTTGGCTCCATTCCACTCCCCGGGGTGAGAATGAGTCGACTTGAAGTCAACTTCAGAAAGACAAATTAGGCATTGTTTGATAAACTTAATCAATGTTTCTTGTAAAAGGAATTACAAGAATTCTCCTCCAATAACTCGTCTAGAAAATTATTTTCCGACTATCATGGCTTTATCGTATCTCCGTACGCATCTTCTAGTCTTCAGTGTACGTTTCTTGAATGCTCCATGTGACGAGAATATTAATCCCAATATTTAAATCCATTTATTTTCAATTAATCCAAAAGTTACTTAATTCGAAAATTAAGTCAATTGAATATATCAAAAATAAAATTAAATATTATTAATATTTTATTTATTTATTTTCCTTTCTAATTCTATTAAATCTCTAGAATCCTATCCAAGTAAAACTTGAATATTCTAGAAAACTTCTATAATAGAATAAGGAAATAAAATAAATTAGGACTCTTCTACTTTCCATGATTAATTAATTTACATCTAATGAAAATTCCCAAGAATAGGAATAATCAAATAGGAAATAAATTAATTCCAAATTAATTCTTTTCCTAATCCATGAGAGTTCCCATAAAAGAGAATACTCAATAAGGAAATAAATTAATTTCAATTAATTCTTTTCCTAATCCATGAGAGTTCCTAAGAATAAGAACACTCAAATAGGAAAATAAATTAATTCCAATTAATTCTTTTCCTAATTCATGAGAGTTCCTAAAAATAAGAACACTCAAATAGGAAAAACCGAATTAATTAGGAAAGTAGGATCTTGGTAGGAGTAGCATGGGTTGGGAGACCCCACGCCACCCCACTTTGATCGACCGCCGCCTAGGGCTCACCGCCGCCGCCGCCCAGCCCACGCGCCACCTCCACTGGTGGCCGGCGTGGCCGGGACTCCCGCGGGCAGCCCCCCTTTGGCCGAGGGTCGATTGATCCTCATGGGATCAATCATGGGGATTGATCGATCCCCGGTCCTTCGTCTTCTCGTCACTTCGTCTTCTCCGGTGGTCTTCGATTCATCGATCCAACGTAAATAAATTACAATTCCGGTATCGATTCTATACATGAAATCGACCCTATTCATTTTCCGGAAAACATAGAACGTAATAATAAAACCTAAATTCGGTCAACCCCCGAATTTTTACTATTACAAGCATTCACCACCAAAAACGAATCTCGACATGTCCGAGAGTTTAATAATCCAACATAAATATGACAAAATAATTAAACGAATAATCAATCAAGCCATAATAGTCGGAACCCTGCAAGGTAGAACAATTTTATCGAAAATACCGCAAACGTAAACCACGCTCTGATACCAATTGTTGGAATTCGATATCCTGGGCTATTAAAATTTGCAGAAACCATAGCCCGATCAAAAAACCTTTCGCCGGAGATCACGTGAGCACCGCCATGCAAACCAGAGCACGACCGAGGAGCCCACGCACCCGAAGGCACGTGGCTGCCCCAGCCGAACCCCCGCACGCCGGGGTTCACGCGATCGATGATCGCGTGCGATCATCATGATCGATGGGGCTGCCCAGCATCCCCCGCGGCGAGTCCGGCGACTCGCCGCCGCCTGGAGGGTCAGCCCGCCACCAGCAGGACACCGCGGGGCCCAGCCCTCGCGGTGCGCGATCGATCGAAGTGATCGATCGCACCCCCGGCGTCCAGCCGGGGTTCGACCCCTCCCCACCGAAACCCTAGGGTCGATCGCCCGTGGTCCGGTGGCTTCGCCACCACCACGCGATCGTCCTCTACTCCGGGGTTCGATCCTCGGATCTTGCATTCACGGTATTTCACGATAATCCAAATCAAATAAAATCAAGGGCGTTTAAATTTTATACCTTCGATTCGTTGTTCGGAGAAACGAAATCAAGATGACCTCGAGAACTTCCCACGTATTCCTTGCACTAGTTTGAACGTCGGGTGGGCGAAGATCCTCCAAACTTATGGATCTTCTTCACGAACTCTTTAGACTAATCAAGTATGATTATCTTGTCTTGTGTAGGTTATGAATTGTGAAGACCATGTAGTGCTTTTATAGGCTACGTAGGGGATCTAAAGGAGGTGGAATATTGGGCTTCCAATATTGATGATTAAATTGAGCCCAAACCCAAATCTATTAATCCCATCAATATTAATTAATTTATTTTCCACTATATAAATTAATTTCACTCCCAATATTAAACAATATTATATCAAATAATATTTCTCCGGTTAGTATTATTTATTCCGTGTATTTAAGATTTAAATATCCATGAATAAAATTAATTTATTGCTTAATTAATTTATTCATCTCTTATATCCGAGAATAGTACCATTCAACCTTAATTATTGTGCGGAACAAATCCACTCATGAGGTTTGCACAATAATTCCTTATGAACTCATCTCGGGGATATTATCAACCCTTACGGGATACACTTTCCCGTCAAGTATTCACGGCATGTAATATATAAAATATAGTGACCCAACTTAACCGGTAATCAACCCAATAATTAAATCGGTTAATTCCTTTGGAAAATCAAAGTCACTTATATTAAATATACACACCCGCAATAGTATCGGGGATTAAGAATAAAATACTCTGAGACTTAAATCAATTATCAACGGCAATCCTAATTGATAAATCTCAAGCGATCCGCCCAATACACCAAATGTACAAGTGTGATAAAATAATTAAGATAAATTATTTTCTCTCTCACACAACGACTATACCGATGGATTGGTCCGTGTCCATCTAGGTAGTGAGCAACCGTTCGATTAAATACGAGTAACCGATAGTATGATCTTCTGTGTGGGCCCGCACACCATACTAACTACAACGTATATAATCTAGGACTATATGTTACATATATTTAATTAATAATAATTAAATGCAAACAATTGTTTATTAATTAAATAGATTAAATGCTATGACCGGGAGTTTACCGATACTTAAATCTAGACATTAAGTACACAACTCCAACAAAGCACTCGTGTATTAGCTCGTCTAACATGCGGGATACATCTTCGTCGCGAATCAAAGGAGCCCGCACGCTTCTCGCGGCAATGCCTCGTGTGAAGAAAGACAACATGTACTCGATATTGGGCGGAGGGCGCAAAGCGGTACGAATCCGGCTCACAAGAGTGTTGAGCGTAATTTCATCCCTATTAAAGAAGAAGCATATATCTACTCCGTCGACGTAGCCCGCTCGATCCCAACGACCACCGTAATGCACCGTGATTCGTCGATCCGACATCTACGATAAATAAACACGACTGAATTAAGTTAGGGAACCCAAAATATCCATTCAAACGTGTAAAACAATCCTTGATTCGAAAATTAAAAAAAAAATGGGCATTGTACACGGTCACCTGACCGTGTAGTGTGTCACCGTGTTACCGAGACACTTCTCGGAACACGATGACCGAATAACCGTGTAGTGCCCTGGTCCGTGTTACCGAGCAACTGAATAATCTTCATAACTACACGGTGGCTACACGGTAGAAACTTTCCACCGTGTAGCCACCGTGTAGTTATGAATTCGAGCAGAAAATCGAAATAAAAAAACAGAAACTGCGATTTTCGACGTACCTTTCGGCCGGCGAACCCTGCTCTTCCAACGTAGATTCGGACGGAGCTTTAGATTTATTTTTGTGAGAGAATAAGAGAGATTAGGTGGGTTTTTGTGTTTTGAAAAAAAAGCTAGGGTTTGAGGGTTTGAGAAGATGATATGCATGAGTTAATGCATGAATTTACATCTTCACCAACCAAAAAATCTGATTTTTTGTTAGTCGTGAGCCCCACTTATTTTTTATTTATGTTTTGTGATTTATTTCCTATTTTTATTGAATTGTTTAAGTGAAAATAAAAAGTAAGTGTATTTAAGAGATTTCAAGTGAAGTTTGTGTAAAATACTCATGTTTTTATGTGGTGTGTCAAAATTCTCATGTTTGTTAAGTTTGTGCATGAAAAGTCATATTCACACATATACATTTATATATTATTAGTATTATTATTATTATTCAATATTATGAACTTTAAATTTCTATTTGTTTAAAATCATTCATCTTAATTGTTTTTTATTTTACATTTTTGAAATATTGCTCCAACGGATCATATAGATGCTACTTTCTGGAGCATTAGACAAGTCATTGGTATAAGCCATTTGACTCATTCACGGGTTCTCATTACACAAGTCATTGGTACAAGACTTTTAAAACAACTTATTAACTAGAACATTTTAAATATAAACTATTTCAAATAAGTTAATTTAAACATTCTTTCAATTGGAGTGGTACATTATTCTTCAAAAATCATGTCCAACAAAGAAAGCAAAGACATGATATGAGTTATTATCAAATCCATAAACATTTTTTTTTTTTTGTAAATTAGTTGTTTAAATGCTTCTTCCTTCATGTGAATTAGCCCGTTTCAACTAGGAATTTCGTTTGTCAAAGAAAGTTGGAATTAATAATCAAAAGGTTAACAGAATTAATAATTAGCAGGGATGAAAGGTGCACGAGGCGGAGCTAATTGAGGTTCCGTAATCATCGGTAATGATAATTAGCATGTTGATTGGGTAACCATTTTCTCTTCCAAACAAATCGGTCAAAGTAATTCGTTTAATAATTTATTTTGGTCTAATTAAATACTAGTAATACATCTTGAAGAAAGGAAGAAAGAATGCAAGTAAAAATATACATATGACGTATTTTATTTTCAAGTACCTTACCCACCCAAAATTAGTGGAAGACTTAAAACACAATCAAATTAACATAACCCCCGGCCCCTTGAGTAACTGCGGAAATCCGGTAATCAATATCTAAATTTGTACATATAAATCAAGCAAGCATGCATGCAAGAAAGATTCATCACTCCTCATCTGATCATCTTCAACAAAATGCACTACTACTCCTCCCTCCTCATGATCGCCATGTTTTCCTTGCTTATAATATCCTCAACAACAACAATGGCTTATCCTTATGGTAATTATTATTATCCTCCATATAATTATCCTCCCCCTTTTAGTTTTGAAACTCCTCCTCCTCCTCCTCCTCCTGCCTCCTCTTCTCCGGGGAATAATTATGGATCAGCTCCTCCTCCCAAGGCTGATTATACAGCTCCTCCGCCTCCTCCGGATACTTATAATCAAGATTCCCCTCCGCCTTCGGACAATAACTACGGGGCTCCTTCTCCTCCGCCTCCGGATAATAACTACGGGACTCCTCCTTCTCCTTCTCCTCCCAACGGAAACGACGACGACGAAAAAACACAATTTCTCAAGGAACACAACAAAGCACGACATAACATCTCGGGTGTTGCAATGGCAGATCTTGTATGGAACGACAACCTCGCTGATTATGCGTTGACCTACGCGAAGAAGCGCACAGACTGTGGAATGGTGCACTCGGAAGGGCCGTACGGAGAGAATATAGCAGCCGGGAGTAGTAAGGACTTTTCGGCTAAGGATGCGGTGGATCTTTGGGTGGGAGAGAAGAGTAACTATGACTATAGTTCAAACAAGTGCCCCGGAGGAGATAAAGTGTGCGGCCACTACACGCAGGTCGTTTGGAACAACACGATTCGCCTAGGGTGCGCTCGAGTCGGGTGCAGCAATAGTGGTATCTTCATGATATGTAGTTATGATCCTCCGGGGAATGTTGGAGACCAAAAACCTTATTAGTCCCCTATTGTTCTTAGTATGTTATTCAAGTATAAGTGGTTAAAGTCACTTCTTAATTTATAAGAGTAGACCCCACACACTTCTTAATTATAATTTCAGTTTGGTTCCTAGTATTATTATTAAGGTTTCTGTTCCTATACTTCATAATCAATTAATAAAGAATATACACAAGTTTTGTTTTATTTTTGTTCCCTTTTTTTTCGTGCGTTCCTCTCATCACATAGAAGAATTTTGCCCTCTAGTCTCTTTTTCATAAATTCTACATGTGTTGGTCAAACAAAGGAAAGGGCGCACATGTTTTAATTTATGTGATTTGATAAACATTAACACAAGTTTGTCTTTACGGTTTTGTAATTTATTTTTAAAATGTTGTCTGCTTATGCTCAACTGCTTAGATTTTAGTTTGACATAAGCTCTAAGCCTCTAAGCCACCTAAACATTGTCTAAATCGGCTTAAATTCGTTTAGTTATGTCTCTTTACCTACTTAGACCGTTTTCGTCAACTCAAATTTGATGCAAAACTTGATCGATCAATCGAATAACATAAATGATTATATGATTAAATTTTGAATATAAGACCAAATTTGAAAGAAATATTAAAAATATAATTAAAATAGTGTAAAATTTTAAATTTACAATTTTTATTGATTATTTTACTATGTTAAAATTTGTTATTAATATTATGTTTAAATTATTAATTAATTATTTTGTTTAAAATATTTTATTATTATGCATAAAATATATTTTTTAAATATAATATTAATTAAATAAATATATAAATGTAAACCTATTAATCTCCATTTAATTTTCGGTTAATCTCTACACACGTTAAGCCTTTAATTACTATTCTATTAATTAGCTCTTAACGTATTTTAAAACCTTGACTTAGGGGGTGTATTCAACTCCGATTTTGATAGATTTTTTTAGACTTTTAAAAGCCTCTAAATGTTTTGAATTTTTTAAATTCACGGAGTCTACGTAGAGTTTGACCGATTTTTTTCTATTGATTTTGATGGATTTTCATAAACTATTTTAATATAATTTTTTTAATTGTTTTACTTGAATTTTTATAAACTTTTATATATATAAAAATCTAAATTGTTCAAAAATAAATAAAGGGGGATTTTTAAAAAGTGTAAATATCTTACTCTAAAATACATATTAAGACCAATCTTTACACTATTTGTAAAAAAACAAGAATTACCCAAACAACCCTTTTAAGTATTAATAAAATTAATATATTTTATTATAACAGTATTAAATCTTATTCTTTCAATATAAGCGTAACCTACTTATAATACACTGCACGTATATCACAAATTACATCCAAAAACGAAAATCTCACTTCATTGCGTAGATTTGTGATCTCACCGGCAGTGTCGACGTTGTTATTGCTCCTCCGCTCAAACCTCGAAGGTACTCCTGCTAAGGTAGTTTTTCTGAATTCAGTATCAATTGCAAATTTTGAATCACTAGATTGCATACCTAATTTAGGGTTCTTGAATTTGGGATTTGATTCTACCCAAATTATCAGTTTATAGGTTCGAATTGACGTAGTGTACTTCTCGAGAGGATTGCATGTATGATTTATGGTTCTTGATTAGTTGTTTATAATCCACTGAAATCTGAAATTATTAGCTTGAATTTTATTTTGTGAACCAGTACAAATAATTTCATTACGTCCAGCTTCGACCCAATCACATGATCAGAACCTTTTGTTAGTGTGTGTTCATATATGTACATTCATCGTGTTTGTGTTCATGTATTTAGTTTTTCACATTCAAAACATTATATTAACTTGTTCCTCTAAATAGTTGGTTTATGAACCAGAGTGTGTAGTTTTTTTTTTTTTTTTGTATAGGTCAAATGCAATGTCTCGGGTTTGAACCTAGGACCTCATGATCTTTGGTTCAACTGCTCAACCAACTGAGCTAACAACCCTTAACAGTGTGTAGTTAACTTGATAGATTTTGATGTTTGTTTTTGAAACAAACTATAGCAATAAACAGGTCCAGTACTCGTAAAAATTAATATCATATATGATTCATAAAAGTTACTATCATTTGAGTAAAATTATCAGCATGTTTAGAGTTAATATCATTTGGAATGTAGTCTATTACATCATTCAGTCTTTTGCCATATGTGGAGTTTCAAAATTGGTCACATGCTTTTATAGTTTTATCATGGCTGTCAGCAATGGCCCCATGCTCCATGTGCTCAAAAAGAGAATTGTAAATTACCTCATTACCTGCTTCAAAACTTATATTAATAATAATTTGTGATGTTTGACATTATATTAATTTGAAAGAAACATTGTTTGATGTACGGGCTTTTTATGTGTTCATACTTAGTTTATTAAATCACTTGGTTTACCTAATAAATTTCCTAATTAAATAATGTAGATTTTATTGTGTTCATGTTTCAGCTAGCTGTTAATTTGATGCTAATGTATTTTTGGTTAACGTACAATTTTAACAGTTTGTATTTTGGAACAGGCGTTTGAAGAAGAAAGTACAAAACAGTGAGGCGTATTCGAGAACGGCTAGGAGGAGGCGAAACGTGTGGCAAAGAACAACAACAAGCCGGTGTCGCTAAAGTCACAAAAGAGGAAATGGTTCAACGCGGGAATAAATGCCCCGAAAATAACTAAGAAGCCAAAGGTATATGTCAGATACTTATTTTTCGTATTTATACAACCTAATTTGTTTAAAATCTACTTTCCTTTAGGATTCTGAAAATGTAATTGTAAGTGACGATGATTTCCAAACTAAACAGTCGCTTCAAAAGAAGAAAAAGCGAGTAAGTGACTGATCTAATTATTTTGTTTATTCGAATATTGCAAAGTCGGTAAAAGAACATTGTATTGGAATAATTGAGCCCTATAAACAGTTTATTGCTCGTTGATATGACATTTTTTTTTGGTAACCAGAGTGCCATCAGAATTGGGATCGCCCGTGGAAAGCTTCCTCAAGAAACGTTGGGTGTTAAAAAAGGTTTGTTTCATATGTACTTACTTTATACCAATTCTAATATTAATTTTGCCTGCTAGTAGCGTTGTCCACCTATAGTGTTTACGATGTTTCAAAACTTTTGACAACACTTTGAACTACTTACAGAATATATGAATATGATACATACAAATTATGATGTCATCCAATGTAGTTTGAACTTTAAGATACATAATATGCTTTTGAAGTCAACATTCAGTAGTTTAATATCTTAATAGACACAGATGTAGTAATTCAATTTTTAATTAGAGTAACTTTTAAGCTATTTGGTCACTTGTTTGTAACCATCAGGTGGCCAATTTATGTGTTGTAGGCCTAAATCTCATAAACATTGATACATATAGTGTATCAAGTAGTGTCTCATTAATCATTCTATAATCTGATCTCAAGATTAATACCTATTTGGACAAAAATTTTAAGTTAAAGGCCATTAATCTATTGCAAACGCTACACATTATTTGGCAGTGTGTTATGTTTTTTTAATGGCTGAAACTTGTTCATAGACACAACCAAATACACTTACAAGTATTTTACCTGAGATAACACTGATTTATAATAGTATAGTAGTGCAAAAAGATTAAACTTGATGTCAGAATTTTAGCTAATGAACAAATGTCCACTTACTCAAACTTTGTAATAGCACAACAACTATTTGTGCCAAATAGAAAAACCATAAAAACAATGTTGGATTATGTGTTGGTTCATAAATGTTGTAATCTGTTACATACACTACACATATATTATTACAGTGTATGTGATAGTTCAGAATTCCATGAATTGTGAAATTTTTGTGCTTCAAATTATGTAGTAGTTTAATCGAACAATTTAATAGTATATTTGAATAAATCAGAACTTCTTGTGAGTTGTTTTATCTTTGAAGCACAATTAGGTTATAGAGATTAGCTAAACTAACTAACAATTGTTCATGCACATCACACATAGTAGAGCCAAATATGATTCATATATCTGATTCTAGGTTATTGAATAGTGTACCGACGTCAAGCTTCAGATCCATAAATCGATGTGCTTTTAATTCAGTTTGCCATGAACCGATGAATCATTATTTGTGTGTATGTGTTACACCATTATATGTACATGTGTACCAATTATGCGTGAAATCTTGATTATGTGATTATAAATTAAATTACAGGTGATTAAATAGTATAGATATTTATAAGCAGTTTATCAACTAATATGTACTTTGTTTTGATTCTCACTCTTTTCAGTTTAGAAGCACAGTGTCTCAATATGATGAAATACACAATCATCAATGCATATTTGGGATTGCTTGCATAAGAGTTGAAGTCACGTGACGATATTGTCTTGGTCACCAAGTCCCTTTATACACACTCATGGGTAAGTCTTAACAACTAATTAATTATGTTGATTTGATACAAGACCTGCACAGACTAGGTTATATAGTGTATTTGGTTGATCAAATTATATATATGATTAATAGTTTTTATGTGTAGATGTTCATAACCAATCAAGATTCAAATTATATATAGGTTTGTTTCATATATATAAAGCATATTAGTTACAAATAATCAAGGTAACAGGCATGAAAATATTGAAAACACTACCCCTTTTTTGGCAATGTATTTTTAGATATAATTGGAAATTTCTGGTACTATTTTAGTAGATTAATGGTTGTAACTACTCAAAATTGTTCAGACACTACCAAATACCCGTTCAATTAGTTTAACCATGATAACATGGTTTATAACTGTAGATAATTGCCAATTGTTTAAATATGATAACAGTACATTAGCTAATGGACATGTGTCCACTTGACATATCTCAGAATCTATTATAAACACTGCTCCTATTTGTACAGTGTATATTATAGTTGTAAATGCGTAAAGTTGTTTAATCGGATGTTACCATTCTTATTTAATATATTAATAGATGCACTGACTCAAAATCTTTCATATCACAACTATTAGTGTCAATAGATAACCTTACAAACAGGGTTGGATTTGGTGTTAATTCCATCATGACCTTAAACTGGTACGTACACTTGACATTTGATGGACAATGTAGGTGGTAGTTTAATAGAATAATTTAATAGTATATTGGAAGTACATTTTTATCGGAAAAACATAGTACAGTGTACAATAATTTTATAGTGATTAGCTAAACTAACTAAAACTTGTCCATGGACATCACTTAGTTCAAAAAATGTTAGCCATTATAACAGTGTTTGTTAACTTGATTAATGGTAACTAATGATTTACCTAGGGGTGTCAAAAATTTGGTTAAACCGACCAAACCGAACCAAACCGACACTGTTCGGTTAAACCGAACCGAACCAAACTAATTCGGTTCGGTTTATGGTTTGTAAAATTTTGTGTTTTCGGTTTTCGGTTCGGTTCGGTTATTTTGGTCGGTTAACCGAACTAAACCGAAAACCGAATTGCATATGTATATATATTATATATATATAATATGCACACTTGCACAGACAATCAGGCATGGACCGCATGACATTAGACAAGTTCACGGTGGTTGGGCTGATGGGCCTCCTGCATACTCAATGTCCAAAAAATTAATTATGATATTATACTTACACTATAATATATAATAATATAAATGGTGGAGTACTTGCTAATATTTAGATGAATCTTTTGTTTAAATATGTAATTGTTAATGGTAGATTAGATGTTTATGTTGTTGAAAGCATCCACTTATAGGCTACAAACCAATTTTTCTACAGTTTTTTTTTTTTAATATAAATTTTTGGTTAAAACCGAACCAAACCGAACCAAACCGGTTGAGTTCGGTTTTAACCGAACCAAACCATTCTTTAAACGGTTTGGTTTCGGTTCTTGAAAAAAACTCTTATTTGGTTCGGTTAACCGAAATTTCGGTTCGGTTCGGTTTGGTTTAACCGAATTGACAGCCCTAGATTTACCTGCATGTCATAAACTGTTACACGCGGTTTACCTGCTTGGGAAGGGTGTTCACTACTAAAAACAGAGTCATAGACATCACGTCATTTAAATCATCTCCAAATACGCCCGATGTAAATGTATATTTTGTAATCGGCTTAAAAAAAGCTGATTTATATGTGAATAAGAATATCGGTTTAAAATGAAATCGATTTAAATGAGGTCGTCTTAAAAAACAATTACATCACTTTTATATTGTAAGCGATTTAATTGATATATTTAAAAAATCCTCACTCTATAAGATCGGGATGTAAACGTATAACTGATTTAAATGTGATAAAAAAATTTAAAATTTTCTAAGTTATATTTCCTCTCATCCCGCTGTGGTATACACTTTCATTCTCTCAACTGAGTAAGATTTCGTCTCTCTCTGCTCACCATCTCTCAGAACTCATCACCCCAAACCCTTCTCTCTGTGTATTCCCTTCTTCTCCGTTAATTTTCTAGCTCTAATTTCCTTAAATCGATCCAGATTCTTTTCGTGTTGCCCTAAACCCTAATTTTCTTGTTTTGCCCACAGTTCGCGCAGCACGCGTTAGCGAAGGTTTTAAAGTTGGCTTCGACTCCATTGAAGTTGGCTTCAACCGAGGCATCCAGCGGCTGCGGCGATTTCATTGAGCTTTATCGGTGAGGTCGCCTAGAGGCGGGGGAGGCGAGGCGAGCAGCGACGACATCGAGCTGCGAGCAACATCATTTTCCCAACTCTGCCCTAATCCTCAACAACTCGACTTTAATTTTGATTTTGGATGTAGGGTTTGATTTTTTTTTTTTCGATTTTAGATGTAGGGTTTGGTTTTTTATTTCGATTTTAGTATTAAGGTTTGATTTCATTTATTTCCTTCTTCAAGGTAAGGACGAGGCGACATCGAGGCGGCGGAAAGGCGGCAGGGAGGAGGCGGCAGGGCTTCTCTTCAAAGGTTTGTTTTACTCGTTTTATATTTCAATTTTATTGCAGCGACAAGGCGACTTCGAGGCGGCAGCAAGGAGGTGGCAGCGAGACGAGGGACGCGCGAGGTTCGTTTTGAGAATATGCAGATCAGTTTTTATGAATTCTTCTGTTGTAATTGTTACTATGGCCCGATTATCCTATGTTGTTACTCGATTATCCCAAGCACGAGCCATCCTTGCTAACTTTTCTCGAACCATTGTGTTTATATAGTTCTGCTAGCGTATGTTCTGGTTTTCTAGCTTAGATATTTACATTTTTGGCCTTCCTTCAACAGGATTTTGTTCTGAACGTTTTCGACAACTTCCGAAAATTCTCGTTGGGACAAACCTCGGTAAGATTTGTTCTGAGTAAACACGTTCAAGGCTTTTTTTCCGTACAGTTTATTTAGACCTTTTTTTATTTGCACAGGTCTTAGAGATGTCATCCGGGAGCAGTTCCAATTACTACAACTTAGGTAAGCGTACGCCTTTTACTAAATATCCGAACTCGTTTTCGAACCTTTTAGATTATCATATGATGATTGATTAAAGTCTGATACACGTCACCCAGTGCTTACAATGAAGTTGTCTATCCATTTATCCGATGATTTTGTAGCTTCATTTACCCATAAATGAGTGCAACTTAATTCAGCAATTTTTTATATTCCTTGATATTGTGATGTTTACAGTAATTAAATTAGAGTGTTGATATGTCAACATCCAGGAAGGATCTGGATTTAGGTCATTACGTGATGCATGGCGATATTGCAAATCATTTTTAACCTGGTGACATGTCCTCTCAAATATGATATATGTTTCCGTAAGTGACTTAGATAGTCGTTGAAAAAGTTTGGAATATTCAGGTTTGTATGGTTTATAGGCAAAGCATTTTGGATTGGTTGGTTTGTTTGTCCCAGTCATTCCCGTGGTAAAGTTTTGATTTTCATTTAATCAGTTTATTTTGGAATTGCTTTCTTCAGTAATGTTAGTGATATCGGAGTGTTTAGTGTTGATCATATTGTTTTCTCGTTTTTTTCATGTGCTACATAGACATAGCATTCGCAGAAATTAGGCCTTCGGTGTTGGCAGTCTGTGCTGTGCTCGTTGTTTCCTCAAAGATGTTGCCCGATCAACATGATTTGTTTGAACGGAAGATTATCACTGGAATTGAACCCTTGAGGCGGCAAAGGGTAATTAATTCATTAATATATGTGACTGAGTTCATGAAAGGCTGCAACTCTTAGTAATTACTGTAATTAGTCACCATCATTGTTTGCAGAAAATGGTTCGAAAATGCTACAGATTGCTCAGGCCATTTACAGAAACCCGTTCATTTGCATACCAAGGAACATCCCTATAAACCCTCAAGCCGAAGCTAGAGAATCGTCATCTCAGGCCACCTCTAGCCAGCCAATGCCAATTCCTGGTCCAGGTGCAGAGGCTTCTTCTAGTCGGGTTAAGCTCACCAGCTGCTGATGATAATCGAGATGATGTTGATGATGTGCTGATGGATTTCGAGCTTGGGTGGGATGAATAGGCGGAATGTTATTGAAGCAAATAATATGGTTTTTATGTTTTTATTAATATATTTATATATTGGGTGTGATTTTAGTGTTAAAGACATCACTTTTGTTAATTAAATGAAATTTAAAATTATTATAGAAATCATTATGTGGAGTACATAAATAAATTTTAAATCGAGCAATAACCGATTTAATTGATATGTTCCACCGATGTGTATGAGACGCTATATCTATACTCGACATATTTCAGACATCGGGTTTCTGTGCTCGCAACGAAATCGGTTAATACTCGATTTCTTTAGGTCACAATTATATCGTTTTTCTAATTAACACTGATTTAAATGTTAATACAGACATCGGTTAATAACCGATGTCTGAAATATGACGAGTATAGACATCGGCTCCATACACATCGGTCGCACAAATCATTTACATCGGGTATTACCCGATTTCTATGGCTGTTTTTTTAGTAGTGGTTTGTTAGATTAAACCTAATTTGTATGACTTAATTATATCATATTTGATTGTTCAGATAAAAGAATTTGACTCTAATATATGTCCCAACTGTGTATTTTTAAAATTAATACGTGCAATGTATGTTCTTATAAAACTGTTTCTGATTTGGACCGACATCATGTTTAATCGTATACAGGACACGGTCAAGAACCTTGACACAGTGTCAATGCATGCTTTAATTTTTGAGCCGCTTTATGAGTACTTAGGGAGCGCGCATTTAATCCTCATTCCGCTGACCCACAAACGGAAATTCCACTACATCCTCTTAACTTTAGACTGTGTTACAAAGAGTTTTTCCCATTATAACTCTATGTCGTCAAGACAATCAAGGACTGAGGAATGCTTAAATGAGGCAGCTATCATGGTATTACAAACTGATCTTTCACTGATTTTTATAATGTTATTGTCACTTGATTAGTCCAGACACACTACGTGGTATCACGGTAGTGTTTGAAACATCATTTGAATAGTTTGATTCTATCATTAAATTAGGTCGCCATGATTAAATTTGTGGATGTGTGGCGTGGAGTTCCAAGCCGGCCTCATGCTGAACTCAGGACAGAGGAAAAAACTAAACAAGAGTGAAAGCTCGAATATTGCGTTGTAGATGGACAGGGATGCTTTGACCGAGAAAGAAATACTCACTATAAAGTGTGTGAAGAAAAACTACAAGTCAGATTTCAAATTGTTTGATCACAAGGATCTTGTCCCTAAGCAGGCTTCCGGGTCGTAAGTTTCAAAACTTTCAACTAATCCTTTGAATTGAACCATATAGAATGTGTGTA
Source organism: Euphrasia confusa (assembly GCA_954870475.1). Taxonomy (NCBI): domain Eukaryota; kingdom Viridiplantae; phylum Streptophyta; class Magnoliopsida; order Lamiales; family Orobanchaceae; genus Euphrasia; species Euphrasia confusa. Next base: position 10,887,987 of record OX940956.1, read on the forward strand.
TAGTATACTAATAGTTTGTTACAATTACAGTCTGGATTGCGGCGTTTACTGTTGTATATTAGGGTTAACTGAAAGAAGAGAGACTTGGATAATATTGAATCGCATAGCAACGCTTTCCTTAAAGAGTATTTCGACCCTATTTAGCCTGGGTATCACGAAATCCCTCGCAGGATAAGACAATAACGACACTCGAGTCTTAGGCTTAGAACACGAGCAACTTATGAAACTTTATGTAATATTTGTTGCTTCAAAGCTCTCAAATTCGTAGGTGATGTTGTGTATTTTCAGAAAATGAATTCCACTCCCTTATATAGGTTTTAGACACCCCTTCCTTTGAACATAAGCACCCTTTAGTTGAATAGGTACCTTTTAGTGAACACACCCTTTCACTAAGCACCTATTCATGTTGTTTTGCATGGCTATTCATGCAATTTCGAATTTGCATACAATATATGATATTAAATCATTAATTAGTCATGCAAACCATGCAACTACGAGATTAAACTCGACATGCACCAACATGCTTATTCAAAGTATTAATCCGTATCAATTTTATATGAACGTGTACTCCACACTTCTCCAAATTCATATTCTATTGACTAGGATTAATCCAGAGCTTTGAATGATTCCAATCACATTAAACGGACAATGATTTCACTTAAATCATCAACATTCCTCCCCCATTTAAGTGCAATCCTTGAATCATTCAAATTCAACAAATAAAACCAAACTCGTGCATAAAATGAAAATGTCTTGAAGATTGAATTTTCATCTTAGTGAATCATACTTTACATATATTCGAGAATCACGGTGTCTTAAAGATTGAACCGTTCAACCCATCTGAATACATGAAGACAAAACACACACAAGTTTATTACAATTCCATAAGGAAAACCGACACAGAATTAGGCCTTGTGTCCCTATCCATTCATGAGCGTATATAGAGCTTAGCCACGACTCTTGAAGTTGCCACACTTCCCACTCATATAGGTGAATCTTTTCTTCGTGCACCTGCACAATGCACTTTGTCAAAAGACTCATTAAGAATTAAATCCAACCTTAACATGCAGGTTCAAACACATACCTTTGGGATAATTTCCATGTGTTACAATCTCAAATATAGGCTTCCCAATTGAATTCTGGTTCTAATACAATTAGAAATGAATTTGGTATCCAATATTTGAAGATTCAAATAGGCTTAAGACCCATCCCAATTACCGACTTTACTACCAAGTCCCTTGCTAATCCCTTGGTCAAATGATCAGCGAGATTATGTTGAGATCTCACAAAATCTATTGAGATTACTCCATGAGTGATCAGCTCACGGATCGCGCTATTTCTAACGCCCAAGTGCCTTGACTTGCCATTGTATACTTGACTGTATGCCTTAGCCAAAGTGGCTGCACTGTCACAATGAATAGAAAATGCCGAAATAGGCTTCGGCCACAAAGGAATTTCATACACCAATTTCCTCAGCCATTCAGCTTCTTTACCAGCTGCCGCGTGTTGGAGTTGTGTACTTAATGTCTAGATTTAAGTAACGGAAACTCCCGATCCATTGCCATTAATCTATTTAATTAAATAAACAATTATTTGCGTTTAATTATTTATAATTAAATATATGCAAATTATAGTCCTAGATTATATACGTTGTAGTTAGTATGGTGTGCGTCGTCACACGGAAGATCATACTATCGGTTACTCGTATATAATCGAACAGCTGCTCACGACCTAGATGGACACGGACCAATCCATCGGTATAGTCGTTGTATGAGGGAGAAAATAATCTGTCTTGATTATTTTATCATACTTGTACACTTGGTGTATTGGGCGGATCGCTTGAGATTTATCGATTAGGATTGCCTTGGATAATCGATTTAAATCTCAGTGTATTTTATTCTTAATCCCCGATACTATTGCGGGTGTGTATATTTAATATAAGTGACTTTGATTTTCCAAAGGAATTGACCGGTTTAATTACTGGGTCAATTACCGGTTAAGTTGGGTCGCTATATTTTATATATGACATGCCGTGAATACTTGACGGAAAAGTGTATCCCGGAAGGGTTGATAATATCCCCGAGATGAGTTCATAAGGAATTATTATGTAAACACTGCAGGTGGATTTGTTCCGCATAATAATTAAGGTTGAATGGTACTAGTCTCGGATACAAGAGATGAATAAATTAATTAGCAATAAATTAATTTTATTCATGAATATTTATATCTTAAATACACGGAATAAATAATACTACCGGACAAATATTATTTGATATAATATGGTTTAATATTGGGAGTGCAATTAATTTATATAGTGGAAAATAAATTAATTAATATTGATGGGATTAATAGATTTGGGCTTGGGCTCAATTTAATCATCAATATTGGAAGCCCAATATTCCACCTCCTTTAGATCCCCTACGTAGCCTATAAAAGCACTACATGGTCTTCACAATTTTACAAGACAAGATAATCATACTTGATTAGTCTAGAGAGTTCGTGAAGGAGATCCATAAGCTTGGAGGATCGTCGCCCACCCGACGTTCAAGCTAGTGCAAGGAATACGTGGGAAGATTCAAAGGTCATCGATTGATCTCGTTTCTCCGAACAACGAATCGAAGGTATAAAATCGTTAAACACCCTTGATGATTTTATTCGATTATTTATTAAAAATACCGTAGAACCAAGATCCGAGGACGAACCCCGGACGAGGATCGAACCGGGCGGTGGTGGTCGAACCACCGGACCGCCGGCGGTTCAAGGATCCCCGTGGGGATCGAACCAAACACGCCCCGGCTGAACCGGGGGCGTGCGCATCGAAGGACCCCAGCCCACGGCTGGGGGTGCGATCGAACCCTAGGTTCAATCGCTGGGGTGGCGGGCTGGTGCCGCCGCGGCTCGCGAGGCGAGCCGCCCCCTCCTATGCGAACGGCGAGTCGCCGGACTCGCCGTAGGGTTGCTTCGATGCAACCCGGAGATCGCATGGTGCGATCGCGAGCTCGCACCCGCGGGGGTGCGGCTGGACGTGCGCCGTCTTCGGACGCCGCTGTGCGTTCGGTCGTATCTCGGCTCGCGTGGTGGTGCTCGCGTGATCTCCGGCGAAGGTTTTTTGATCGGGCTATGGTTTCCGCAAATTTTAATAGCCCGGGATATCGAATTCCAACAATTGGTATCAGAGCGTGGTTTACGTTCGCGGTATTTTCGATAAAATTGTTCTACCTTGCAGGATTTCCGACTTTTATGGCTAGATATAATTTATTCGTTAATTATTGTCATAATATGTTTTGATTGAACTCTCGGACATGTCGAGATTCGTTTTATGTGTGGTGAATGCTTGTAATAGTAAAAATTCGGGGGTTGACCGAATTTAGGATTTATTATTACGTTCTACTTTTTCCGGAAATTGTATAGGGTCGATTTCATGTATAGAATCGATACCGGATAGTATAGAATTTATTTTGTAATTTATTCTATGTTGGATCGATGCCGAAACGACCGCCGGAGAAGAAGAAGATGTGACGAAGAAGACGAAGGGACTCGGGATCGATCATGGAGATCGATCCCATGGAGATCGACCGTGAGGTGGGGGCTGCCCGCGGGACTCCTCGGCCACGCCGGCCACCAATGGAGGTGGCGCGTGGGCTGGGGTGGCGGCGGCGCTCCTCTCGGCCGGCAATCGATGGTGGGTGGCGCGGGGTCCTCGTGATCTCGTGCTCTCCCGCCGAGATTCAATTTTCCTAAATTTTTCGGTTTTCCTATTTTGGGAACTCTAATGGAATAGGAAAAGAATAAATTTAGAATAAATTTATTTCCTTATTGATTATTCCTAGTATGGGAATTTTCATGGATAAGGAAGGAATAAATTTAGAATTAATTTGGTCTTCCTAATTGATTATTTCTTTTTGGAATATTCATGGATTAGGAAAAGAATTAATTTAAAATTAATTTATTTTTCCTATTTAAATTATTCCTTTATGTAATTTTTAATGGATTAGGAAAATAATTAATTTGGAAAGTTTTGAAAGTCCTTAATTAATTTTTCCTATTTAAATATTCCTTTATGGAATTTTTTTAATAGATTAGGAAATGAATTAATTTAGAAGGATTAGGAGTCCTAAATTATTTTTATTTTCTTATTCCATTATAGAAATCTTCTAGAATATTCCAAGTGGGTATTGGATAGGATTCTAGAGATTTAATGGAGTAGAAAAGGAAAATAAAAATTAATAAAAATATTAATAATATTTAATTTTATTTTTGATATATTCGATTGACTTAATTTTCGAATTAAGTAACGTTTGGATTAATTGAAAATAAATAGATTTAAATATTGAGATTAATATTCTCGTCATATGGAGCATTCAAGAACGAAGACTGAAGACTAGAAGATGCGTACGGAGATGCGATAAAGCCATAATAGTCGGAAAAATAATATTCTAGTATTATTTTGATTATGTGATAATAGTATGTGCTTTATTTCATGTATGCATGCTTATGTGTATTTAATTATGCATTAGATAGCGTATCCCTTTATTGTAAAAAGCTAAGTGGGAGAGGGAATGGAAACATTCCCATGGTCTCCATTACTGTTCTCTTGGTGACTCTTATGGACTTTTGAAGTTCGTATAGACGAGTCATTGGAGGAGAATTCTTGTAATTCCTTTTACGAGAAACATTGATTAAGTTTATCAAACAATGCCTAATTTGTCTTTCTGAAGCTGACTTCAAGTCGACTCATTCTCACCCCGGGGAGTGGAATGGAGCCAAAGCCACTTGGTCATGTGGATGACACAAATTAGAGACCTTTGTACCATTTCTAGAAATGGATCGATTGTCTGCTCGGCTCCCTCATCTAATGAGAGATAGGGTTGTTCGCATGGTGAATCACTGGTTAGAAACTTCGAGTTTCACTTATGATTCTCCGCGTCCTGATTTACAAAAATCAAATGGATCAAGTAATTGGGAGTCAACTGTAAAAATCTTTTGGTGTAGTAAACGTCCACACTATCGTGGCTTGCTGCACTGAATGGGATTTTGGATCGATTGATGTAGACAGTTATAGAAGGGAGTAAAGGAGCGTATGTTAACGTAAACGTCCACACTATCGTGGCTTGCGGTGAATATGCGTGTCCCAAACAATCTTCTTAGATACTGAGTAATGGTTTACACTTAGGTACGCTTCTTAGTATTCTTCCCATCGAAGTAACGCTAATGATGATGTACGACCGAAGCAAATCTAATTGCTAAATCATTTGGGTAGGTAAACGTCCACACTATCGTGGCTTGCCATATCTGATGGGATTTTAGATGTGATTAGTGGTTTAATGATATTATTTGAGGGAGATAATATCGGATATTAAATCGATTGTTTGTTGTTATATGTGCTCATAGATTAGGATATGACTTTGAACCCACTTTCTGTGATACTTAAGGAATTTAACTCATTGGTCCCTGAATGTATTGATTGGAATAGAGATCTGGACATTGCCCAGACTGTTAAAGAGTACAAGTTTGTACTCAAGTGAGCTTTGTTCTCCCGAGCCTACCAATGTCTTAACTGATGAGGAAATGACTGATTTTGATATCATGTTCAAACTCAAGGAGACGTTTAGACATGACGTAGTGGCTGAACAAGAGGCGATGAGGATACTCATAAAGGTCATTCATTCGAGGAAGCACTTGAACACGTTTCTAAGATGATGGACCTTTTGGACGAGTTGAGACGGAAATCGCAAGATCTTATAGCCAATGCCAAAGGTTTCGAACCTAAGGGCAAAACCGGGGGAAAGGAAAAGCAAGCAAAGAAACCCAGTGGTCCTAAGTTTCTTGGATCACGAGATGGGACGAGAAAGCCAATAGGCAAGAGTTCTCGATGCAAACAGTCTGGGTACTGGAAGTCTGATTATCCTCTCAAAGAAAGTACGAAATCTTCTTTAGTCGTAAAACATAGTCAGTGGTATTATCTACCGGAACCTGGTGTGTAGATATGGAACCACTGACGGTATGTGCATTTTAAATGCAAGGGTTCCAGGAAACCCGACGACTTGGAAAAGAAGAAATCGTAGTCTACATGGGCAATGCTGTGGAGGAGGCAGCTGTTGCAGTGGAGGACATTTTTATAGGATTTCATTTTGAGTTATTGCTTTTATGTACCTTTTAGAAAGAACATTGTTCTGGATTTCTAATGAATGGATATTTTATTTCTTTTAATCATCTGATGGTTATAAGAAGAAATAATGATATTATCTATTCTGGTACATTAGCTAGCAATATATAAATGATGAATCCTGAGTCCACCACGATGCAACGAACCGTAGTATATAACTCGTTTTACTTTTAAGAGATATTTCTGTAATGAATCATTTATACTTGTGGATTCTTATGATAAGTCATGTTTATTCAAATAAGAAGTTCAAAGGTCGAAAATTGATATTTTGATCAATTAAGTTGAAGGAGTGGACCTTCCGACCTAAGAATCTGATTTGGAAGATAACATGACTAAGCAATCCTTTATGGATATAAGGTATAAGATCCGGACAAGTATTAGAATTGATTAACTCTAGTGTATGCAGACCGTTGTTTACTCAGACAATAAGGTACGAGTATTTCATTTTATGATTACTCGAAAAAATTGGATTGGCATACCTGATGTGCCACAAAAGCAAAGTGTTTTGACAAGTCAATGGACACTAAGCAATTGTGGGTAACCTTCAAGGTATATCCATTTATAGCCTGCGATTTGATCGCGGAAGCAAGTACCTGTCTAAGGAATGCACGGCATACTGATCAGAGATTGGGATTTAATCCCAAATGAACACACCATACACTTTTGTGTAGAAATGGTGTTTCGTAAACAAGAAATGGAACTCTTATAGAAATAGTAAAAGCATGAGTTATACGGAACTACCTATGTTCTATGGATATGTCCTGAAAACAACGGCGCATTCAATGCGGTTGTGGAATATCCTGGAAGGACAAAAGTTGTGTGTTCAATAGTACTATGAACCAGAAGGACGTTAAAAGTTCTAACGCCCGGTTCTTAGAGGAAGACTATTAGATGAACCACAAGCCCAAAGTGACGTAATACTTTGAATGAGAGAAAGCGATAAGGACTGGGAACCAGCCGAACCGAGTAGCGATACACCACTAACGGCACCTACTGTTATTACTGTTTATACACCGGAATGCCGTTGTAGTGGGAGGTTGTGGATCAACCAGAGATATTCATAAGACTAGGAGAGTTTTCGGACTCTGGACCTAGTATACATGAAATCGATCCCTGGATCTACATGGAGGCAGTACTAGATCTAAATGTGCCTTCTTGGAAAGCAATAAGGATTATTGCTAAGAGGCAAGATCATTTAGAGTACAAGCTTAGTTGATCCATTTATGGATTGGAACAAAGCATTGATTTCGTGGTACTTGCAAATTGATGAGACAGTCCATTTTATGGATTCATCAAAGCATAGACGAATCGTGTGTATGGGAAACGTGATGGAAACAAAGTGGTGTTTCTCGGGTTTTATGTAGATAACATTTTATCATTGGCAACAATGTAAAGATGTAATCAGACATGAAATGATGGTTGTCTGGATAAATCATTATGAAAGATATAGGAAGAAGTTGGACATGTTCTTGAGATCTTGGATCTCTAGGAAAGAACATTGTACTTCTCCTGGACATCTTACATAGATATGATTATGGTTCGTTTTAACATGCAAAATTCCGAGAAAGGTTCGTTACCTTTCAGATACGGAATGCATCTATCTAAGGACATGTGTTTTGGAACACAAAAGGAGATAGGAGCAATGAAAGCGGTTTCCTACACTTCAAGTGTGGAAAACTTAATAAATGCGATGTTGAAAACGAGAACCTGATATCTGCTATGCGACTAGTATAGTGGGAGGATATCAAGGTAATCCTAGAAAGGAATACTCGACTACTGTAATGAACATTTTAAGTACTTTCGAAGTACTAGAAACTATGTTCGGGATTACAGGGCAGACGAGCATTTCCTTTGGATTACACTCTCTTAGATTTCTAATCAAATAAGGACCAGTGTAAGTCGATATCAGGCTATGTGTTTCACTATTGAAGGAGAAGGAGTTTTAACATGGAAGAGTGATAAGCACGATGCTTTTCGGACTCTTCCATGAGTAACCAAATAGCGGCCTCAGAGGCAGCGGAAGTTTTGGTATAGCTCCGGGATAATGTCTGGGACTTAGATGTGATTCTTAATTTGTCAAAGGCTATGTAAATAGCGGTGCGATGGCAAATGGTAAGAAACCACAAGTCCATAAGTGTAAGATAACATATAGAGCAAGTACCACCTGATACGAATCATCATCAGGGGAGACGACGCTGTAGTCACCAAGATAACTTCAGAGCGGCAACCTAGATTGCTCACTCACATGGTACTTCTTGGAAGTACAGTTTAAGCACGTGATGAGTATGGGAGTCGGGAGTTTGGAGGAAATGACTAGACCTTAGTACAAGTGGGAGATTGTTGGAGTTGTGTACTTAATGTCTAGATTTAAGTAACGGAAACTCCCGATCCATTGCCATTAATCTATTTAATTTAATAAACAATTATTTTCGTTTAATTATTTATAATTAAATATATGCAAATTATAGTCCTAGATTATATACGTTGTAGTTAGTATGGTGTGCGTCGTCACACGGAAGATCATACTATCGGTTACTCGTATATAATCGAACAACTGCTCACGACCTAGATGGACACGGACCAATCCATCGGTATAGTCGTTGTATGAGGGAGAAAATAATCTGTCTTGATTATTTTATCATACTTGTACACTTGGTGTATTGGGCGGATCGCTTGAGATTTATCGATTAGGATTGCCTTGGATAATCGATTTAAATCTCAGTGTATTTTATTCTTAATCCCCGATACTATTGCGGGTGTGTATATTTAATATAAGTGACTTTGATTTTCCAAAGGAATTGACCGGTTTAATTACTGGGTCAATTACCGGTTAAGTTGGGTCGCTATATTTTATATATGACATGCCGTGAATACTTGACGGAAAAGTGTATCCCGGAAGGGTTGATAATATCCCCGAGATGAGTTCATAAGGAATTATTATGTAAACACTGCAGGTGGATTTGTTCCGCATAATAATTAAGGTTGAATGGTACTAGTCTCGGATACAAGAGATGAATAAATTAATTAGCAATAAATTAATTTTATTCATGAATATTTATATCTTAAATACACGGAATAAATAATACTACCGGACAAATATTATTTGATATAATATGGTTTAATATTGGGAGTGCAATTAATTTATATAGTGGAAAATAAATTAATTAATATTGATGGGATTAATAAATTTGGGCTTGGGCTCAATTTAATCATCAATATTGGAAGCCCAATATTCCACCTCCTTTAGATCCCCTACGTAGCCTATAAAAGCACTACATGGTCTTCACAATTTTACAAGACAAGATAATCATACTTGATTAGTCTAGAGAGTTCGTGAAGGAGATCCATAAGCTTGGAGGATCGTCGCCCACCCGACGTTCAAGCTAGTGCAAGGAATACGTGGGAAGATTCAAAGGTCATCGATTGATCTCGTTTCTCCGAACAACGAATCGAAGGTATAAAATCGTTAAACACCCTTGATGATTTTATTCGATTATTTATTAAAAATACCGTAGAACCAAGATCCGAGGACGAACCCCGGACGAGGATCGAACCGGGCGGTGGTGGTCGAACCACCGGACCGCCGGCGGTTCAAGGATCCCCGTGGGGATCGAACCAAACACGCCCCGGCTGAACCGGGGGCGTGCGCATCGAAGGACCCCAGCCCACGGCTGGGGGTGCGATCGAACCCTAGGTTCGATCGCTGGGGTGGCGGGCTGGTGCCGCCGCGGCTCGCGAGGCGAGCCGCCCCCTCCTATGCGAACGGCGAGTCGCCGGACTCGCCGTAAGGTTGCTTCGATGCAACCCGGCGATCGCATGGTGCGATCGCGAGCTCGCACCCGCGGGGGTGCGGCTGGACGTGCGCCGTCTTCGGACGCCGCTGTGCGTTCGGTCGTATCCCGGCTCGCGTGGTGGTGCTCGCGTGATCTCCGGCGAAGGGTTTTTGATCAAGCTATGGTTTCCGCAAATTTTAATAGCCCGGGATATCGAATTCCAACACCGCGAGTGCTATAAATTCCGATTCCATAGTGGAACTCGTAATACAAGTTTGCTTCTTTGAAGCCCAACTTATAGCACCGCCTCTGAGTAAGAAAACCCAACCAGTAGTAGAGGAATGATCCTCTATATTGGTTATCTAACTCGCATCAGAATACCCTTCTAATACCGAAGGATATCCGACATACGTCAAACCAAGGTCTTTGGTTCCCTTTAAGTATTTCAATACACGCCTAATAGCCTGCCAATGATGCGTGCTAGGATTACTTGTGTATCTACTTAGTTTGCCCACTGCAAATGCAATGTCCGGTCTTGTGCTAGTCATAGCATACATAAGACATCCAATTACTTTGGAGTATTCCAACTGGGACACCGCAACACCCGTATTAGGCATAAGTTTCACACTTGGATCATAAGGGGTGCTAACCGGAGAATAGTCATCGCAATGAAATTTCTTTAACACTTTCTCAATGTAATGAGATTGTGTTAAAGTAATAGCATTTTTCTCACGTTTGATTTTTATTCCCAAAATCACATCCGCCTCCCCCATGTCCTTCATGTCAAAGCTTGATGATAAAAATGCCTTAGTAAGGTCCACTTGTCTTTGGTCAGTACCAAAGATAAGCATATCATCAACATATAGACAAACGATGACTCCTTTACCAAAGTCATCGAATTTGCTATACACACACTTGTCCGATTGATTTAATTTAAATCCATTTGACAAGATTACTTCATCAAATTTATGATGCCACTGCTTAGGTGCTTGTTTCAATCCATACAAGGATTTAACGAGTTTACATACTTTATGCTCATTACCAGGCATAACGAACCCTTCGGGTTGTTTCATGTAAATCTCTTCCTCTAACTCACCGTTAAGGAATGCCGTTTTTACATCCATTTGATGGATCACTAGATTATTTATTGCAGCCAAAGCTATCAATAATCTAATCGTAGCGCAACAAGGGCATAAGTATCGAAATAATCAATGTCTTCTTTTTTCCTAAAGCCTTGAATGACCAATCGGGCTTTATACTTGTCGATTGAACCATCGACTTTCATCTTCTTCTTGAAGATCCACTTGAATCCTAATGGTTTACAACCATTAGGTAAATCAGCAAGAACCCAAGTGTTGTTTCCCATAATGGAATCCATCTCATCATTGATGGCTTCTTTCCAAAATGCAACATCTTGCGATTTCATGACTTCATCGTATGTTTTAGGCTCATCATCAACATGATAACAATACGAGTATTGGAAGCCAACTTCGTCCCTTGATCCTTCAACCAGAAAGGTTTGGAAATCAGGACCGAACGATTTCGTAGTCCTTATCCTCGTGCCTCGACGAGGTTCAAGCGACTCAGGCTGGGGCACGGTTAAATCCGAATTTTCAGCCACCTTAGGCACCAGATCCTTGGGCCTAACCATTGATGTAAATCGAGTTTCATCAAATATTGCGTCCCTCGATTCTATGATAGAATGAATTGCCACTGAATCATTCGGCTCAATCACGTAGAATCGATACGCCTTGGAATGCACAGCATATCCAACAAAGATGCAATCAATGCCTCTTTCTCCCAAATTTTTCTTTTTGGGATCCGGTAGTCTTACGACAGCCCGACAGCCCCAAACCTTAAGGTAATTAAGGTTCGGCTTCTTTTTGTACCAAAGTTCGTAGGGGGTAACTTTGTTCCTTTTATTAGGAACCCTATTTAATAAATAGCAAGTCGTTAACACGGCTTCTCCCCAAAATCCACTATTCAAACCCGAATAGGATAGCATGGAATTCACCATTTCCTTTAGTACACGGTTCTTCCTTTCGGATATACCATTTTGTTGAGGAGTATAGGGCGCAGTTATTTCATGAATAATACCACATGATTCAAACAAAACAGGATCATAATATTCGCCACCCCTATCAGTTCTCAACTTTTTAATCATGCATTCTTGTTGTAGTTCAACTTCAGTTTTAAATACCTTAAACTTTTCTAGCGCTTCATCTTTAGTACTTAGCAGAAATACATAGCAAAATCTAGAATAATCATCTATGAAAGTTACTAAGTATTTCTTATTTCCCAACGAAGGTGTAGCATGGAAATCACACAAGTCGCTATGTATAAGTTCAAGCATACAAGATTCACGTTGAACATCTTTAAAAGGCTGCCTAACAATTTTAATTAGCATGCATGTATTACACTTATCTTCTTCTAAGTTCATGGCAGGAATTAGATCAAGTTTAGACATTTCAATCATACGCTTATAATGAACATGTCCTAGTCTAGCATGCCATAGTAATGAATCATTAACATTAGAAGAAATCATAAGCACTGAATCAGAATTTTTATTTATAATATTCAACATGAACATCCCATTACATTGATATCCAAAGCCGACAAACACACCGTTCTTAGTCAAAACATATTTATTAGATTCATACACTTGTTTATATCCGTACTTGGATAAAACACTACCGGATACAAGGTTTTTCCTTATTCCGGGTACATGTAATACATCTAATAATACTAAGGACTTTCCGGAACTAAATTCCAACAACACTTCTCCGCGACCAAGAATAGGGGCAGTTGACTCGTTTCCCATGTAAAGCACCGATCCATCTTTAACCGGTTCATACTTCTGAAACCAATGACGATCTTTGCATACATGTTTGGTTGCACCCGAGTCAATCCACCATGCCACCGAATCATCCTGCATATAAAATGCTTCAGAAACTATAGACACATAATTTATATCAACAACTAAATTATGAGTCTTAGTCTCACCTTGATTGGTGTTCGGACCCTGGTCATTAGACCTTTGTCCCGAGCGATTGTTCATCGTTCCCTTCTTGTTCTTGTTTGCACGACAATCACTTTTAAAGTGACCCGCTTTTCCGCATATACAGCAAGCGCCCTTAGGCTTCTTACTCCCAGCATTATTGTTGTTGTTGTTGTTGTTGAAGGGACATTTTGTCCCTCGGTTCTTATACGAACTCTCCCCTGCTTCCATCATATTGATAGTTGCAGACCTTATAGGTTCCTTGTCCTTGGGTTTTTCACCCTCTTGCGCCCTTAGAGATTCCTCTATGCGCAAGTGACTACCGAGTTTTACTAAAGACAACTCTTCCTTTTTATGCTTCAGGGTGTGTTTGAAGTCTTTCCACGACGGCGGTAATTTGTCTATAATACTAGACACCGAGATGGACTTATCCATCTTCATATTATGTTGGGTAAATTGACCCAATATCCGCAGCAATTCATTATATTACTCCATTACCGGCCTTCCGTCGCACATTTTGTAATTCATAAAATTACCAACCAGGAACTTCTTACTAGAAGCGTCCTCGTCAATGTACTTGGATTCAAGACTATCCCATAGTTCTTTAGAAGATTCAACGTTTTGATAGATGTCAAAGAGTGAGTCAGACATACCGTTTAATATATGCCCACGACATATATAATCGTCGTTCTCCCACTTGCACCGTTTCCGAGTTTCCTCCGGCGTTTCGTTGTCCTTTGCTTCTGGTTGTGGAGTGCTCAGCATGTACACCACCTTCAATGTTGTTAGCATAAAATGCATCTTCTTTTGCCACCTTCTAAAATCTACGCCTTCAAATTTCTCCAACTTTCCAAACTTGCTAGTCATCTCTCGAACCGCTTCCATCTTTCAGTATATGGAAATACTCTTTAAGATTGTTGTATATTAGGGTTAACTGAAAGAAGAGAGACTTGGATAATATTGAATCGCGTAGCAACGCTTTCCTTAAAGTGTATTTCGACCCTATTTAGCCTGGGTATCACGAAATCCCTCGCAGGATAAGACAATAACGACACTCGAGTCTTAGGCTTAGAACATGAGCAACTTATGAAACTTTATGTAATATTTGTTGCTTCAAAGCTCTCAAATTCGTAGGTGATGTTGTGTATTTTCAGAAAATGAATTCCACTCCCTTATATAGGTTTTAGACACCCCTTCCTTTGAACATAAGCACCCTTTAGTTGAATAGGTACCTTTTAGTGAACACACCCTTTCACTAAGCACCTATTCATATTGTTTTGCATGGCTATTCATGCAATTTCGAATTTGCATACAATATATGATATTAAATCATTAATTAGCCATGCAAACCATGCAACTACGAGATTAAACTCGACATGCATCAACATGCTTATTCAAAGTATTAATCCGTGTCAATTTTATATGAACGTGTACTCCACACTTCTCCAAATTCATATTCTATTGACTAGGATTAATCCAGAGCTTTGAATGATTCCAATCACATTAAACGGACAATGATTTCACTTAAATCATCAACATTTACGTCATGAACTATATGGATTTACTTGCATATGAAAGGTATATGAGCTCTCCATTTGAAGAAACAACGACAATGGGTTTCAGAGCTGTTCTTATCAAAAGATTTGCGAGTAGTTCAAAGTGTTGGAGGGCAGCGAGTTAGAAACTTCACTGATGTTTTATTTCAATAACATATAGGCAGCTGGAGATTCAAACACGTACGATCCTTATATTTTTCAACATTCCATTTGTGTTCAAGTTCCAGAATTATTACTCTATACTTTACATTTTGTATATGATCCTTTGTCGTTGAAATGATTGTCAAAATATTTTGAATTAGTAGTTGGATATTTGTTTAAATTGTTGAAGTGTTCATAAGCAGGTTTCCTTAAACAAAACTTGAGTAACAGGGTTCCTTATCTTAGAAACATTCGCATACTATAAACATTGGATAAAACACAATGTTTAAGGAAATAAATAAACGTCACATGTCAAACTATATATACCTGGAAACCAGCGACATTTTAACAGCGGTTGAAACTAAGTGTAGTAGTTTCTAGTCAAATATATGATGCCCAAGTCCGAATAAGACACAAAACTACCCATCTCATAGACTGATAATGATTTAAATGAAACTCTGTTTGATTAAATCAGTGATATTGCAATGCTAATTTGTGTCACATTTAACTCAGTTTAACTCAGTCTGCTCTACATAAAAAAGCATGCCTAATGTTTAGCACCATGACAGTAGTTTGTTTAAATCAATGATATTGCAATGCGAGTCTGTGTCACATTAAACTTAGTTTATCATTCATAGACAATAAAAAACAAATGTTCAAGCTGCAAATCTGAATGGTTATTCACTTATGGTACCCTTAAACGATGTACATGAGTTTAACTAACAATTTTTCAGTGGGAATCGCAAATGGAAAAATAGAGAAACAAAGTTCTCGATGGCATTAACTGTTCATACCTAAGAAATATCATGAAGAAAAGGCATGGTATAATACACATTTGTCTTAGTAATATTCTCCCCCGCTACAAAAATTAAAATGACGATAAATGTAAATGAGACAAAATTATTTCCAAGAGTAAGAGAAATGGTGTACACAGTTCAATGTGAATCCTAAACACATGACTCGAATTTATTCATATTCAACCTCGGTTGTGTTGAAACGTTAATATCGACCCAAGACGACTTCAATTGACCGAGTACCATAAACAATATGGACCGGACATGTCGACGTCGTTACGTAGCCGATAGATTGTTGAGTCAGGAAGCACCGAAAATTTGAGTTGCAAAGCCTTATCAATCAAAACCGGGAATTGGTAACGCATATTGTCGCATAATTCGTTGTAGGATAAATTGGAGCCAAACGATATAGCCGCACTCTCACCACAGTAAATAATCTTAGAAACATATGCAACCATCTATCCTGCAAAAAAAAAAAGAGGTTATTTGTTAACCTCGACGAATATTATGTACCAATAATACGAGTACACTGTGAAGTTGCACAACCCACCCATATTTATAAAAATTGTAGGATACAAAAGAGTCTTAACCACATAATCATACACTACGTTAGCAACCCCGATTCATAAATTACGCTATTAGAAATTGTAACAACATTACAACCAAACACGATCAACCTGAACAAAAATCGCCTATCAATAATCTCTTACTGGGGAGCCACCATCTGCTATTCCCAAAAACATAAAAACTAAAAGAGCAGAACTTGGTAGTGTGTTCGATAATCTAGAAGGATTTGTTACTTGGTAAATAACCGGCCGAAAGATTTGTTTACTAAAATCCAGATTACAAATTGATAAGAAAAAAATGTTTTTACCTCAGGTGAGCTCAAGAAAATACAAATTGAAGTATGCGAATGCGAGAACAGCTATGCTTGATTTTTGAATTTTGAAAAAAAATTGCAATCATAAAATATTTTCTAAAAAAAACATCATGTGATTGATTTCAAGAATTTGTATCATAAAACAATTAAGATTACAACAATAACTACATAAAACGTATAAAATAAATGGAAAATATCATTAATATAATAAAAAGGTTAAAATGGACAAATTAAATTTGAATAGCTTACCTAAATTATGAATACAATTAAAATAAATACATTAAATTATATATATACAATAAATTGATTACCTTTTTTTATAAAGAAAGTAAACTATGATATTTATTTATAAATCATAAACCCATTTTATTTTTTTCTCTAAATTTCTCATAAAATAAATATTACTATTATTGATCAAAAAAATATATTTGTTCAAAAATAAATAAATATTATTATCTATCATTATTATTTTCATCTTTATTTACATTATTGTGATTATTGTAATGCACTGCCTCATTTCCCACATAGAATACTCGCTCTTATGAAAGATTTATGTTACATAAATATTAAATAGTATATACGCACCAACCCTACCAAATTTCATCTGTTCGATCCCTCGTTTTGCATGAACTAGTAGCACTGCCCGTGCGATGCACGTGGTATTTTTTTGAAAATTTTATTTTATTTCATAATTCTATTCTCACTCTAACTCTAACTTGTAGGGGTGAACATAAGACGGAATTAGGAAAATCTCGTCTCGTCCTGATAATTTATATTCGGGTCGAGATCGAGACCTCCTAAAATTTTAAATAAAATTATAAAATTAAAAATAAAATTAAATATTATGGATTTATAAAATAATCAAAATACAAATAAAAAGAAATTTAAGTGTTTGAGAGAAATAAGTTCAATTATTCAATTTAAAAGACATTTTACAATTTTTAAAATATTAATATTTAAGTATATTCAAAACAAATTATATAAAAAATAAATTATTATGATATTTGTGAAAATGTATTAATTAATAAATAAATTTAATTGAATGTGTAATTAATATTTTGATATTTTTATTAATTTATGTGAAATAACATTTTTTTATGTATATTAATAAATTTGCGGGACGGGACAGGACAGAAAGGGATCGTCCCGATTCCATCCCGTCCCATTATGAAAAAATAAATCGGCTTGGGACGGAACGCGATTGTCATTTTTAAAATTGATCCCGTCCTATCTCGCTAACTTTCGGGATGAGATCGTGACGGGATCAAAATTCCGAGATAAATTATTCACCCCTACTAATTTGTAAACTCGTATTGAATCTCATTATCAATCGTTCTCTCAAATATGAAATGTTTTATTTAAATTGAAAGGTTATGCATGTTTAAAGTAATAAACAACATCCAGAGCTTTGTTGGTGAGTGTTTCATTTTAATTACAACATAAAAAATTTAAAAATAATTAATAATGTATAATGATCGTATAAAAAATATTATTAAAATTTAATTACATATATCTTTTCATTGTTTACAAATATATATTTGTTAATTATAATAACTGAATCATATTTTTTGGGACAATTATTAATAATTATAACTGAACAATATATTTTTTTTAATTAAGTTATATTAGTATTAATACTAATACAAAATTCAAAAATATGTTTTAAAATTACTTTTCAATAATAATTTCCAATATTTTCATAATTCACTTAAATCATACTCCGTATAACTTTGTAAATACATAGAGTAAAAGATTAGCTAATAAAATTAAACTTTTTATTACCTTTTTTATTGTGATATTATCTCGGTACTCAAATTTTCAACGTGTTTATAGATCTTTTAAATCATATAACTCATGTGATTTATAAATTAAATTGTTGAATTACTATTTCTATAAGACAACTATTTTTTTTATTCAAACTTCGTAAGTATATAAGGTGATCTATTAAATTAAATTGATAAATAATTATAATTATTTGTGGTTATATTATATCTCATTCTCAACGAAATAATAATAAAATTATGAAAATAAAGTATAAAATCTCATTATAGAAGATATTTTATTTATTTGATTATTTTAAATATTTAAAAATTCGACACCATCATACTGATCTCGCCTATAGTGAAAAAAATATAGAACAAAGAGAGCAAGAGTCGAGAATCATGATTAAGATGTGATGGGGGCAGGTCAATGTCGAGAACCACCGCGTCGCGGCCCGTACGTAATTACCTTATCGAAAATAGAGCTGTAAAATAGAAAATTAATTTTTTTTCTCTTCCGATCGATTAACTTTACAATTAGCAAATAAATATGCAAATATTTCCATAGTTGTCGTTTATCAAATCTTGTATCAATTCTACACCTACTGAAAAGAATCACATTCCAAACGGATTGTAGGCTACAATTCCAATTTAATTTATGAGATATTGAAAAAAAAAATCTACAAATAAATTATACCTCTAAATTTGATTATGAAAAAAACATACAAATTTAAATTAGGACTTGTTCTTTTGAACATAATTTCATCAAGTTCAGTTCAGTTCAGATCGCTTTAGTTCAGATCAATTCATTTCAGTTCAGTTCATATCGATTTTAGTTTCAAAATAAATTAAAATAAAATAAACAAAAAATAATTTCAATCTATAATTATAAATATAAAATCTAGTTAATTTCATAATATTATTAATATTTTTAAAAAAAATATTTAATAATTTATTATTATTTTTATAAAAAAAATTGTTTTTGTTCAGTTCATATCGCTTAAGTTCAGTTCAGTTCATATCGTTTAAGTTCAGTTCAGTTCAGCCGGTTTCAGTCCAAAAGAACTGGTAAAAGAAAAATGAAAAAAAAAAACTTATCTAAAAATTATATTAATGTATAAATTTTGACTTAATAATAATATTACTATTTTTATTTATAATTTATAGTTAATATTATTATTTTTATTTATAATTTATAGTGTGAACACAACAATATTAAACCTTTCTGATTGGTCCACGTGGCATGGAGATATTCCGGAATTATATATGTATAGATGTATTTTTCCTAAATACACCTACTGAATCCTGAATACACCTACTGTATTTTTCCTAAATACACCTACACAATTATATCATCAATATAATTTTACACTTTTTTATGTGTCTCATATATATCTTCACACACAAAAAAAAGTTACTTTTTCACTTTTATAAAATACTATAATTATAATTTTTAACTATTTATTTACGATTTTTTATTTTGTTCACTTTAAATACTTCCTCTCACTTTTAATAGATGCAATACTTTTATTTTGGACGAAAATTAAAAAAAATATTATTTTTATAACATAGAATAAAATTGTCTTATACAGTTATACTTATACGCACGTTGACTTTTTTTTGTTACATACTATACAAAAATTATGAAAAAAATAAATTTAATTAACATTTCAAGCCATTTCTGTATTAATTTTAATTGTACGAATATATAGATTAGTAGGTTTATATTTTGCTTTTTTAATGAAACATTCCAAATAAATCATTGATATTTTCCAAAACACCGATCAACACACTTTTGTACTACCTATAAAAACACCAACACAAATCATATCCCCACAACCAACACCACAAAAAAAAAAAAAAAAATGTATCCCTCGATTATCATCCTCATCATATTAGTCTTTGTTTGGTCTCCTCCCTCTCCTTTGCGTGCTCAGAGCTCCTCTGATCCTGCGCTAGCCGACCCAGCCGAAGCCAACTCGCCGAAAGACTTTCTCGACGCCCACAACCGCGCTCGAGCCGAAGTGGGCGTGGGCCCGCTCGTGTGGAACGAGACCGTGGCCAACTACGCCTTGAGCTACGCGCAAAAGCGATACGAGGATTGCGAGATGAAGCATTCGGAAGGTGGGCCCTACGGCGAAAACCTAGCCGAGGGGTACGGGAGTTTGTCGGGGGCGGACGCGGTGGGATTGTGGATCGGCGAGAAGCATTATTACCATCGCGACTCGAATTCTTGCCTAGACGGAGAGGAGTGCCGCCACTACACGCAAGTCGTGTGGAACGACACGACTCGACTAGGGTGCGCTCGACTGCAGTGCCGCAACGGCTGGTTTTTCGTCATATGCAGTTACGATCCGCCGGGCAATTACATCGGACGAAGACCGTTTTTGTAATAAATTTTCATGAAATTTCACAATAATTAAATTGTAATCAAATATTAATTTCCTTAAGAAAAGAAAAAGGAAATTATTAAGACATTTAATTCAGAATCCCACCCTATATTAGGTTGTTGTTGACTTCTTGTTACACAAACCTCTTTATGAAACTCTTATAATTTAGTCCCTCTTATCTTTTTTAATTGACGTTTTGTGTTTTTTTTAATCTTCTTTTTAATTATCGTCCTTATATTTTTATCAATTTATACCCTCATTAATTATTATCTCATTAATTATAATTAATTAGTTTATATTTATATTATATAAATTAAAAAAAGAATGAGAAGATATAGAGAAAGTCAAATAAATAATAATAAATTAATATCATTAAATAGGGTTATATTAAGTAAAAAATAATAATTTTTAAGAACTGTAAAAATCATAGAAATTATAGAAAGACAATTAAAAAAGATTGGAGGGAATACTATTCAACAAATTTTTTTGCATCAGCTAATTAGTCTTGCCTATTCTCTTATGTATTATTTTTAATATTATACGACTTAGATATTATATATGGAAATTTAATATAATCACCCAAATATATAATTTTGGCAATTTTGTAAGTATATAGAGTTTGAGAAAAATCCAGACCAAAATTATTCCTAAATATTATAATCAAATCCAGACACAATAATTAAATAATCATAAATTAATTTCTTTAAAAAAATTCAAATCCAGACACAATAATTAAATAATCATAAATTAATTTCTTTAAAAAAATTAAGAGGAATAATTAATTCGGTAAGATTTCAGAATCTACGTGTCACCTCTTTCTGAAACTCTTATTAATGTAATAGTACGGCAATTTATGAAATATAAACACATTAAATTTAGTAGGAAATGTTTAATTAAAATTTTATTAATTTAATTTCCAAAAATAATTAAATCTGATATAAATAATTTCTTTTATTTCACTAACTTTATTAGACTTTTCCTTTCAGAATTTCAGAACTTTTTAGAATTTTCATTTAAAATTTCACACGACAAAGAATTAAAAATTTAACCACATCACCGTTTTTCTTTTCGCTTAATTTAAAATTTTAACAACTTTTTTGAAATAATTAAATTATATTAAGAATGCATAATTTTAGGTAATAATATACGGTATATTTAATTTTTGTTAATTTGGTAGGTATAGAGTATGAGAAAAATACAAATGATATTAAAACCATAAATTAAATAATAAAATTAAAAATTAAAAATCCAATTAATTAATTTAATTATTTTTGTTTTCTACAAAATTTAAGTTTTAGAAAATTATTCTATAAAAAATCTTGTTTCTAAATTTATGATAATTACCGTCTTCTACCAAATTTAATTATATTAAGAAATCACAATTAAATTTTTCATATCAAATTTACCGTAATTATATAAAAGTTACATAACAGTAACCTTTAATATAAAATATAGGGTGATTTTTTTACAAGAGTAATTTTAAAAGTTAATATGTAATTTAGGATATTAATTTTTCTTAATTATAAATTTGAGTAATGTTTCAAAATTATCATTGTTTATCATACATGGTGGGTATTTTTTTTATAATAATAAAATTAATAATACTCTTATTAATAAAAACGATTATAAATAATTTATGAAGATGGAAATGTAAATTAATAAACTAAAATATCCTTTTTCCTAAATATTTCTAAAAATAATACTCATGTGCTGAATTATAATTAAATGTGTTTTATTATATTTTATTTTGGGATAATCGTACTTTCATACTTGAATTTAAGACTTTATTGTCTCCAGAGTATAACCGAGTGGTAAGGCCTGTGATGATGTGGGTGTAATTCCCGACGATGCAGAGTTCAAATCTCGGGTGGAACAAATTTTAATTGAAATATTATGAAGGTTTGTCCTGGGGTTCGACCTGTTGGCTCTCTCGCACATGTGTCTGCTACTCGGACACATTCCTCGATTTACATTCTACCCGATCGAGGGACCTCCGATTGGGTGGGGTGGAGTTTCTCGTCTCTCCTCCTTATGAAAAAAAATTGAAGACTTTATTGTACTTCACCAAACTTTTGTTTTTGGCATATAAGTTATAAGTAACTGAACTATTTGAAAATTGCATTTACTTCCCTGGAAGGACGGAATCCGAATACTCACGTGCCTTATAAGTTATAATAGTATTTTTGTAATTATTTATGATAGATTTGGAATTACATTTATGCCTTTGTTCTTGTGCAATCACGCTCTTATTCCATTGAATTCAATTCAATTCATCTCGATTCATTTTATTTTAAAATGTTAAAAAATAAAAATAATTATAATTAATGGTTTTGGAGAGAGAATCATTTGGACTCATCTACACAATCATAAATCTATGTGAACTCAATTCAAATGTTAATTTCTCAACAATATTATACAGCACTACATTTTCCATCATATATATTAATTTATACTACATTTTTGCAGTGTTAATATTATTTTCTTCATAAAAAAGTGAAATGCATTGTTTTTCAATATTTCACAAATCACATACATTGTATTATTCTTAACAAAAGTAGTTCGTGTTCGTTTATTATAAACAATATTTCACAAATCACATGTATACATTGTATTATTCTTGACAAAAGTAGTTCATGTTCGTTTATTATATGACTCGAATGTATACTTTATTACTGATATAAATTAAATAACTTTACGAATGGATTCCATCATATTATTTAATTATTAATAAAATAAATCACGATGACTCGTCACAAATGACATGTATATTATACTATCAGTAAGGTCATGAAGTAGTTTCATTCATTATTTTCCCGTTGATTACGACTAATTATAACTTTTTGTTTTTCTCTTGCATTTTATGTAGAAGGAGAGAAGTACTTTCATTAATTCATTATATTCCCGTTGATTACGAGTAATTAACTTTTTTTTTCTCTTGTATTTTATGTAGAAGGACAGAGTAAGAAAATTAATTATTTAACGGAGAGGTATTTGTAAGGCCGTCGTGGAAGGTAGTGCAGGAGGGTAAAAAGAGATGGGAGAATACTCTTGTTGGTTATTTTTTGGGTGATAACATCGGGTTCCAGGCGATTAAACGATGGGTGGAGTCGATTTGGAAAGGACTAGTTGACATAAAAGCAAATATGAATGGATTCTATTTTTTCTCGTTCAAGTCGGAAGTGGAGTTAATCAAGGTCGTAGAGGGAGGGCCTTGGTTCTTCGCTGGTAAACCCCTATTTTTACAAAGATGGCGGAAAGGGTTGACATTAGAGAAGCAACTCCACAAGGAGGCCCCGGTCTGGATTAAACTCCGCAATATGCCACTCGAATACTGGAATATGGAAGGGTTGAGTACTGTGGCTAGTGCTCTTGGAACTCCGCTGTACCCAGATATATACACATCATCCATGGCGAGATTGGACTATGCGAGAATCTGTGTTATGATGCGGGTAGATGGGGAGTTTAAAAAACAGGTTATACTACTTCGACCGACGGCAGTGGAGGGAGAATACAATGGCAGTTGTAAAATTGATGTTGAATATGAATGGACACCACCTATGTGCACCCGTTGCGACTCGTTCGGCCATACAAATACCACCTGCCCGAAAGCAACTAAACAAGTCGCACAACAGCCCATACTGAGATATGAGCCTAAGAAATTACATGTCTCGAAACCCACAGTAACGGTACAAAAAGAAGTGAACACGGAGAATGAATGGAGAGTGGTTGGACCGAAAAAGAAAGTACATGGGGAGCGGCATATTGTAGCTTCAGCCTCTACGTGTCAATCGTCGGGCTCGAAACTAAAATCAGGTGGAAGTAAAGATCATAATTCTATGCGTGACCAAATTCCACAACCTGTAGGTGCTATAAAGCGAATGGTGCCCACGACTCAACATGTAGATGCTCCGTTATCTGCCCACAGGGATTCTACCCAGATCATATCAGGTACCAGAGTAGACTCTCGCTCCGAGAAACTTGTAGGTACAAATTCGTTTTCTGCACTAAACTCTATTGGAGAGCAGGAGGAATTAGACTCGGATAGTGTTGTGGGGGTCAGTATACAGGGAGTTGGGGAGAATGAGATTACGGGTGCACTGGAGGAAGGGGAGATTGGGGAGGGTACTATGGTGGTATACGATCAGGGTCCTATAGCAGCCCTTCACACGATTTCCCATGTGTAGTACGCTCTGTTGGAATGTACGGGGTCTGAATAAGCTGGACCACCAACGAGCTGTCCGGGATCTTATTCAGGAGCACTCAATTTGTCTCGTCGCTCTTCTGGAGACACACGTTATTGCGAGAAAGTCTTCACTTATCGCTGATAGGGTTTTCTCTTCGTGGAGTCGGATTATCGATTATGAGTCTGGTTCGGGTAAGCGGATTTGGGTTGGTTGGGATCAGAGTTTGGTGGATGTTCAGTTGGTCCATAGCTCTGAACAGTGGATGCACTGTCGTGTTACGGATCTCCAAACGACTGCTACTCGGTTTTACACCTTTGTCTATGCCCATAACACTGTGATTGAGAGGAGAGTGTTATGGGAATTTATTCGTTCCATCTCTGAGCACTTGCAGGACACTGATTGGGTGGTATTGAGAGATTTCAATACCATTCTAGATGAGAGCGAGGCTTTTGGTGGGAGAGCGGCTATGGGTACTGATGATGAGTTCCAGACTTGCTTGACAGCGGCTGATTTAGTCACTTTACCGACGGTTGGACCATGGTATACGTGGCATAATCAGCAGGAGGGGGACCGGAAGTGGCGACGCCTAGATAGAGTGGTGGCAAATCCTTCCTGGTTGGTGCATCGAGCTGAGAGCATCTACCATACTCTGCCACCTAGGACGTCGGACCATACGCCTATTCTTTTGGATCCGGTGACAGTGAGTCACGGATACAAAGCGTGGTTTCGTTTTGATAACCACATTACTGATATGGAGGACTTTATTCCTCAAACGAGGCGTATTTGGGAGAACGAGATTTATGGCATGCCTATGTATTCGGTGGTTAAGAAGCTTAAGCTTCTTAAGGGGGTTTTCAGACAGATGAGGAGGAGACAGGGACATCTTGGGGAGAATGTGACGAGAGCGAGGGAGTTCTTGCTTTCTGTCCAGACTTGTTTGAGCACTGATCCCACCTTTGAGCCGTTACTTGAGTTGGACGGCATCTGTCGTCGATTGTATGCACAGGCGGTCGAGTCAGAGAATATTTATCTACGCCAGAGGGCAAAGACATCATGGTTACGAGATGGGGATCAGTGCACGACCTTCTTCTTTAGGAGTATTGCGGTTCGGCGGGCTCGATCGCGTATTCTTCAGGTTGAGACGGCTACCGGGGATCTCGTTCATACCTCCTCTCAGATTAGCAGTACGATAGTGTCATTTTTTCAGGGGCTGTTGGGTACTTCCACCCATCCCGTGGTAGGAGACTTACGTCCATTCGTGACCAGGAGACTGACAGGGGAGATGGCAGAGCACATGATCAGGCCGGTGACAGCAGCAGAGATTCAGAGTGTTCTGTTTGCTTTTGATGATGATAGAGCCCCGGGTCCTGATGGATACTCATCGGCGTTCTTCAAACAAGCTTGGCCGGTTATTAAATCTGAGAGTCTCACAGCTATTTCAGATTTCTTTCGCACTGGGAAGCTTGTTAGAGAGGTTAACTCAACGATTCTTTCGCTTATTCCGAAGGTTGCTTCCCCGAAGCATCCTAAGGACTTTCGACCCATCTCGTGCTGCAATGTGCTGTACAAGGTGATAGCGAAAATTATCTTGAATCGTATGAGTTCCAGTATGGCTTTATTGGTCGATAGGTCTCAGACAGCCTTCGTCCCTGGCAGACGCATTGGGGATAATATCCTCCTTGCTCAGGAGTTACTGCAGGGGTACGGACAGAGGCGACTTCCGGCTAGATGTGTGTTGAAAGTCGATCTGATGAAGGCTTATGATACAGTTGAGTGGAGCTTTGTTCGAGCGACGTTGGAGACCATGGGATTCCATCAGGTGTTCATCGGTTGGATTATGGAGTGTCTCACTACTCCGGCCTACTCGGTGAACATCAATGGTTCGGCTGAGGGTTATTTCAGAGGTGCTCGGGGATTGAGGCAGGGAGACCCGATGTCACCCTTTATTTTTGTTCTAGCGATGGAGGTCCTACATGGGATGTTGGAGTGGCAGATTCAGGCTGAGCCGGAGTTCCAGTATCATTGGAGATGTGAGAGGACCCAGACCTATATGCTGAGTTTTGCCGATGACCTACTACTTGCCTGTCACGCTGACCCTTTGTCCATCGCTACACTCAGACGGGGAGTGCAGCTTTTCTCTACTTACTCGGGTTTACATGCGAATGTAGATAAGAGTAATATCTATCTCTCCATCCAGGCGCAGGATGATGTGTCGATACTCCAGCCAGTTTTTGATTTCCCGGTCGGGACCCTTCCGGTGCGTTATCTGGGAGTTCCTCTGATCACTTCTCAGTTGAGTCTGAGGGATTGTGCTCCCCTACTACAGAGGATTGATGCTAGACTGGGCTCTTGGACCTCTCGTACTCTATCTTATGCAGGGCGACTACAGTTGATACGTTCAGTTCTTGGTACCTTACATATCTACTGGGCCAGTGTATTTATCCTCCCCCGGGGGATTATCGAGGAGATTGAGAAGAGGCTGAGGAGGTTTCTTTGGTTTGGGTTGGGCAACAAGGGATATGCCAAGGTTCGTTGGGTTGACATTTGCCGCCCTGCCAGTGAGGGTGGTTTGGGTATCCGGGATCTCACTGCCCAGAATAGGGCACTTATGACCAGACACATTTGGGCTATTCTGAGCCAGGACCCGGAATCCGTTTGGGTTAGCTGGATACGGGAAAATCGACTGAGTAGACACTCTTTTTGGAGTGCTAAGGTGCCGAGGGCATGCTCTTGGAGCTGGCGACAACTTCTTAAGCTACGCCCGGCTGTTTTACCAGCTATACAAATGCAGGTCGGGGATGGATCGCAGTTTTATCTTTGGAGGGACCCGTGGCATCCCCGTGGTCGATTGGAGGAGGTGTGTCAGTTGGGACCGTGGCTTAGGAGGCTACCTAGGGCTACGTCGTTGAGTATGGTCATAGTTGATGGGGTGTGGAGATGGCCAACAGACTTTGCGAAAGAGTTTGTTGATCTTATGGGTGACTTGCCGAGTATAGATGTGAGGACAGATACAGTGAGGTGGACATTGCATCGATCAGGGACCTATACCTCCGATTCGGCATATACTCTTTTTCGCCCGGAGGGTCCCAGGGTGTCGTGGGCTTCCCTTTTGGCTGGACCAGGACGTATACCACGTCATTGCTTCATTCTTTGGATGGCTATCTGAGGTCGGCTGCCGACTCGGGATAAGCATTGGATTGGTAGGGGGGACGACTCGTGTGTACTATGTGGTGGTGAGAGCGTTGAGACACACTCCCATCTTTTCTTTGAGTGCCCATTCTCACATGACTGTCTGCAGAGATTACAGGTGGAGGTGGGTTTTCTATGGCCACGTGGAGGTTGGCATAGTGCTGTTTTACGGGCTTCTAGTCGATGGCGTGGGAGGCACTTGATATCTTGTGCGTATCGTGGACTTCTCGCTGCTCTGATCTATTATATTTGGCTCGAGAGGAACACGAGGATATATGAGGCTCGGTCGGTTTCGCCTGGAGTGGTGGCATCTCAGGCGATCTCTATCATACGAGAGAGGATACTCTCGTTACGATTCCCTGATTCTCTTCAAGCACGGGCATTGAAGAGGGTATGGCATATAGCCTGGTGATTGTGTTTGTACTTTTAGTGCTATATGTGTTTATGGTTGGTGGGTTGGAGAGCTAGCCTGTTAGCTCTGTGATGCGGTGGAGTTTCATTCCTATGCACACAGTACTGTATTATACTTTTTATTTTTTCTATGTGATTGACCTTTAAAAAAAAACATTAAATACTGTAATTAGTATTTTGAGTTTATGCAACTTCAAATATTTAATATATTTTTTTTGAATTAATTATCACAAATATTTTCGATTGATATATATGGAGATAATTTTGTTAGAAACCAAAAACAAATTAAAATCAAGAAACTATATGAATTAATTAGGCCAACTCAAAGCCAGCAGTAGCAGTAGCACCTATGCACATTTGATTCTGATTCACAATTAACGACGAAGAAGACGACGACGTTTGATCCTCCGTTTTTAGGTTGTGCAGTACATCCGGCAAGGGCAAGGTTTTGGAGGTTTGCATTACCATAAGATCGTCCGCTTTGATGGTGACTTTCTTGATGAGCTCCTCCATGGCCTCCAGATACTGCTCCAACTCCTCCACCGACTCCATCCCCTCCACGTCATCATCCCACCACATCCTCCCCGCGCCGCCACTGTGCATCTCTATGGCCTCCTTCCTCTTCTTCTCCTCCTCGATTTCTCTGCACACCTCCGAGTAGTGCCGGTTGTACTCCCCCAAATTCACCTTAGACGACGACGGAGCGTGTTCCGGCGACTCTCGGCAGCCAAGGAATCGATCGAGGACTTCAGGGCGGCCGCAGGTGAATACGTGCTTCCGAGAGTGGACGACGACGGCGACCTCCGCGCCGGTCAGGATGCAGAGCTCGATCGCCTTCTTGAACAGCCCGCCGCGCCGCTTCGAGAAGGTCACCTGACGGTTGCTCTCGTTTACGATTTTCTTTATTTCGATTTTTTGACGCCCTGAACTCGTCTTCTTCTTCTTCTGAATCATCGACATTATTTATTGATCTCTGCTATGCTCTGTTCTGTCAAACTCAATTTGTAAATTTCATTACCGACCTTCAATATTTATATATATAATTAATCAAATATTGGTGCAATTAATGCTAAGATTTATTTTCCATGTTTTGTTAATTATTTTTGGAAGGTATAGTAATTGCTTATTTAGGGACAGACTTTTTTCTTAATTATTAAGACAATTATAATTTTATTTATTTATTTTTAAAATAGAGTTAATTACATTATTGTTTTTATTTTCTTTACTTTCAGTTTATTTATTTTTTAAAATTAATTGTTATGTTGAAATGTTGAAGAAAAATATTCAAGAATAGATACGTGGATTGGTAACAAAAATCCAAATCAATCCAACATTTTCATAACCAGGCTATATGTTAAACTGCCGAAAATGCATAAAACTATATGATTTTCAGCAACATGAAAAATCTATGGATTCAAATCGGTAGCAAAAATCATATTACATATTAATCAACATATATATTAACTAATATCAGGCACACAGTCGAAGGAGAGGGGAGTGGACGGGTTACAGTTCTGCGTCAAATTGATAGGGAGGAAAGGAAGAACAAAATAAAAAAACAAGAAACCACTATATCAGATTATCAGTACTAGTTCAAAAGGCAAAAAAGAATTTCAAATCAAGAAAATTGTAACAATACTTTATACAAAAAGAGATTACTGCCCCCGCATGTCCTAAGTCGGTAAGTCCTAACCCAAATTTTCTAAACGGTGAAATTGTCAAAATCAAAGCCAAATTGATTAGGGTTCACAAACGACGCCGTTTCATCGCGCAATTCCGGGTTGTGCAGTGCCAACGCCGGCGGCGGCAACATGGTCGAATTCTGAAGGAGCATCCGTTCGTCCGCTCTCATCATGACGTTCTTCGTCAGCTCTTCCAGCGCCGCCCAGTACTGCTCCAGCTCCTCGAGATCCAACCCGTCCACGTCATCGTCCCACCACATCATCGCCGCCGCGTCTCCCATCTTCGCCTCGTCGATCGCCTCCTTCCGCTTCTTCTCCACCTCCAGATCCCGGCACACCTCCGAGTAGTGCCGGTTGTAGTCTCCCGTGTTGGCAGCCGCGCCGCCACATTCCTCCCCCTGCGGATCTCCAACGCCGCCGAGGAATCGGTGGACGACGGCTTCCGGGGAGGGGTGGCCGAAGGAAAAGACGCGCTTGCCGAGCGAGTGGACGACAATCGCGATGTGGGCGCCGGTCAGTATGCAGAGCTCGCTGGCCTTCTTGAAGAGGCCGGCGCGGCGCTTGGAGAAGGTGACCTGCCGGTTGCTCACATTCTCTATCTTCTTGATCTCGATTTTCTTTCTGCCCTGTGTCTTCTTCTTCTTCGCGAACTCTTCTCTCAGTATCACCATCGATCCAATCGTTAATTAATCGATTCTTCATTCAAACCTTAATTAATTAAGGAATATATATTTATTTATAATTCTTTCAATTTTTGGAAGGAAAATAAATTCACAAAATAAACAAGATCATTACCCTTTCATTCATATTTTCAGATTCACTACCAAAAATGTGATTGATTAAAAATGTATATATAAAATGTAATAAATTATATCATTCTACTTTTTTTACTTTCAAACTTAAAAATATTTATATAGATATATAAATAATAAAAATATAGATTAATAAATTCAATTAATAATATACAGAGTAATTAGAAATTTTTTTATAGATATATAGTGATTAGAAAAATATTAATATAAAATTAATATTGTTATTTTTTTAAATATATTTGAAGTTAAAAATACTATCTGAATCATAATTAATATATTTTTTTTGATAAAGTAATTACAGTAATATTGTTATAAAAAATTCTAAATATATTCAAATTTTAAAAAAACTTATCTTAATCATAATTAAAATTTGTGGTATTTATATAGTAGGGCAATGCAGAGTGTCTAATTATAAATAATTCCTATAATTATGATTAATTAATTAATTAATTTTATTAATAATACAATTAATGTGAATGTAAATTTAAACTAAAAGTTATGATTATGTTGTCAAAATTGTTTATTGTTTTAATATATTATAAATTATTCTCTCAGTTTTATAATAACACTATCTATACATATATAATTTCAGAATCCACTAATGCTACGTGACAATAATAATATTGTATTCACACTATAAATTATAAATAAAAAAATTATAAATTATAAATATTAATATTATTAAGCATATTTAAATTAGGTAATTTTAAATAAATAGGACTCTTAAATTATTAAATTAATTATAACTCCCAATCTTTTTTTTTATTAATTTTCAAGGGCTGTTGTTTGGTTTTTTATTTTTCTATTGGTTCCATGCTTTATTATTTTCACGTGATTGTGTCAGTTTTAGAACGGTTATGTTTTTATTTTCAATTGATTGTGTGAGTTTTAGAACAGTTATGCCCTTAATTTTAATATAGAAAAAATATGGGAAATGAATATGATATCTGTTTTCCATTTGCCCCTAAAAAAAATTACCCCTTTAAATTATTATATATAAATTATAAATAGTAATTTGAAATTATATATTTTTGGTAATAATATAAATAGTAATTTGAAATTATCTCATTTCCTCTTATTCTCTAATCCACCGGAATTAAAAAAAAAATGATGAAATTTCTTAGTTATATTATTTTCTCTTGCTCTAATCTGCTTCGTATGTCTTTTTTTATTTTTGTTATCATTGAATCGATTTACATGTATTCTTAACATTGAATCGATTTACATGTATACTCCGTTCTTTTATTCATTATTTTTTTTCCTCAATTTTTTTAATTTTATGTATTAATTATAATTTTTTCGAAGATTCCAAAATTAAATTGTCGAGGTATTAATTATGTTCGACTATATATTTTTTTTTAATTTTTAGTTTATCCCTAATTCAAAAGTTTAATTATGTTCAAATTATGTTCAAATTGTCGAGGTATTAATTATATTCAAATTGTCGAGGTATTTGTTGGATATCCCACATCGATTGGAATAAGATCCCTGGGCTCACATATAAGTTGGACAACCTTAATACATTAACAAGGCCTTTTAAGGTGTATACTGGCCCAACGTTAACATGGTATCAGAGCGGGCCCAATACGATGTGGATCCCCCAGCCGATGAATTTCCGGCTCGCCACATAGATGGCATTAATCCACGAGTAGAGCCGATGAAATTTCCGGCCTACTCGTGAGGGGGAGTGTTGGATATCCCACATCGATTGGAATAAGATCCCTGGGCTCACATATAAGTTGGACAACCTTAATACCTTAACAAGGCCTTTTAAGGTGTATACTGGCCCAACGTTAACAGTATTAATTATGTTCGACTATATATTTTTAATTATGTTCAAATTGTCGAGGTATTTGTTTTGCATGTTAACTTACGTTATATTAATATAATTACATTTGTGTCATCTCACACCCTTCATGTTCACAAAGTAAATTTAATTTTTTTTCTATTTATTTTTTTAGCTTTATAATTTTTTTTCCATTTATTTTGATATTTCTTCCACCAATTTTAAGTATTTGTTGTATGCGTTTGATACTCGAGGAATGCAAAAACGAGAAACTTCTCTCCCACCAGATTAGAGGCCTTGATCGAGTAGGATATAAATCGAGAGATATGCCCGAGTAGCAGACACATGTGGGAGATAGCCAATAGGTCTCATCCCAGTACTAACTTCATAATATGAAAATTTTGTCATATCCGAGATTCAACTCTGCATCGCCGGAGAATTACACCAACATCACCATAGACATTACACTCGCTATGCCCCAAAAGCTTAAATACTATAAATTACATTAAACAAGCGTAATCTTTGAAAATAAAAATAAAAATTATAATTGAGATAACGGTTAATAATAAGATTAATATGAGTTTAAAAATTTAAGTGAGAGTTCAATAATTAAATAAAATAATTTCTTAGTCAATTAATAAATTTTTGGCCAAATACGTTGAAAAATTAAATAAAATTTTAAATTATTTCAAACAAATAAATCACGTGTATCGCACGAATGTGATACTAGTTTTTTTAAAACTAGAATTCTTCAGCCCGTGCGATGCACCGGGATATTTCCTGGAGCATGTCCTGTTATTTAAATTTCTAATAATAAATTTTAACAAAAAATTTCTTAATGTTAAATTTCTAATTACCGACTTTTGAAACTGCGAACTCTTAAAACTGCAACATACAACTGCTCGTGTATAAATAAATACCATTAGTTTCAACAGAATTCCCACTTTTGATAAAAAAAAATGTCATTAACTTTGGCGATATCATAAAAGAAAATTGTCTACGTTGAAAGCGAAATGACAATTTTGAATCAGATGAAATAAGTAGTGACGTTGAAAACGAAATGACAATTTTGAATCAGATAGAATAAGTGACAACATTGGAATGTAAATAATGACATCTTTGTTTTAGCTTGCGAATATACTTGCCTCAATAACGTAAGCCAATCGAGTATTATTACATAAATCGACAATATTATCAATATTTTTGTAACAATATGATCAACACTCCAACCTTAAAAAACTGAAAAATAAATATTATTCATAGTTAAATACTTAAAATAAAATCATAACAAATAATTAAATCCTTATGAGATGCATATTTAGATGAGTCATAGTTATAAATATTTAAATAGAATAAATGAACTACATTATTTAATTCAATGAATCTATTATTTAAGATAATTAATATTTAAATTTACAATGTTTTAATTGATATCTCAAAGCATATAATTTTTGTCAATTATAAAAATATAATGGTCGTACAGTTAATAAAATTAAATTATTGATTAATAATTGTTTTATTTTTTTCTAAACTATATTCCCTTCCTAATTTATCAATATTGATAAAGATATAAAAGATAAAACATAAATGTCTTTGAAACTATAATATTAATTTATTTTTATTAATAATAATATAGAAAATAAATTAAAAAAATAATATTAAATGTTGTATTTAAATATTCAATGTAAATATTCTTATATTTATAATCTAAAGGTAAAAGAAACGTAAATAAATTTTAAAATATAGCATTATGTTTAAATTATTTAATTTATTATTTTCTATATTTAAGTTGTTAATAAAAGAGTATATAGTTGATAAGTAAAAGAAAGAGCCGAAGAAATGTGATGCACCGGGATATTTTCTAAAACGTGTTGTGCTATTTAAAATTTATAATAAGAAATTTTATCCAAAATTTTCTTAGTTTAAAATTGTATTTATTAGTAAATCGTCTTTATTTTAAGTTTATGGGTAGTTCATTGTTGATTTGGAAAATGCATGTATAGATTAAATATTGTATTAGATTATTAAAATGCAAAGTATTAAAAAAAATAAAACTCTAAAAAAAAAACAATCAAATAAATAAAAGTTGTTACATTTTCATTGCAAATTTCTAAATAAATCTTTATAAATTACATTAGTGGTCTTATTTGTGAGGTTCCTCTTCTCGTCGCAACATAACAATTTCAATCTTGCTCTGTTAGTGACTCTTGAAACTGCCATATATAACTGTCCATGTGTAAATACCGATCGTCTCAAAAGAATTCTCACTTTTGATAAAGATTGACACTGGCTCTTGTTAATGCTCATAGCATACTTTATTAATAATAGGAAATTGTCTATGTTGAAAGCGAAATGACAATTTAGAATCTGAGGAAGTAAGTGACAACCTTGAAATGTAAACAATCTCGTTTTTGTGTTCGCACCCTAATACCTTCGTTTCAATAACATAGGTTCTCAATTTTGTTATTACCAATTGAATACCATTACATAATGCAGTCGTATGATCGATATTTCGTAACAACATAATTGATACCGGTATATTTTCTGAAGAGTTAACGTTATTTGTAATTTGATATAAGATTTTTTTTAACATATCATTTTATAATTTGAATAGATATGATAAAAAATTATAAACTCTAATTTTATTTGATATATAAAATTGAATATTATTATTAATAAATATATTGTTTCAAAGTTTCTTTTCGTTCAATTTTTTACTCGAAACACAACTTGCATTTTAATACGCCTCAATATCTACTAAAATGCAAGAATTTTTCTAGTTTAAAGTAGATCAATGACTGAAAAGAACAAAAATAAAAATAAAATGTAATACAGTTATATTGCAAATTTCTGAATACCTCATTTTAAATCACGTTAGTGGTCCTATTCGTGAGTATCACATTGCCTTGATAACATAACAATTTCAATTCTGCTCTGTTACCGACTTTTGAAACTGCAACATACAATTACTCGTGTATAAATACCAATAGTCTCAACAGAATCTCTACTTTTGATAAAGATTTCCCTTGACTTTTGTGATAACAGGGAATTGTCTATGTTGAAAGCGAAATGATAATTATGAATCAAATGGAATAAGTGGAAACCTTGGTATGTAAATCATACTCCCTCCGGCCATTAATAGATGTCATACTTTTCTGGACACGGAGTTTAAGAAAATTGTTATTTTTTAATGTAAAATTATATTTTAAAAGTGAAAAGTAAAGTAGTTGTGACGTAAATCATCTTTGTAAAATCATCTTTGTTTTCGCTTGCAAAGACATTTACCTCAATAACGTAAATTTTAAGTTTTATTATTATTAATTGAGTACTATTAAATAAATCGGCAATATGATCAATATTTTGAAAAAATAGGATTGACACTCCGACCTTAAAAAAATGAAAAATTAATATTATTCACTGTTAAATACTTGAAATAAAATCATAACAAATAATTAAATCCTCATGAGATGCATATTTAGATGAGTTATAGTTATAAACAATGAAATAGAATAAATGAACTACATTATTTAATTCAATGAATATATTATTTAAAATAATTCGTATTTAAATTTACAATATTTTAATTGATATTTCAAAACATATAAATGTTTTAATTGATATTTCAAAACATATAAATGTTTTAATTGATATTTCAAAACATATAATGATCGTATAGTTAATAAAATTATACTGTTGATTAATAATTGTTTTATTTTTCTTTAAACTATATTTCCTTCCTAATTTATCAATATTGATAAAGATATAAAAGATAAAACATAAATGTCTTGAAAACAATAATATTAATTTATTTGTATTAATAATAATATAAAAAATAAACTAAAAAAAATGTCTTAGAAAATTTTTCAATAATAATTTAAAACATTTTCTTTAATCCCTTGAATCATATATTTCGTGTAAATTATAAAAGGTGATCATTGTATTCTTAATAAAATTAAATTGCTAAAAAAATAGTTTAGTTTATAATTCAACTATTTTTTTACTTAATTTTCTTTAGATTGATAGAGTTACAACCGCATATTGTTTTGTTTATATTTCAACTATTTTTCTACTCAATTTTCTTTAGATTGATAGAGTTACAACCGCATTTCTTTCTTCTAGTTTTCCGCTATCAGCTCTGGGCATTTTTCTCGTATTGTCTGATGCAATCCATAAGAGAAATTGAATTAGTTTTAACCGATGTAATAATAAAATAAAAACTCACCACACATTATTGAAGAATGTATAAATTATTGATTTAAAAAAAAAAACCTAAAACTCAAACAATACATACTTCCAAGTTCCATCCGAAAAAAAACCATAGAATTATGGAGCTCTAGCCAATGCAAGATACAATATCTATGGTAAATATGCTTGCAGAAAAACTGTTTTGTCACCTCGTTCAATCCGAAGCTATCTTTACACACTGCGCATTGAGAGGAACAACATTCATCACCTACATGGGTTGGTTAATAAGTGCAGCAGCGAACCTGCCACATCACACATAGAAAAAAAATGTTACAACAGGACAATAAGAAATATAAATAAGGATACATTTATAATGAAAAAAGAAAAACCACATGTCCATTCATTGCTAGGTGAAATTAATCCCGATTATTAGGTTAGAAGACTCAAGACCAGCACGTGCAAGAGTTTCAGTTACATACATGAAAGAGCTTCATATAAAAATAATTTTGTAACAGAAGTTTAAGAATCTTTTGACCATGATATATTAAAGCATTCACTTCAATGATCTCTTAACATAAGATTCTAGCCTTCGAATTGCAGCATCTAGATTTGCTATTTTTGTACATGTAATATGTTCTGCAAATAATTTTGAATCGGATATGATATAGTAATGGTTAACAGCTTACAGAAGCTATGTTGCATTATAATAGGTTGTTCCAAAACTTAAACAGAGTGAGTTCAAATTATCTTCCGGCTACTATTTCAAACATATAATATAGGCTCGAACTTGGTTACACTTCTGGTTTGTAAATAGTACATACAACAAAATTCAAAACGAAAAAGAAGAAAAGTACCTGTTCTAATGAATTATAGTTGAATGCAATCCTTGAATGCCTTATGTGGAGCTTCTTTTATGGCGGGGGATGCGTTTGGGATGAAGGCGGGTAATGTTGGGCTGGTGCGTAATCGTAGGATTGGGATGGAATATCGTAGCCTTAACATTCTTAAAAAAGTATCATATGTATCATCAGAAACATAAAAAAATTAAGTAAAAATTGTATTGTAAAATTAAACAAAAAATATTTACTTTTTACTTTTTATTAAACCTGGGCGTACTGTGAAAACTCCGCTTGGCCATAATCGTGCTGCCACCCCGACGAAGAGCTAGACTGGGCAGTAGAAGATGACATTTCTCACGACCAATTAAGATCAAGGCCCCCAAGATAAACTCCTGAAACGAAATTAATTAGAACTTAATTCTGTCAACAACTTATTTTTTTTGAAATAGTGCCAAAAATGTTTAAAAAAACATACTTCAATTATGAATCAAATATTACATATACTTGATACTACTGCAAAAAAGAATAGAAAAACGATAGTTGGATTAGGGTTACAAAAAGTCATACAAAACTTGTATTAATCGATTTTAACAAATAAGAGAACTGTAATTAATCTATTATAAAAAATATTTACAAACCTCGTCGATCCGAAATATATATGTGTATACGCAAGTTGATATCTGAAGAGGAGAGGATCTGTGGTGAAACGGGAGGAACCGATTTCTGCCGAGGAGAGGAAATGAAAAAATATATAAACATAATTGTGCTAAGAAAACAATGAAGAACTGCACCTCATTTCTGCACAGCCTTGAACTCACCGAGAGAAATTATCACTAAATAAACAGTAATCACATAGATGAAGTTTTCAAAACTAAAATATCGAAATAAATCGAGAAATGAAAACTCGTAGACAAGAAATTCAAATATTGGGAAAAAATGAAGCAAATTTTCAAAACTACAGAAATCGAATTACGCCCAATTAATACAAACCTAGATACATAGTTTGATTCTCAATCTGCACAAAAAAATGGAATTTTGAAAAATTGATATGAAACAAAATATCTCAAATATCATCCTTAAGACCTTAACCAATTCCAAAGACAACGGGGTTTTAGCATAACCCTTATTAATCCATTTTCTGCCAATTCTAACACATATATTCCAAGATTTTTTGAGAGTGTTAATGTCTGAGACGTAATCATACACTGCCATTGAAAACTACTGAATAACGCACAGAGAAATAAAAACAGTACATAAACATATTGTATTAATTATTTATACATTACGGTTGCAAGAAATAATAAACAGATTAAAAATTAGAAGAAAAAATGGAGGATATAACCTTAAAATGCACTACGATAACTATCAACATAGTTTGGAATATGCTGGAAGATGAGAGGGCACAACCTAAATTCGCCTTCCGGCCTCCTGGAGAACCCACCGGAGAAAGACGCAATCTCTCGAGAGACCTCCGAGTAGGGGCTTCAAGAGAGTAATCAAATCACTACAGTGGGACGTGTGTCAGATTTGAGCTATCGTAATATTACATACCTAAATCGGCAAAATAAATAAATTGAATTACGAATGATATATTTCAAAATTGACGAATCATTGCAAAAGGTCATTACTCAATTTATAATACACACCCATATTTAAGAACTGAAACATAAAATACATACATGAAACTGCAAAAAAAAATCCTAAGAACAATACATGAGAAAAAACGATTTAATTTTTGAATTAGTAACAAAAAAAATAATGGAAACAAACCTGGCGATAAGGGAGAAATACAGTACTCACTCGGTTGTGATTCTCTAGTCGAAACAGATCTGGCGATAATGAAAAAATACAGAGAAATATAACAATAATGTAGAAATATGCAAAAATACGGAGGAAGAAGAAGAGAGTATTAAATGTCCATAAAAGCTATATTTTGGAAAGAAGATTCGATACCATTAAGGATCCTTAATCTGGCACACAAAAAATAAGCACATACATGTATATATTACTCCCGGTGAAGGATGCTGCATCAGTACCTTCATAGCCATCAAACACCTACAGCATATATATATATATATATTAACAATCAATAAATTGTTAAACTTGATGAATAGATAATCACATCAAACTTATACGAATCTAATAGAATCTCATACACCTTAACTCTGCTTAAAGACATTTGCAAGATTTACAACTTATACACCTCGTAGAAAGCTCTAGGTAAAAAGGAAACTCACAATACTTTTGCCAAATGCAGAGGCAGATTATCGGTGCAAAAATGCTCGTTCTCCATGTTCATCTTAGGTCCTTCCTTAGCGCAACTTGGATATCGAAACACCTTAAATAATGTGTTATTTTATGCGGAGAATTGGTTAAGAATTAATTAATTCATTCTTGAAACCTTGAAAACAAAAATAAGAATTAATTAATAGATTTACAAAAACATAAACTACTCGATACTGCAAAAAAAAAATAGAATTAGCGATAAATCTATGAAATCAGGCATTAATCGATTTAAAGAAAATGAAAACAAACATTTATCAGAAATTCGTGAACAAACCTTTAAATCGATAGATTGGTGATTTTAGGGCACATCCAGAGATCGAGAGACGACACGTAATGATACTGATCTAGAATTTCGTGTAAATGCTCCGAGCTAAGGGGTTTTAGGGATATCCGATGGCCAGACTGGATGGCGTAGAACGACCTGCTCACCAGAGAGAAGGATTTCATGTGGCCGCCGAGGAAATCGAGGATGATGAAGACGGTCTCTTCCGAGAGGAGGTCGAAGCGGCTCGGGCTGGATTCAGGCGCCACATTCTGTAGCTTCATTGGTGTGAAGATTGAGAATTACCGATGGAGAATGAATGTATATTATATCGATTGGGCTGTAAAATTGAGAAGCTAAACTGTTAACGGAAACTGGAATTGGAAGAAGAATTAGAACATTCTGCAAACACTAAATACGCATCGCCGAATATAAAACAAAAAAAAAATTGAGATAAAAAAATATATTGAACAACGAATCTGCACGGAATCATACACTGCCATTGAAGATCTGCACCAAAAATCTGCACAAACTTGAATGCGCCGAGAAAAATTCAGTAAAAACGTGTTTCGTTTTTTAATTGGAAAAAAAAATAAAAAATATGGATTTACAAACTTGTTTGATCCACTGTACATGGAAGAATAGAATTTGAATTTTGATTATACGAAATCGGATTTTTTTGCATAGATGGGCGAGGATTGTGAACAATGGAAGAAAGAATAGTTTTTTTGGGAAGATGAATAAAAGAAGCAGATTTGAAGGATATTGACGATTGTAATTTCCAATAATAATATTTACAGCAATACAGCAATACTGGTGGTAAATTATTATTGTTTTAATTTAATAATAGGGATGAAAGATTGTGAATGGTGTGAACG
Organism: Euphrasia confusa; assembly: GCA_954870475.1. Lineage (NCBI taxonomy): Eukaryota > Viridiplantae > Streptophyta > Magnoliopsida > Lamiales > Orobanchaceae > Euphrasia > Euphrasia confusa. The sequence goes on from OX940956.1 coordinate 10,928,959, forward strand.
CAAATAAAATTGAGGCTTTTTATTGGTTCACAGCAAAATTGAAGAGTTTAATTGGTCCAGGTTGAAATGATTGTTCAGGATTTATATATTAATAGATAGATAGATGTTTACACAATAATAGTTAGCTCATGCGAAATAAAATACTTATAAATTAGCTGGACTAGACAAAAGAGAGTAATTTATTTTTACCGAGTATTTAATTAGGTTCATAAACAAGCAATAAAAAAAGCAAAAGCAAGCTGGTTTATGGTAACATTATTGTTTCCTTAGCTATCTAAATCATAACTATATAGTATGTAATGTAGCTCAGCCTCATGAGCTTGTTCCACTCTCAGGGAAAATATAAATTAACTCCGATCGACGATAATCACTCGGAGTTCGGAAACTTTGCATATGTGATCTCCGCACGAATGAACTAAGACACGGAATGGAACGGCTTGAAAGTGCTGAGCGACTTCACGAGCCCCTGAATAGCTCCGGCAGCCGCGAGGAGCGATATGATGAGACACGTGCCACTGAGTATCTGCATCCAGATCCACGTCAGCGAGAATTTCGGAATCTTGGCCTTTGCGATATACATCTCTATCGGGAAATACACAGTCAGCGGCCAGAACGAGCCGGCTCCCAGGAGCCCCACAAAGTCGTTGAAGAATGGGAACAACATCGCGAAAACCGTTGTGAATATGACGTAACTACTCCTCCAAACAAGCCTAAACATATTAAAATGGAACTTGCCGCCCGCGATAGGGTACTCTTTCCCGATGAAATTGCTCACCGGCCACTTTGCTTTGCACCATTTCTCCACCAGCCCAAACACGGGCTGCCCGAATACCTGCATAGTCGAAACACAACACTTGTTGTTAGAAACTGCATCATCTAAAAGCTCGAATTGTTAGAGAAATAAGAAAATTTGACATTTATATATATTGGTTGATCGAATATTTTCTTAGAAGCCACATCAGCTGAAAGCTCGAATTGTTAGAAAAATTGAACAGTTTGACATTTTTATATTAGTGAGTCAAATGTATTATTCAGTACGTAGTTGCATTGATCACGATCGATTACCTGGTAAGCTCCGATGAGATGAATTACAATGCAGAGGTTAGCGAAGCTAACGAGCCAAAAGGGTTCGTAGAACCCAAAGCCGGTTAGAAAATTTCCAGGCGCCTTGTTTCCAAACGCGGCGTAACCCAAAACCCCGCACGACATGTAGAAGGTGGTAGTGATCGAGTTTGCGATCAGAGTAGCCTTTTTCATGATTTTGTTCTCGGGAACCCCCGATTTTATCGTGTCCTGCAACGACATATATAGTATATATAACAAACATCAAGTAAACTCGACTATTGAACATGATATGTTATATATGTAACAATATATATTATAGGATCGATACGGCCACCTGTATCTCGATAAGGACAGTAGAGAAAGCATAGGCGAAGGCGATGTTCCCAAGGGCGTTAAAGGTATTCCACATCTTGTCCATGCTCGACATGTGAGGTCCGATTGGTATTCCAGTGAGGCTGCTCTCGATGTGTCCTCCTCCTCCTGCGATCTTGGCGATGGATAGAGCGAGGCCGATGCCAGAGTAAGCAAAGGACATAACCGCAGCAATAAGGGAGAGAATCGAGAGCTCGTGAAAGTTGGGTATCTGGCTGAGGACTAGTTGTATGAGTCCGAAAGTAAGAATGTAAGGATTGTTCGAAAGGTGACAACCGGCCTCGTGACCCTTATTGTGGAAGCAACTCGACCTCTTCATCGCCCTAACAATCAAAATTACATAAGAAAAAACGGACAATATATAGACTGTTATTTTGAACATAATTTCAGTCAATTTCAGTTCAGTTCAATTCAGCTCGTTTCAGTTCAGTTCAATTCAAATCTTGAAAGTGCCTAAGAAAAAACGGACGATATATAGACTGCTATTTTGAACTTAATTTCAGTTCAGCTCGTTTCAGTTCAAATCTTGAAAGTGCCTAAGAAAAAATGAACAATTTATACTATTTAGGACGCGTTTGTTTTCAAATGAATACTTACACTATGCTAATAGAGGCGGTGATGGAGTATCCGACGGTTATACCGACGAGGTTGCTGTATTGGGCTATACCACAAAAGAGGACGTTCATTCCTCCTGCAGAAACACGCGAGTGAGTGAGTCGTAACTCGTGATGTATAATATAAATCTCTTCGAAAAGAAATGGTTTGCACGTACCAAGATAGGAGCTGACGACCTCTTTGTAAGTGTAGTTTCTAGTACCGTCGTTTGATCGGTAGCAATCAGCAAGGAGAATGGATGTGAACCAAGTGATGATGGAAAAGGCCATGAGGGCAATGGGCCCAGCGACCCAGCCCAATTGAGCTATGGCCCAAGCCAGAGATAGCACGCCCGACCCAATCACGGCCGTTACTATATGGGCACTTGCTGTCAACATTGTTCCTGACATTTAAGCCCACAAGAACAAACAAATCAAAACTTTTATATGCATCATAATAAAATATAAAATACTCCTACAACAATAAAATAAAATTTGTTATTTTTTGTGTCCAAAAGTTGACACATTATTTTCTTTGTAATTATTATCAATAAAATTATATTAATACTCCTAGAACAATAAAAAAATAATAATAACAATTTGCCACTTTTTCACTCTCTTATAGTCTTATTATTATACACATTAATTACTAATATTAATAACAATTTGTCACAGTAATATTACGTTATTTTTTAGGAGAATATCTTCACATTTCCTTTGCACACAGAAAAAATACTTTTGATTTAAAAACTGGTTTTGAATTTTGTTAAATTTTACAATCATAACACAACTTTATTTTTTTATATTTACAAGCGCAATTATTATCAAATAAATTAATCATGTCATGTTTTCCATATCTTCAATTTTAAGATCTCATCTTGTACGATTTAATCATTTGTTGAAATTCAATTTGTAAATCAAAGTCATAGTTCTTATTTTTATACAAATAATATCTACCTATATCATAAAATCTTATTTCATCACTCCAAGTTTTATTATAAATACATAAATAAAAAAAAAAAAAATAAAAAAAAAAATAAAAAAAAATTACCAGTCCGTTTTGCTCGGCCATCATCATCAAACTTGGAGAAATGATTTAGTCCTTCAATGTCAGAATTTGTTCTCATCATCATGAAACGATACTTAATTATATATATAACAAAAATTATATGTATAATTGTTTGCTATGTGCAATTTGAGATTAGAGAAAAATAATATCTCCAATTTATATATATAGAGAGAGATATATAAAAATAAATGGATTGAGATTTTTTATGAAGAAAAAGCAAAGAAAAAAGAGAGAGTCAATTTCAATTGATTTTTGGCATAGTTTATTAGAGGTGACGAAGACGTATTTATAATGGGTGGATTTCATTACAAATTTACAATGAACGATTAAAGTGAGATTTGCACAAAAATATAATGAATTTATTGTTGTTGACTATAATTCCACATAAATTACAAACGGATTCAATGGAATACTAAATTTTCAATATCTTATTTTCCTATTTATAAATAATTTTGCCTTTTTAAAAAAAGTTACCATTAATTACTTTATCCCTTTAGTCAAATTATTATTAATATTAATTTTATTTATCAAAAAGCATAGCCCGTGTACCAACTATGTATGGCATAATACTATATGTGCACTGTGCAGTACATTTGTATTTTTATAATTATTTACAAAATTAAAAATTTACAATGTCACTCAATATATAAAATAAAAATACTCCTTCAGTCCTTGACCGTAAAAATTAAGAAAAAATATCACTACAATTTTACAATTATGAACTTTATAATTTTTGTGTATATAGAAAATTTATCTAAAAAATAGTACAGTATAGTTTCTAAACAAATAAACCATTAACAGGAATCAAATTGGACCGCAACTAAAACATGATTGCGTCCCGCGAACGCGTGAATAATTCGCACGCCCACATCGTCGATGACGTCATCATCAAACTCAAAATACAAGCGTATACGATTAATCCTCCGGTGATGTCGTCATGAGGCTTCACCCTCCCTAATTAAATGTTTATCCATCGTCTGACCCTAGTTTTCGTTTTCTTTTCTATTCAAGTTACTTATTCATTTATTATATTTTACTACACCTCTTTAACTCATGAATCATGATCTTTGCTAAAGGTTGTGAGCCTAAATTTCAAATCATCATAATTAAATCGGAGTTCATCGGCATATATTGGTTCGTTCGTCCAAAACTAGCTAGAGCAATGCACATACACGTACATAAAAACACACACCATCTCCATTAATACAAGCAAACAACGAAACGATTCACGACACGGAGTGGAAAGGCTTGGATCGCCCGACCGATTTCGTGAGCTCGTTGATCGAGCCAGCGGCCGCGAGTAGCGATATGATCAAGCAGAAGGCGCTCACGACTTGCATCCAAATCCACGACCCCGACCACCTGGGGATCTTCGACCTCGCAATGTACATCTCGATCGGGAAGTAGACAGCCAACGGCCAGAACGTGATAGCCCCGAGGAGCCCCACTATGTCGTTGAAGAACGGAAGCAGCATCGCAAGCACCGTCGTGCATACCACGTAACACGACCTCCAAACCAATCGAAACGGATTCAAGTCGAAGCTTCCAAAAAATGGGAATCGAACAGAGTGCTCTGCAGTAATAAATCGACTCCCTTTCCATTTCTCTCGACTCCAATCCTCCACCACCGTGAACAACGGTTGACAGAACACCTGTTAAGTTCAGTTCAGTTATAAACTCATTCAATCCAGTCAAGTTCAAACATATTAAGTTCAGTTCACTAATTTCAGTTTAGTTTAGACAAGTTCAGTTCATTTCAGTTCAAACTTATTAAGTTCAGTTCAGTTAAGTCAGTAATATTTTACGATTGAATATTAATATTTACCTGGTAAGCTCCGAAGAGATGAATGACGATGCACAAATTGGCGAAAGCGACTAACCAAAAAGGTTCGTAGAAGCCAAAACCGGTGAGGAAGTTCCCAGGCGCGTTGTTTCCGAAGGCGGCGTAACCTAAGATCCCGCACAACATGTAGAAAAAGGTGGAGATCGAGATCCCGATTGAAGAAGCGCGTTTCATCACTTTGTTTTCGGGGACCCCTGATTTTATCGTGTCCTGCGAACGCAACAAACATCAATTTTTGAAGTAATTGTATATTATTGTTTGAAGTAGTAAGAGGACTGACTTGTATTTCGATGAGGAGGGAGGAGAAAGCATAAGCAAATGCAATGTTCCCAAGGGCATTAAAGGTTTTCCACATCTTGTCCATGCTTGACATGTTGTTCCCGGTTGGTATTCCTGTGAGGCTAGTCTCAACATGCCCTCCTTCTGTAAATTACAAATGTACCCCTAATTAGAATGTTAAAGAATTAAGGCTATGTGTTCTTTTGAATCAATTCGATTAAGTTGGATTTAAAAGAAAAGTTTGCTCTTTCTGTAATTTGACTTAACTCTAGAGGCTGTTTTTGTAATTTCATAACAAACACCAACAATTAAGCACAATGCTAGGTAGCTGCTGACCTGCAATCTTGACTACGGAGAGAACAAGGCCGATGGAGGAGTAGGCAAACGACATGACGGCAGCGACGAGGGAAAGCCACGTTAGCTTCTCGTAATTGGGTATTTGACTCAGCACGATTTGCACGAGCCCGAAAGTCAAAATCGAAGGATTGTTCGAAACGTGACAACCCGCGTTGTGGCCTAACTTGTGAAAGCAAAACGACCTCTTTATCGCCCTATATAAATATAGTTTTCAGTCACAACAACACACATAAATCATCGATCGCCTCTCGGAAAAAATAGTCGAAATTACAAAAGTACCCTTGGGGTTAAAAAAAAAACTTACACCATGCTGATGGAGGTTGTGATTGAGTACCCGACGCTGGTGCCGAACAAGTTGCTACGCTGGGCTGCGGCGCAGCACTGCGATCTGAATCCTCCTGAAATGACAAAAGTACCCCTGAGTAGCTACTAGCTAGTACTATATGAATTAGGAAAATAAAATGCCTCTGTCACAACATACTAATATATATATATAGTCACACTTCTTTTACAAATTACTACTAAACAGAAGGAGTATATACCTAGGTAGGATTCGACAACATCCTTGTAGCTGTAGTTCCTCGAGCCGTCGAGGGACCTATAGCAATCGGCCAAGAGCATGGAGGTAAACCAGGTGATGACTGAAAAGGCGAAAAGGGCGATGGGGCCCGCGATCCAGCCTAGCTGAGCGATGGCCCACGCGAGAGATAACACGCCCGACCCAATCACGGCTGTGATGATATGCCCGCTTGCTGTCACCACGTTTCCTAACCAACCAAAAATATGCAATGTAATGTAACTAATTATAAACATGAACAATTCAAAATTCAAAAACATACTATAGTACTAGTAATTTAAAATGAATGTATTTCACCGGTTCGTTTGAGGCGACCGTCGTCGTCGAACTTGGAAGAAGGTTCATTTGCCTCAATTCCCGAATTTGCCCCTGTCGCCATTGTTGTTTCTTTGATTGTCGTTTTGTTTCTTGTTCTAATTAATTGAGTAGCAATGGGGGTACTGTCATTTAATTTAATGTGCGTGATTTTCTTCACACGCACTCTGTACAAAAGAAAGATAAAACGTTTAACGTGTCTTCCAAGATTTTTACACAGAAAACCACAAATTAAGAAAGTGTACAGTAATTTCATTTTTTATCTACTTGTGATCGGAAATTTATTACCATTAAAAAATTCTGCTTATATATTTATACGGTAACACTAACAATCAATGTTTTACTTTACCAAGTGAACCGTTTTAATCAATATGTCCGTGGCCTAAACTTGAATTAAAATATCTTGGCCCGTCAACTCGCAGAGCCCAACCCAAGCCCATCTATTGTAAAGCCCAGTCCAAACCCACCCCATGCAATACCTAGCCCGAACAACTCTTCCCAAGCTCAAAATTATAGTCGAAACCCACTTCATTTACCCAATAAATAAGGCAACTTTTATTAACTTTATTCGTTACATTAAAACCTTTATAAATTAATAATTTTGAAATAGTAAAATTTTATTAATTTAAAGAAATATTAATACTGTTGTACCTCATTTTTATTAAGCCCAACAGTGTGGCCCAATAGGCAAAAAGCCCATGTCATGAACCACCGAGAAGCCCATGTCATGAACTGCCGAGCAGGATATGCTTCTCATAATTACATATTTACATTTTCATAATTTTTATTGTTATGCTTCTCATATTTACATTTTTATTCACATACTCAACGTTTGGTCATTTTAATAATAAACGAAAAATTGTTTATATTTTCTCCATTTGTTAATTAAGTTAATTTTGTAAATATTTCTCTACTTTATTAGTTTTTTTAATATACGACTTTTGCTCAACAATATATTTTGTAAATATTTTATATATCCTTTATAATTAAAAATAAATAAATTAATATTTGCAAAATTCTCAAATAAAATATTTTAATAGGCAAATCAAATCCAAATTAAAATAAATTAAACATTAAGAATGTAAAAAAAATGTTATTGAACAGTTGCATAAAACAAAAATAAAGAAAAAAATGAAATTTCTTAATTAACAATAAACATTTACCCACTATCATCTCCATAAATCAAATTGTAGAAATTAACAAAAAAACATTTTCAACTCATTACTGAACTTAACTGAAATGGACTCAAATTGATTTCAAAAGAACATGCATGTAATTCATTATGAGTTTGATTAACTTTTTATATTAATTTATATGATTATTTATATATATATATATATATATATATATATATATATATATATATATATATATATAATTACAATGAATTAATTTGTTTTTTTAGCATCATCAACAAAATTTTAAATGTTTTCGAACTCGATTCATTTGTATGTGAGTATTTCAAAATTTTACAATTGACTAACGGGCTAGTCTTACTAAGAAAAATAAAAACAAAATTTTAAATCTTATAAGATATTTTTAGTTATAAAATTCATAAAAAATACTCCTTACATTTGAGGTTATAATTTTTTATTTTATAAATTGAAAAAGTTACAATTAATTTGCAATCAAACAAATAATTACGTAAAAAGAATTATAATAACAACAAATATATACGATAGAATACATTATTTATTACTTAATTAAAGAGTACTCAAATATATAGTACTTTGTAAATCGTAATACTGTATATTGAACTTCAATTCGATTACAAAAATTATAAAAAATATTAATAATTTGTTAATTTTCTAAGAACACATTTTTAAATGTTTATCATTCGTTTGTCTGCAAATAATATATTTGTTCTCGTTTTATAGATTAATAAAAATACTTTATTTCACATTAATAATTTCATATTTTCTTGAGAAATGACGGGTTGCACTCTATCACTAGAAAAATGTCACTATAAAATAGATTGTAGACACTGAAAAATTAGAGAGAAGAAATAAACCGTGATCACTATTTATATTTATTTGAAACATATAAATTACTATTTGATATTACTATATTTTAATAAAAAAATTACAAAAAATTATTTAAGTATAAGTCACAAAAAATATAGATATTGCTATATTTATTTGAAACGTGAAAAATACTACTAGAAGTCACACACTAAAACATAATCAAATAAAATATGAATTTGCCCAAAAATTAGAAAATTTATTAACAAAACGAGGTAGTATATATTTAGAAATAATATTGTAGTAAAAAAAATGTAGACAAGAAAAAGAAAGAGTCAACAAATAATGTCAAAAAATGAGTCAAAAAACGTAAAGTTTGTTATTTTGGATTGTAACTAGATGAATTAAGCTGAATGGTATAAGTTTGAACATAAATGAATTGAAATAAATTAAATTGATTTTTTTTATAATAATAATAATTTTTATAAATTTATAAATATATATATTTTAAAATATTAATAATATTTTAAGTATTAACTAAATTATATAACTAAAATTATTGATCAAATTATTTTATTAATCTATTAATATATAAATCCTGAATCACTTAATTCCAATTAGCCAATCAAAACAGCCAATTTTGCCACATAGACTCAATTTCCCCTATAGCCAAACTTTTTTCCTTCCAATTGAAAATCTATTGGCCAATAGAAATGCTCAATTTCAATCGATTGAAATTGATTTCTCAATTTTATTATTTAATCAAATATAAAATATATTAATTATATTAAATCTATTAATTGAGAAATCAATTCTGTATTAACTCGACTATTACTTTTGTCTTTCTCATCTTCCTAAACTGACTTTTCATTTACAGATTTCAAGCTCCTCTCCTTCTTCCTTTCTTTCGTATACTCGGATCAACCAGGTTTTTCATCTAAAATTGCAAACCAATTTTTTTGTATCTTTTTCGATTTCAATTTGGAGCTTTTTCTAATTCTAAATCTACAAATTTGATTTTTGCAGGATTCTTTCAAAACTCTAACCTACTTGATCGATAGATACACTACTCCGAGTTGTCAATTTGGAAAGGTTTGTTGATCAGGCTTTCAATTTTATTTTCCCAATCTTCCTGTTTCGATTGCCGACGAAGAATTGCGAGTGGAGAGGAAAAAGAAACAATATGTACCCCTGCATCGTCCCCGTCCTCTTCCCAGATCCATCGTCCCCGTCCTCTTCTTCAACCTATTCTCCTCCCTTTTTTCCTCTTCGTCGTCGGTCTTCTTCCCCGCATCTCAAGGTTTGAAGAGCGTCATTCTTTCGTCTTCTTCTGTGTTCGCCATAGAATCAACGATTTTTTTTCCTTTGAATTTGATTGTTAATAATGCAGAGGTTCTCATCTCCTTCGACCGGCATCCGCCACTTCCAGATTTCAGGTTTCGATCAAGCAGATTCAGGCTGCTTTCCAATCTGATTTCATCAAACTGTCGTTGGCCTCTGCTGTAATGCTATGGTAAATATTTTTACTATTTTTACTGTGATTTCTTTTTGAAGTTAACGTGTTTTGTGTTGAGTTGCAGCTTGAAGTTTTGGTACTTGATGATAATAGTGGTAATAGCGGGTCACTTGCAAAACCCATGTGGTGCCCGTTGAAGCCATTTCTATCTGATTTGCCATTTTTTTTTTCCCGCATTTGAATTGGTTTCTGTTTGTATGTAAAATATATTCTTTAGCGACTTTTGTTCTTTGGCAGCATGAATATAAATGGATGGGATGCGATGATTTCTATTGTATTTAATGCTGCCATAAGGTATTCTATGATTCTCAGCATCATGATATTTGTGAATTCTATAATGACTGTGATCATTTTACGCGTCCAGTGTGAGAGTCGCCAATGAACTTGGAGCTGACAATGCAAAGGCTGCAAAATTCTCAGTGGTAGTGGTTTCAATCAAAAACATTATGATTGGTGTGGTTTGTATGGCGGTTGTTTTAGCTACGAAAGATATCTTTCCGTTTCTTTTCACCAACAGTGATGATGTAGCTAAGGAGACGACTCGACTATCAATTCTTCTTGCACTTACAGTTCTACTAAACGGTCTTAAACCCGTTTTATCGGGTAAGAACTAAAAATCACATTGTAGTGTTGTGTTTGCAAATTTTAAATAACTTGGATCGATTATTACATTGCCTTACTGTGCTTTTTTCATTTCGGTAGGTGTTGCCGTGGGAGCTGGATGGCAATCTATTGTAGCATACATCAACATTGGCAGCTATTACATTTTGTTTTGAAAAAAATAGTTAGAAATTTCAAAGTCATACAAATACGGTCTTTTAAGATTCATATATGCTATACACATTGTAACCACCGATTTGATTTTCAGGTTGTACCAGATGATGCTTCCAAGTTGGCTGAGTTCCAAGAGACTAGGAAACTAACAATTGATTTCGAGACAGCTCTAAAGAAACTCGATTTCATACCTCCATCTGAAACCAAGGATGAGAAGCTGAGCAATTTTGATGACAATTTGGAGCTTCACTTTTTATAAGGAAGAAACACGAGATGAGAGCCAAAGAAAGTCCAATTATCACAAACCAAATTGTCGCGATATAAGATTTTTTGATACAACTTATATTGCGATTATAGAGATGTCTACAAAATTTTGTTTATTGCCTAAACGTTTACAAAAAGAAAAATTTATTGCCTAAACTTATGTTGTGATTGGCATGACTTGGGGTTCTTACTTCTTATCAGAAGAGTTGGTCTCGGGATGGAAATCAGTGCCAGTGGATGATCCTGTTGTTCGAGATGCTGCTCATCATGCTGTTAAGACAATTCAGCAGAGATCTAACTCTCTCTTTCCCTATGAACTTAGTGAGATAGTCCATGCAAATGCAGAGGTGAGTTTCATTTTAATTGTTTGGCAAAGATATAAAGAGCGATTTCTGTTGATAATTAGATGTGGATATTTGGCAATTAATTTTGACATAGATTTTAGGCACAATCTTATCTGGGGTGAAGATAATAATGACTTCATTTTAACGCATTCTTAGAGTGAAAAAAAATACTTTTCTGAGAAATTTATTGTCTTGACATTAATATTTTTATTATTTGATCAACGTATTTAGAACGTATTAAATTGAGTCGAGTCGAGCATTGAATTTATCGAGTAGGCTAAAAAAAAGGTCAATATATTTTAAAAGTAAATAGCCAATATATAAGGTACAATATACTCTATATTCACATAGTTTTACTAGACAGTAGGATAGTAGCTTTTGGTGATTCTTTTGTCCAGTTTCAAATTTTCTTTGATGCTTTTCAAAGAAAATGTTGAATGTTAGTGGTCTTTGTCAAACTCTACACGAAGTAGCTCATTGTAATTTCCAGATTTTATTAGCCAATAGATTCTGAATATTTTATCTATTCAATATTTAATTTGCATCTTCTTCCAGCATAGTGTAGATCTTTTTATTAATTACTGTATTTAACTATTTCACAATTTATTAGCCAATAGATCCTGAATATTTTATCTAATTTAGGTTTTACGATATGAGAACAACCCATTCAGAATCAATTAATGATATATGAATAGTTCGCACTCAATTGATTCATGGGCTGTAATAATTTCAAGTTTTTTTGTCAAAAAGAGTTTTTTTTTGGCATAGTATGAACTTACAAATTACAGTAAATTTATTCAGGAAGATTTGGATGATTTGATGGATTTAAGTGGAAGATGGATCTCAATTTGTGTGTGTGTGTGTTTCTTATACGTGTCGTGTCGTTTGTTAGGTTCAGGATTCTGAACTGGAAAGATTGCACGCGGATAGGATTGCTTCGCTTAAGGTACGCAAACCGTGTTGTCAATACTCCAGGTAACTACTACCGGATCCGATTCGGTATTTTTTTTTTTTTTTGTCTTTTTTTTAAAACTTTTTTCCTGTGATTTTTAATTGGTACTTAGATTGAATATTTAAACACTGGAGTATAGACGACACGGTGTTGATTGGATTCCATTTTAGCATAAATAACCTTAGCTCCTTAGTTAGTCTATAATGATATTCTAATGCAGCATGAACATCAATTGTTGGGAGTACATGGTTTTCATAAGAATCAACGTCGGCCATTGGTACATTGTTGTTCCTTTTAAGTTTGGGCCATAGTATGAACTGCATCCAAACCGCTTACTTGCGATCAGGACTACGAGATGCAACAATTCTGGGTTTAAGACTCCCTTAGTATGAACCAACTACTTTCTCTAGATTTATTTGTTATTAATTTATATATTATTATTATTGATTTTTGTCTTCTTATGTAATTTTTTTAAAATCTAATATTATCTTTTTTTTTCATTCTAAAGACCTTGGAACACACAAACTTTCAAGAGTATGCTCGAATTTTTAGTTCAATTCTGTACATGGTCTATTTGGGAATCTGAGTCTTATTCACTTTCGCATTTCATATTTTTTTTCTTTCTTATGTAACTAATAATTCATGAGATTGTGTTTGTTCGGTCGTGTAATTAAACTTCAACATCATAAGTTCTTTGCAAGTATGTCCATTATCAATTCTATGTTTTACAATTTATTTTCAAGTTTTATATGTACATAAACTACTATCACTGCCTGCAATGTAAAATTTTGATATTAAGTCAATTTTATATTAATGTTTATTTGTATCTTTTATGTTTTTTATATATAAATTTCTTTATATATCTATAGTGTTGCTACCTAAGTATGACGTATATTCATGTTTTAATAGTTTATAATTTGAATTATGAAGGGCTTGGTCAGTACGGTTGTATCTTTATAAAAATTATTAAAACAATATTAAAGTTAATTTATTTATAAAATCATAATATTAAATCTTATAGATTTTATGTTGATTCACATTCTTTTCATTAAAAATAAAAAATATATTAACTACTAATTTGTTGTAAATGTATACTTTTATCATATATTTGTTTATTTCAATTTATATTAATGAACATTATAACAAATAATATAACTTATAAAATATATAACTATTTAAACTTTTATTTGAGATAGTACAAACAAAATAATTATTCAACAATTTTATTTTATTAAATATACAATTACTAAGTATTATATAATTCGCAGTTTACATACACTTTCAATATATTTTTTTATTTTTCTTATAATTATTAACACAAATAACTTAATAACAAAAATTGAAAAGTGAAATAATTAAAATAAAAACAAATATAATTATTTTTTTTTATTTAATTTTATTAATTATACAATTATTCATTTTTTATAATTTACACGCACTTTAATAACCAATAAAAAACGCTAGAAATTACTCCATTAATTTTAAAGACTTCAACAATTTTTTTATTTTCTATATGACATTATAAATATAAATAAATTAATCAAAATAGCTATTAAGATTTGAGATAGATAAAATACAAACAAACTAATTATTCAATAATTTAACTTCATTGACTTGATCATTCAATACCACAATTTAACTTTATTAGCTAATTGTTTTGTGTATGCTTTTTAGACATGTCCTACTTTAAACGAAAAAAAAACCTACATTATATTTTAAATAATAATAAAATTTAAATTTATAAAACAAATAAATTCAAAATTCCATTGTGATATAAGTTTAATTATCATATTTTATGATAAAATAAAATAATATGCGTTAAAAGATTAGTTTAATAAATTATAGCTAACGTGTAACTTTTCAGAAAATAACTCAGTTCATCTCTCGGGGTTGAGATTTTTATGTTGTTATAAGAATGAGAACGTCACAAATATGACCACTAATGTAATTTACAAGGAGGTATTTAGAAATTTACAATAAAATCGTACTACATTTTATTTATTTTTTTATTTTCTTTTTTAAAGTTTTATGTTTTTCGGTCAATAGATATTGAGTCATTTTAAATTAAATAACGAAATAAGTCCTTGCATAAAAATTAAACGGCGGGATTATGTAATGAAACTCGATTACACGGCTAGATTATGTAATGGAACTCGGTTGGTTGTGATAAAATTGGGAACCTACGTTATTGAAACGAAAGTCTTAGGAGGCGAAAACAAAGATAAAATTGTTTACATTCTAAGGTTGTCACTTACGCCTTCAGATTCAAAATTCCCCTTTCGATTTCAACGTCGCCAATGGAACAATTGTGATATCGTATTCTATGACAATTAACAAAAGTCAATGTCATATAGTAAATTATTTCCAATCTTCAATTTATGAATTAGCAACTTATATATATAATTAAAGCTTTCAGGTAAAGCGTAACTTTTACAAAAACTTTGTGGCTTTAAAGTTTTTTACCCATTTTTTTACTGATTTATTTTTTAAGAATACATTAAGTAATTGAATAAATTTAAAAATACGCATGGACCTATTTTCACGAAAGTAATTATATATCTATCAATATATATCTTGATTTTTAAATTATAAAATTAATATAAATAACAAACCATGTGAATCAGGACTTCTTATAGCATTTCAAGACTTCATAGATTTGTCTTTGTGTGTTATTATGTAGTTATGTTTCAAATTTTTGTGTCAAGAAAACATTTTTTTGTAAAATAACATAATAACATGGTTTATGGTAGAGATTATCTGATTCTTAGCCTGAATTTTGTCTTCCTTTTCTCATTTTTATTTTGTTTCCTAAGTTGTTTTAGATTTGTTATTTGTTCCGGTTCAATTTGTGAATTGTTATCTGAATTTGGTTAATTTTGTTAGTGCGTTGTTGACTCTATGTATGTTTGTGTATAACAAAATGTATTAATTGTTTTAATGCATTTAAAAAAAAACTTTCCATGTATTTTTTTATTTGTTTTCATTTTTTAAACAAATAAGTTAATAAATCTTTTTTTTATTAATTTTATTTTTATAATTATTTAATAAATCTTATAATTTTTTGTCATATGGATGATTTTGTTTATGTTGAGCAACATCACTTTTTTGAATATTATTTTTTATAAATAAATTAATAGAAAACTAAAAATAGAAATAATTGAAACACAATAAAAAATATTCATCAATTTAACTTAATATTAATTATACAATTATTCACAATCTATTATTCACACGGGTTATATTCTTCAAGCGCGTGAAAATCTCGAAAATCATTATAAATACAAAATTGAGGTAGAAAATCATTATAAATTCAAAACTGTGAACTTACATTATTGAGACGAAGATTTTAAGTGGCGAAAACAAAAATACATTATTTACATTCTTAGGTTGTCACTTATTCCCTCTGATTCAAAATTGTCATTTCTAATAGATCAGATTTAATATATTATTATCAATATTAATTTGGTATTTTTTTAATATATAAAATTAAATAATAAATTTTTATAAAGTAAATAATATTAAAAATAGTAATAGAATTTAATTATTTCTATAAATCGTCGTCTTACACAAAATTGATATATTAATCCTGAATCAACTACCTTTTTCGTCGAATTAGTCAAGTCAGCTGATGCCTACCTCTCCGAACAGGTCATCATGCTCTCCACCAAGGACACACTTTATGTATTTAGTTTAATTTGTTGTCATGTATCTAACTATTTAAATTATTTTTTTTTTGTTTATTAAGTATTTTTTAAAGGTATCAATGTAAGCATCTCCATTCATTTACTATATTTCATTTTTTATTTCAATTGTTTTTATAATTTAGAGCCATTTATGTTGTCATTATATCTTTTTCTTTGTATTTTTATATAAATATTTAGGTGTGTTGTACTTAGTGGCTATTAGTTTTATTACATTTTATGGGTGTTGTAGTGTCCTGTCACTAATCCTCAAGAGACTCTTCTGATGCTGGGAGGTAATTACTATGAAAAATATATAATTATTATTTGAAATTTATAATATTTCAGATATCATATTAATAGTGTAAGACTTATTTTTTTAAATTAATTATACTTTATTAATTTTTTTTAAATTTTTTATGTTGTAATAAAGAAATAATTTTTTATTTTTTCTTTTTTCTTAGAATAATTTATATTCCGTAAATATTGAAATTGTAATGGATTTTACAATTATACGATAATATAATGTTAATATAAAGATTCACACCGATTTTATGTTTCAATAGTGAAAATTTCAATCAAAACAGTGATAATTACTATAATTTAAAAACACTACAATTTTTTTTTTTATGTTTTGTATCTTTATAAATGTCAATATTATTAATTTGATTAATTATCATTAACAATTTATTAATTGTTAATATACGCTGTAGGTGTTTCATGGCGTCCTTCACAGTAGTAATATTCTCAAGTTCATTGTCGAAAACTCTTTTTGACGGGACTGGATCGTCAGGGTTCGAGTTACGCACCGCAGTTGAGGTCGTCGACGAGCTGTATAGTTGCATCGGCGAAGAAGATTTTGACTCGACTGTAAATCTTAAATCCATTTTCTATCATTCCAAGTTGTCAATGTTCTGATTGAGCTGCAATTAATGGAAACGTTGCCGAAAAATTGTGTCGGGCTACTCGCTAGAGTCATGATTTGGAACCATTCAAAGCCCAGGTAGACTTGGAAACTTAATTTATTTGGTCACCAATCGATTATTTCTCTATGTTTGATTCCGTAATTTATAGTGAAATAAATGATTTCAGTTATTTGTACATATCGTGCATTGCGTTTATCTAGAGAGAAAATTAGAGCCGACGGTGGAAAAAATATAAGTCGAGGATCGCTATTTAGGAGAAGTGAGTGAAAAATGCTATTTTCTAATTAAATATTTAAATTGTAGTTCATTCTTCGCTTAAATTTTAAATATTTTTATATGAATCGATTATTGTAATCATTCATCAATTCGTAAACCTATTTCTGCATTTCTACCTTATTACTGCATTTTGTTATTAATGATTTACAATAAATTATTTGTAAAATGTTTTTTTTCAGAGATCAGAGTAAGTTTCGTGTATGTTATGTTTATTTAATTTTTTTTCCTATTATATCAATATGTATTTGGAGATTAATTACATGTTAATGCCCTATTTTTTTCCATAAATTAAATATTATGTTTTCGATCAACGAGTATTCAAATTTATGTCTACTTTTATTTCTAAATAAAATATTGATTTTTTTTATAGAAATCGACATTTAACCCAAAATTGATATATTGATCCTGAATCAACTACTTTTTTCGTTAAAATAGTCAAGTCAGTTGATGCCTACCTCTCCGAACAGGTCATCTTGCTCTCCACTAAGGGCACACTTTATGTATTTAGTTTAATTTGTTGTCATGTATCTAATTATTTAAATTAATTTTTTTTTTGTTTATTCGGTATTTTTATAAGTTTCAATGTAAGCATCTCCATTCATATACTATATTTCATTTTTTATTTCAATTGTTTTCTGATAATTTAGAGCCATTTATGTTGTCATCCAATCTTTTTTTTTTGTATTTTTATATTAATATTTATGTGTGTTGTAGTTAGTGGCTATTAGTTTTATTACATTTTATGGGTGTTGTAGGGTCGACGGACACCAATCCCTCATGAGACTCTTCTGATGCTGGAGAGGTAATTACTATGAAAAATCTATAATTATTATTTGAAATTTCTAATATTTCAGATACCATGTTAATAGTTTAAGACTTATTTTTTTTAATTTATTATACTTTATTAGTTGTTTTTAATTTTTTTATGTTGCAATAAAGAAATATTTTTTTATTTTTTCTTTTTTTTGAGAATAATTTATATAAAAGTGTAATAGATTTCACAATTATAATATAATGTTAATATAAAAATTCACACAGATTATATGTTTTAAAAGTAAATATTCCAATCAAAACAATGATAATTATAAATTAAAATCATTACAATTTTTTTGTTATATTTTGTATCTTTATAAATGTCAATATGATTAATTTGATTAATTATCATTAACAATTTATTAATTGTTAATATAAGTTGTAGGTATTTGATGGCATCCTTCACCCGGAGTAATAATGTCAAGTTCATTGTCAAAAACTCCTTTTTACGGCACTGGATCGTCAGGGTTCGAGTTACGCACCGCGGTTGAGGTCGTCGACGAGCTGTATAGTTGCAGCGGCGAAGAGGATTTTGACTCGACTGTAAATCTTAAATCCATTCTCTTTCATTCCAAGTTGTCGATATTCTGATTGAGCCGCAATTAATGGAAACGTTGCCGGAAAATTGTGTCGGGCTACTCGCTACATTCATGATTTTGAAGCATTCAAAGCCCAGGTAGACTTGGAAACTTAATTTATTTGGTCACCAATCGATTATTTCTCTATGTTTGTTTTTGTTATTTATAGTGAAATAATTGATTTCAGTTAGTTGTGCATATCGTGCAATGACGTTTATCTAGAGAGAAAATTAGAGCCGACGGTGGAAAAAATACAAGTCGAGGCTCCCTAATTGAGAGAAGTGAATGAAAATACTATTTTCTAATCAAATAGTAAACTTGATGAAGTTTTAATTACTATTTAAGTTTTATAGTTGCGAAAATTAAGTCATTTTTTGAATATTTGGGAGTCTCCTATAATTTAGAGCTAATGTATTTATTTTTTGAAAAACTTATAAAAACTTATATTTTCAAGGATTCTATGGGTGCAATGAAATTTATTATTGGAAAATACTGAATTATTAATAGATTAACTGATTTTTTTTTTTGTAAATGTGAATATTAATGATACCAAATAATATTACACAAATAATATTAATGATACCACACTTTGTAAACTATGCAGTTGGAAATAAAATTAAGTTTATACTTAAATAATTAATATATAATGTTACTTATTAAGGTTCTTATACATTTGTAATTTTAGTTTTTTTTGTTGAAACTAATATACGTCATATTTTGTAGGTTGGGGTGTCAATTATGTTGTTACGAAATATCGACCACACAGCCGGATTATGTAACTGAACTCGATTGGTTGTGACAACATTGGGAACCTACGTTATTGAAGCGAAGGTATTAGGAGGCGAAAACAAAGATGAGATCGTTTACATTCCAAGGTTGCCACTTTTTTCTTCAAATTCAAAATTGCTTTTTCGCTTTCAACGTCGTCAATTCTCAATTATGATTTTGTATGATATGACCATAAACAAAAGTCAAGAACAATTTTTGTCAAAAGTGGGGATTCTATTGAGAAAGCCTGTTTTCACACACGGACAATTGTATATCGCAGTTTCAAGGGTCACTAACAGGGCAAGTTTGAAATTCTTAATATGTGACGAAGATGGAAACTTGACAAATAAAACTATAAATGTTGTGTACAGGGAGATTTTTAGAAATTACTCCATTATATAAAAAAATGAAATGGCTAGAAATTACTCCATAATAAAGTGGGTTGTCGTATCAACAACTTTAGTTTCAATTACTCCAAATTTTTTTTATGTCTAACTATATTTGAGGTTCGATTAATAGACATCTCAACCATCAATTACTCCAGATTTTTTTTGATGTCTAACTATATTTGAGGTTCGATTAATAGACATCTCAACCATGCGCATAACAACAGGAGTCATTCAGTTTTACCCTCACCCTTAGCGTCTGTCGTTAGTTCATGTTTGAAATTTGATCACAAGAAGTTGATAAGTAATTTCATAATGCCGACGATATTGATATTCAACAATTACAATTTACAGTCAAGATATGATGAATAATTGGTTTTGCAGGTTCTGACTATTTTCGGACCCTTAGCGTCTGTCGTAGTTCATGTTTGAAATTTGATCACAAAAAGTTAATTAGTAATTTCATAATGCCGACGATATTGGTATTCAACAATTATAATTTACAGTCAAGATATGATTAATAATTGGTTTTGCAGGTTCTGACTATTTTCGGATCTTATTTATTTTTGTCTATGACATATGCAAATCTACTGCAAAATATTTTCAACATTTCATCTTTTCGTATTTAATTTTGTTTTGCTAAGAGACATCTAAGCTTTTTTATTTCTAATTTCTTGATCTAACGCAGATTTTTATCTACGGCTACTCGGCGTATTCAGCCAGTTAGTTTGGTGAAAGGAGCTTACCAAAATCACTCCAAAAGGAGATCATATCAGATGCCATTCACTTTTCGGTCATCTTCCCTCCGGTCGATATCGAGGCATTTGGTTTTCTGAAAGGTAAAAGATCTCTATTCGATTGTTACATGATCCTACTAAATTATTTAATTTTCGATTAACAATTAAACCATTTGTAGATAGAGTTTAATATTTTTCTTTTGCATATCTATGAGTAAGTTTTTATTGTTTTATTATAAAAAGTATTTTGTTGCTTATTTGTTTTGTATTGATCAAATACAATGTTGGTATTTAATTTTAACATTTTAAAAAAATCTTTTGAAATGTACAGTAATTGTACGAAAGAAGAATCTTGAAGCTTACCCATATGATGACCGTGATTTATGGTAATTATAAAATTATTGTTAAAAGTTTGGAATGTCTTATGTTTTGTAACATAAATTTAATTTATTGTGACAAATTTTGCTAAGAGATGTCAAGATTGTATACCCCATGTTTTTCAAGAATAATTAGTTTAGAATTTGTTTAAATCATATAAAAAATCAAGTTTATACTTCAATAATTAATATATAATCTTACTTCTTACTTTTGTTATAAATTTACGGCAATTTAAGTTTTTTGGTGAAGCTAATACACGTCATGTTTTATAGGTTGGGGTGTCGATTATGTTGTTAAGAATATTGACCACACCACCGGATTATGTAACAGGACTCGATTAGTTGTGACCAAGTTGGGAAACTACTTTATTGAAGCAAAGGTTTTAGGAGGGGAACAACAAGACGAAATCGTATACATTCCAAGGATGGCGCTTTCTCCTTCAGATTCAAAATTACCTTTTCGATTTCAACGTCGACAATTCCCAATTATGATTTCGTATGGTATGACCATAAATAAAAGTCAAGGGCAGTCTTTGTCAAAAGTGGGGATTCTATTGAGAAAGCCTATTTTCACACATGAGCAATTGTATGTCGCAATTTCAAGGGTCACTAACAGGGCAGGTTTGAAATTCTTAATATGTGACGAAAATGGAAACCTGACAAATAAAACTAGAAATGTTGTGTACAAGGAGGTTTTTAGAAATTTGCACTAAATTTAAATTGTACTTATATTTTTTTTTCTATGTTTTGGAAGTCTAAAAGTTTGAGTTTGTTTATTTTTTAAATCAAAATATGTATAAAACAAAAATTATTGTACAAAAAATTATGCATACATACTTAAATTAAGATTTAAATAAATCCGGTAAGTGTTTTGAGTAAAACCTCCCAGTGCAACGCACGGGCAGAACAAACTAGTTTTATTTTAATTTATTTTGAAAAGAATTTAATCAATTGAAGTGAACAAGTGTTAAATAAATTGAATTGAAACGAATTAAAGTGAAATATACATAAATTAAATTAAAAATAACAAATAGTTAACAGTAATATTTTTTTTCTAAAATTATACTATGAGCAAAAAATAAACAATTATCAACGGAATAAACACTTTAACAATTTTTTTTAAATTCAAACTGAATAATGATCAATTGAATAAACATTTGAACAAAAATATATATTTTTTTATTCAAATTTTATATGTAACATTTTGATTTTTTTTAGATAGGAATAAACAATCAATGCATGACACATATAATCTTGAAATTTCTACCATTTATGAAAAAATACAAATTTAGATATAAAATGCATATTTAGTCATTTTAAGATGACTTAAACAACATATTTATATAAATAATTTAATTATTTATTAGTACAACAATCACAATTTTTTCACGTTTTTGCTCGTATCCACACTATATACACAGATTCTCCAAATTTTATTAATTAAATAACAACAATAATCAATGACAAAAAAAAGCAAGCAATTTGAGTAGAAGAAAAAGGCATAAGATTAAAAAAAAAAAAAGTGAGAGGAAGAAGAAGAAGGCTTTGGTGTAGAAAGTAAGCGCCAAAAAGGCCGCCCCCAATTCTCAATTCTGAAAGACGAATTTTGACGTCGGATTCTGTTTGTCTGAGCATACATAAATTGTGTGTTTGTGAATTTCGTCTAAAACCCATCCCCAAAGACTCCGCCTTTACTATTTATTTACCACCGTCATCACTCCCCATATTTTTTTTCCTCTCTCGCACAAATCTTTTCCCATCTGTTTCATTAATTATTCTTCCGGGCTCTGAGCTGTATACAACGCCCTGACTCTGCATTCCCAAAACGGCGCCGTTTCTGTTCTGTTCAAATGTAATTCGATTCAACCTTTTCTTTTTTGTTTGATTGGGCTCAACTTTAATTCTTGTTTTTCATTTTATTGGAATCGAGTTTTGGAGTTATGTTGATGAATTGAACAAGTTCAAAGCAGTTTTTTTTCTTAATTTGTAAATAAAATCTGGGTTGAATGATTGGTTTCTTGATTGAGACGTTGGTTGATTCTTTTATGAAATCGAGTTGTGGAATTTGAGTGTAAGAATTTCATCTGGAAATCAACGTTTCTTGTTTCAATGTTTTTGGCCTTTTGGGTGTTTATTTAGGGTTTTACATCCAAGGGCTACCCCCACCCCCCTAAAAATCATGTTTTTTCTACTCATGTGAATTTCTGCAAACTTTAGGGCACACGAATTTGAGTGAAAACATTGATCCTTTTTTTTTTTGGTTTTAACCTCATTTCCAACGGGCCTTGCATTGTTTTTATCATTCCTGTTTTTTACCGTTTAGGTTACAACCGTTCCCAGATATGTATTTGTATCGAACATGGAGTTTTCTATGTCAAATCAAGAAATACAGACTTTATTTGGATGATTTAAAAAGAGAGGATAAAACACGTGATCATTTAATTGTTATCATGGCCCCTTCATCTCCTTATAAGTTGGCAATATATGAAAATTAATCACTTTACAATCTGTTTGCAAGTTTTAATTTGGTATTGGTCAGGAGAAATATATGGTATGTTCATCGTTAATCTTAAGTGCTTACAGATAATGCAACTTAATCTTTGTTTTTATTATTGTTGTATATTCTGTTTCCCGCGTATATTCCCGGTTGATTTTGTTTTTTTCCCCTGAGCTTTGGTTTTCGTAACGACTAGTGTTTTATTTTCTCCATAAATACTCACTTACTAATTTATTTTTCCTTTCATGTTTGTTTCAGAAATTGGTCATTTGCCCGAAATGAGTCAAATGACCAACAAACCCCCAGCCGTTGGCATGCAGGTAAAGCATAGTATTATTGTTTTTTTTTTTTTGGTTTTTTATTTTTTTATTTTTTTATTTTTGTATGTGCAGCGATTATAAAATTGATGTTTGGGAGTAAATATTATCCATGTTTCTGAATTTCAGTCCTTTCTGTATGAAATATAGATACATTTTCATTGTGATTTTACTTCATGAATTCATCTCACAATAATTCGTCTTGTGGCATCCCCCCTGATAAATAGCTTGCTCTAGTTTTTGTTCTGTTTCTATTATGTAATTTATTGCTGAAAGGTTTGTATGTTTCTTTGCCTCTTTTCACGCGGGTGTTGAAAAAAAAAGACTGTTCGGCCTCCTATAATCGGTCACATGCCCCCCTTAGCAAATCCTCCCCCTCCTATGTCGATGCAAGTAAGTTTTCCGTTTCTTTATTGTAAAGATTATCTTTGAATTTTTTTACAGTAATTGTATACTAACTATACTTCAATTCATGTCTTTTAATTGTTCTTTATCTTTATAGTTTCGGCCTGCAGTTCCACCGCCACCACCTCAACTACAATCATCGTATGTTACAGTGCCCCACCAACAATTTCAGCCGGGTGGACACTTGAATATGGGGATGCCACCTCATCCTCAGTATCCTCAAGCGGTGCCACATCAGCCCTTACAGCAGCCTCTTCAAAGACCTGGTCTGCTGCCAGTGCCGCCGCCACATGCCCAGGGACAGGCTCAAATGTCTAATAACTTCATGCCTACTTATGGTGGTCCCAGTTTCTCTCATATGACATACAATGTAAGGGGATTTTATTGATTGTTTATCGAAGATGGTTACAAAATCTAATCCTATCCTTTAGGTCTAAGTTATTTACAAAAACAAAAATACCTATAACATTTAAACACTATCTCTTACTTGATGTTAGTTGATTTGGCTGATTTGCTAACATTGACAAATATTTTACAGTTACACCCTCAACTCTTCAAATACAAAATGCCTTTTTTCGTCCCGTCTGTACAATGTGAAATGTAGGTGTAAAAAGTAAAAAAGTACGACTTTGGGTTACGTGTAATATTTAGAAAATTATATGGATGTAATTAATAATTATAATAATATTTGATGACAAAATGTAATTTGGATAGTTAAAGGATGCTACTTTTTGTAATTTCCAAGATTAGATTTTCTTATTCGTGTAATCTTGCGAAACTTCAGGGGTAGTCTTTGTAATTTTATCCCTTATTTATATTGCGTTGGTAGCAAGTTTATCGTCCATCGTTATCTATTCCATTTTTAATTTAAAAAAAAAAATGCAGTTACAGTCATCATCCGGTGGTCAACCGCAAATAAACGCGGTCCCCACACCCCAGCAACTTCCACCTATGCCTCAGCCGGACCCCCCCAGTTTCGTGCAGCCTTGGTTCTCCACCAGGAATCAGAACTTGCAGTCGGTTATGCCCATGCAACAGGCGGTAGAAGTACAGAGCGGTGGAGAACAGACGTGGTTACCGAGTGGGGCCCAGAGTATAAAGCCTGTGACTCCTTTGCAGCAGAATGGGGAGCAGAATAATGCTGCTGTGCCCACACAGTGGCTTCCAAATGGGAATCAGAACGTGCAATCCAGTGCTTCTCGGCAAACTGAAGGCATTAGTGCTGACGTGGTCAGTAGTCGGAGAGAGTTCAATGAATTTTCTTTAATATACTTTCTGTTCTCATGTCAAAAAAAGAAGATTTTACATTTTTTTTTCAGGGGAAGAATAATGCGATCGACCTAGCCAAAAAGGCTTCATCAGATTGGAAGGAGTATACATCTCGTAATGGAAAAAGGTATGTTATTGTGTGTATGTGACTTCTTTGTTTTTGGAAAATGTATGCTATAGGATATGCTAGTTTTTATTTTTGTACTTTTCTTGATATGAATAGTGGATTTCGAAAATGCTAATCATACATGAACTCTTTTTATATCCCTTAAAAGTACTATAGAAAACTCTGATTATCTCCCATAAAAAAATATCCACATGTTTATTTGGAAGTATATCACAAAGGGTTTCCCATTAAATGTATCCATCTACAATTTTATTATTATTAGTGTGTGCGTTAGATTACGACACGTTTTAATTTGCAGATTTTATTACAACAAAAGGACAAAAGTTTCTTCGTGGGAGAAGCCTGTCGAATTGATGACGGAAATCGAGGTGGGTCCCTCCAGATACCTTACCTATTTTGCATTTTCCTGACTTGCGAAAGGAAGTATAATAAAATATCAAGTGGAAATAAGTCGTGAAAAATATCAATTACTTATCTTTACTTTGAAATTGGATCTTCATGCTTGATTTATTTTCCTAATTCTGTGTACCATATTGAATTAATTTAGTGTTTATTCCCACAGAGGGCTGATGCATCTACTGACTGGAGAGAATTCACTTCTCCCGATGGAATAAGGTGTTTATATTTTTATTTCTCCTCTGTATTAAACATTTTATTTCCTTTCTATTTCAAAGGATCACATATACTATTCGTTTATATGAATTTTACGCTGACTTGTTTACATTTTCTTAAGATATTACTATAATAAGGTCACCAAAAGCTCCAAATGGGCTATTCCAGATGAAGTCAAGGTACTTTATAAATAAGACTAAAACCTAATGAAGGCCGGTTTATTTAAAATATTTATGGATACTATTTGTGTGTAGTTGGCTCGTGAGAGAATGAACACCGCTCCGTGGGAAATAATAACAACAGCCACAAATGTAAATTCAATTCATGTGATGGAGGCATCTATTCCGGTTCCGAATAATTTATCTCTTCTGACGCAAGAAATGGCACCGAGCCCAGTTACGGTGATACCTGTCGTTAATCCAGAAAGGTCATTGGGCACACAAGACGAGGTTGCTAGTTTAAAACCAGATGACTCAGATGACATGCAAGCTCCACCGGAAATTACCACATCAGTGGCTGAACTGGACACACCTGTGCCCATAATTACACCAATGTATGGACATTTTTTCTTATTCTTTTTTTCAGCAAAATAGTAAAATTAGTCCCTTAACTTTCAGACTGTACCAAAATTGTCCTCGTAAAAACCATTTCAGAATCATTATGCTACCGCCCTCGATTTAGATTGAGATGTAAATTATCTTCTGTTTCAGGAGAATATCTGATGCGTCGCCTCAAGAAGATCAACCATCTTCTACAATAGATCTTATGGGGAGTGCAGAGGTATATATGTGTTGCTACTGGCTACTTTCATATAGTTACTTTTCGTTGTGTCTATATGTTGTTAAAGCTTATGTTTTTTTTCCTTTTTTTTTATGGGCATTTGGCATAACCTGAATGATTAATTATTCGAATGCAGGAAGCCAATAAAAGTTTGGAAATTTCTGGAAGCGAAGGCAATAGTGTATTGGAAGAGAAGGTGGAGCATGGGCCTCTAGTCTATGAGAGTAAAGAGGTATTTTATAATTGATAATGCATTTATATGCAATTTCAACGTTTTCAATTTATAAGAAATTTTTAATGCTGTCAAGATAACAAAATGTATAATCTTGAGCCCTTTTCTGATACGAATAAAATTAGAAGTTGTTGGTCATTGCTTTATTGTTTATGTTTTTAATCTACTTTGTTTTAAATATTCAGAGTGCTTATTATATCAATGATTTCCGAAAAAAAATGATTTAGTTATTTGGAGAACATAATATTTTATTAGTTTGAGTATCTATTTTGTGTTTGGTTTAGGATGAACATAGTAGATTTCGGAGGTCCATTTTTCTCAAAATTTATTAATAATGAGTCAATGACCAACTAATCAGCTATCTTCAATTCAATGGGTGATATTTTATTCAAGTGCAAATTCTCTCTCTCATGCTTTTAGTTTCTGAATGTTTGCCTTAGGATGCAAAGAACG
The DNA here is from genome assembly GCA_954870475.1 of Euphrasia confusa. Lineage (NCBI taxonomy): Eukaryota > Viridiplantae > Streptophyta > Magnoliopsida > Lamiales > Orobanchaceae > Euphrasia > Euphrasia confusa. Next base: position 10,956,473 of record OX940956.1, read on the forward strand.
CTTTTAAAGCTCTTCTGGAATCAGCAGATGTGGGGTCTGACTCGAACTGGGACCAGGTCTGTTGCTTGTTATCTGTTCAGTTCTTCTAATGAATTAGTTGGGAAATATTCTAAGTACTCAATTATTTAAGCAGGCCATGAGAGTGATTATAAATGACCGTAGATATGGTGCCCTAAGGACTATTGGAGAGAAAAAGCAAACATTCAATGAGGTAAAGGTTTTTAAGTTGTTTAAACGGCTGCATGCTGTTATTGCCGAATAATTACTGGTTTTCGCCGTTACAGTTTATGGCACAGAAGAAAAAGCAAGAAGCCGAAGAGAAGCGTGCCAAGCAGAAGAAAGCAAAAGAAGATTTCATGAAAATGTTACAAGTATGTTAAATATAATTCCCTTGCAGTTTGGCCTAATTAAAAAAGCAACCAGCTAATTTTCAAAATGAAAATATGAACGTTTGATATTTTATCGCCTTACATTTGCCCCTTTCATTTCAACCTTGTTACATCTATAAATTCTACTGTACTACATTATAATATCTCGGGCATTTCTGTAAATTTGAAACTGTTCATCTAATAATTTTGGTTAGCTCTCATCGCCTTTTTGCAATGATACCACTTTCTAACTTCAAAGGGCGCATCTAATCCCATCATTTTGCTACATTTTTAGGGTCATCCATCTTTCAAAATTACTAAAGTACACTGGTTACATAAGAAAATATATATCATTTATAAAAATATATTAGCGGTAGTCCCTTTATTTCAACACTGAATCAAACCTTAGGGGTATTTTGCAATTTACCTCTTCTTGATTATCCTACATTCTTATGTTAAAAGCGCCTCTGATCACATATCTCTGTTCCTTAATATTCTCAGGAATCTAAAGATGTGACATCATCAACAAGATGGAGGTTTGTCTTTCTGTCTGTCTTTTCGCATGTGTGAGTATGTGGACGTGTTATTCTTGCTTGGACCTAAGATTTATTTCTTCAATGGGTTATTTTTGCAGCAAAATAACATCTATGTTTGAAGAAGATGAGCGTTTTCAAGCAGTTGACCGAGTTAAAGACCGCGAGGAGCTCTTTGAAGACCATTTAGAGGAGCTTAAGATAAAGGTAATTTATTTTGATACAAACTTTATCTATTCTAATTATTATTATTATTATTATTATTATTATTATTATTATTATTATTTCTTGTAACCTGTGATTTTTTTTCTTTTGCACATGGTTTATTTAACTTGATTAGGAACGAGCAAAGGCTTTGGAAGATTACAAGCGTCATAAAGTAGAATATTTGGAGTTCTTAAAATCTTGTGACTTCATCAAGGTATTTTTAGTTCTTTTTATATTTTCGTTAGAGTTGGAAAAATGGGTAGGCCGACCGGGCAACTGAAAAATCAGTCAGCCCCAGGGATGAAAATTACAAAGGAAATGACTCAGGCCAGCCCAACCTGATTGGGTTCAACAAATTGTAGCCGAGTCATGGTGAAAATTGGCTAGGCCCGGCTAGGTTTTGACAACTCTAGTTTTTATGAATCCTCCTCAGATAATGTTGTAATGATATGATACCACTCTTTCTCTTCCATTACTTACCAGGCGAGCAGCCAATGGAGAAAAGTTCAACACCGCTTGGAAGATGACGAGAGATGCTCACGCCTTGAAAAAATAGAACGCTTGGAAATCTTCCAGGTAACACTCTTAATTGTATATTTATATTGACCTCTAAATCAAAAGATCGTAGCATGAGTAAGTTGTTGGATTTGTGAGTTGTGATTGCTATAATGCTATGTGCTGATTGCTGAGTTGGCATGTTTCAGGAATACACGCGTGATTTGGAATTAGAAGAAGAAGAAAAGAGGAAACTGCAAATGGTTAGCAAAATACTCTTTGATTCTCTCTATGGGTGTGGTTCATCAATTTGATAGTATCTGTTTACACGAACTTGTTTATTTATTGGGTTGATTGTAAAACTACCCCTGAATTTTATCTTAGTTTTATAAAATAACTCGTTGAGGTATATTTTCGCCTTGCAAAATTGCACTCTGAAGAGGAGTATTTTATATTTCACAAAACCTCAGTGGTGGTTTTTGAATTAACCCTTATTTCTCTCTCTTGAAACATGAACAATGATTGGAACAGGAGGAAACAAGGAAAACCGAGCGTAAAAACCGTGATGAGTTTCGGAAGCTGATGATGGAACATATTGCCAGTGGCATTCTAACTGCAACCTGTCATTGGCGAAGCTATTGCGTGAAGGTTCTTTTTCTTTTGTTGCTTTCTTATGGGATTGTAAAATTGAAGCTTTTTTTGTAAATACACAAACCTTTCTTTCTTGCCTCCTTACGTCTGAACTTTGATATTTGATTTTAGGTTCAAGATTTTCCTGCCTATCTGGCTGTGTCTTCAAACAAGTCCGGTTGTACCGCAAAAGATCTCTTTGATGATATTAAAGATGACCTTGAGAAACAGGTAGATATGAAAACTGAATTCCTAATATTTTTTGAGGTGATAAACTAGTCATCATAGTACATAGTATTGTTTTTGTTTTGAATTTAAGGATCAATCAAGAACATGGTACTGCCATTTATCGTCTCTCATACTTAAAAAAAACGTGACATTGCTTGCTATACATGTACATAAATTTTTTGTTGGATGATTGAATTGCAGTATTCAGAGGATAAGGAGAGAATAGAAGAAGCTATGAAGAATGAAAACATATCCTTGTCGGCAACTTGGACGCTTGGAGATTTCAAAAATGCAATTTCTAAGGAGATAAGCGTGAAACCAATATCAGATATCAACTTCAAGGTATGCATTCCTTCGATGGAAAACTATTTTAGAACAAGCCACCTAGACGGCAAGCTCAACCTAGAGTCTAGGTACCGTCTAGGCCGAGAATTTTTTAACAAGGATTATGCATCTAAAACTATTTTTCATTAATAAAGAAAGTGATAATCAATCCCCCCCAACAATAGAGTTGTTTTCTAAAATGACGAAAGGACCCTTTTGGCGAGAACTAAAGCAAACTGTTAGGTGCTTTCACGAAGTTTCTAAATAGGCTTTTCAGGCAGCTTTCTCCTCTCTCTTTGCTTTATTGCTGTTGGACATCCAGGCTAACTAAGTCCAAGAGCCATCCGATAAAAATATAAATCAATCTACATAGAAAAAAATAGAATCGTTAAGTACTCTAGTCTTGACAGTTTCCCTTTTCGATTGATGAAGCGCGGGCCCAGTGAGCTTAATTTTCTTTAAAATTTGAAACTTTTAATTATTATTTCTCCCGTAATTAGCTCAACTCCCCCCACCCCCCTGTGGTCTTATAATTATACCACAAAAAATGATTTTTTTCTTCGTAATTCCTAATATTACTGTTATTGTTGACCTTTGTAAAGTCTGATGTTTAAGTCAACCATCTTGCAGCTTATATTTGATCAGTTACTAGAAATAGCGAAGGGGAAAGAGGAGAAGGAAGCTAAGAGGCGGAAGCGGTTAGCTGAAGATGTTCGTATTTTCCTTTTTACTTCAAAGGTATCGATCCACACTTGTTGTCCATCAGTAATTCAAAAGCTCTTCACTTATATTAGTATGTGATTATATTTAATTTTGGATATAATAAACAGGAGATATCATCGTCTTCAAAGTGGGAGGACTGCAGACAACTTGTTGAAGGGAGGTAAAGCAGTTTATTAATTTCAGAGATTTAATTTCATTTCACTTTTATTATTTCTGTTTTGTCGAATTCATTTCTCTGTTTTAAGTATGAATTTATGCTCATGGGCAGGTTCAACGGGGAAGAGAGCTTTCTAGAGGAAATTTTTGATAAATGTATTCTCGAACTTAAAGAGAAGGCAAAAGAGAAGGAGCGAAAGCGAAAAGAGGATAAGGTGTGATAGCATTTCATAATTTGTATCTTGTATTGTTCATAGTTATTCGTTTTTAGATTTTTCTATGTATCATTGCTTAGATCTTACCTGAACTTGCTCTACGTGGACAAACCTCAGCAGGTTAAGAGGGAAAGAGAGAGAAAGAGTAAGGAAAAGGAGAGGGACAGAAGAGATAGAGACAGAAGAGGGATGGTTGAAAAGAGGAGGGATAGAGATAGACGACGTAAGACGGATGAAAGTGACAGCGATGGGTCTGGGTCGTATAGTCTTGAAGAGAGCAAAAGGTCGCGAGACAGAAATGCCAGTAAGAGGCATTATCATAGGAGGCATACAGGTTCACTAGATGGTACGAGTTTGGAAGATGAAGATAAAGACCAGTCGAGGCCCCGTAAACGTAGCGTGGATTCCAAGAGGTCGAAACAGGTATTCCCCGCTAACGAGTTCTCTGAGGCATGCTAAACTTGTACTTTTACAAAGAAACCCAAACATCTTCAAAAATTACAAAAGTACCCCTTTCAGAAGCAAAAAAACACTTGAAGTTCCAACCCCTCACAATTTTATATCTCTAAAGGTATTTTGCAATTACTCATTTTGGACTATATTTGTAATATCCTAAGAGGTGCGTCGGTGATTTTGGTAATTAGATCAAATCTCAGGGTTTTTATAATTTATCGTGATGACAAATTTACGATTTGGTATCTTATAATTTGACAGACGGAGAAGGATGGTGAGATGGGATCTGAAAGCCAGAGCAAGAGACACAAGATTGATCGTCAAACTCGGGATAGCTCTGATAGGTTTCCTGCCATTCATCACGAGGAACATCAAGATGGTGACGTGGATGAGGACGTAGAGGTAAATTAGCGCAATTTGTATGTTTTGATGTCAGTTGAAACGTTGAAGTAGATGAGGGGATATGATTTTATATTTTGATCTGTAACCGATGCCCCGGTTAATATATACTGTATTTCTATATACATCCTGCTGAGATATTCCGATCTTCCTAAGTAGACATGTCCGACAAGCTCAGACAACCGAGCAGGACAGTCTGTGTTTCGGAATTCAGCCGAAGTTCCGACTGGAATAGAATCGGCTAGAAATCGAGTGTTGAGCGTGGTGTGGTGTTTTTTACTTAAATGGAGTATTAAATATTACTCCCTCCTTTCAAAAACACTTTTATTTTGATTTAATTTTTTTTTATTAATTTTTCACAAGTGTACACATTTTAAAATGAAAAAATAATTAAAACACTACACTCACAATATATAATTCTAAGAGCTACATGTGATTCTATTTTTATAACAATACTTTCATTGTCATGAAATTGAATTATCAAAAGTACTATTTTTATATTCTCTTTGTTCAGTGTTTGTCAATTTTTTTTAATTTTTTTAATTTACAAAGAAAGCTGATAAACGTTTTAAAAATTGTAGGTCAAGTCAAAGTTCGTGTGAGTTGATTTGCGACTTAAAAAAAATATACAAAGAATTAGTACTCACAAAAGCGTCAATCCATGCAAATTTCTTGTTTCAAGTACACCCAAAACTTATTAAATAATTTCAATTTATTTCATATTTATTTTGAAATTTTACCAAACTCAAAATTGCTGGACTTTTTCTTGAAAAAATATTTGGTTCATAATTGATATTGCGGAAAGTATTTTTTATTATATTTTAAATTTAAAAATTAAAATAATTATTTATTTTTAGAATATACTCTTTCTGTCTTAGAGCTTGTTGTTTTTTTACCGTCCAATAAATATGAAAAACTAAAAAAAAAATTTAACTATTAAATTTTATTTTAGAAATATTTTCATAATTTTTGTATACTGTTTATCATATTTATTGAACGGTCAAAAAAGTCAACGTGACTATAGCTTTGGAACATAGGGAGTACATATTATTGTTGATAGTTCAATAGTATTGGAGCATAATTTCTTTTTAATGAGCTCGTTGCTCGAAGCAATGTCGTAGATGTGGATTCATGTCATCACATTTTCGGGTATGGTCAAGCAATCTACTACGGAGTACTTGTTTTTGTAATTAATCTTTTAGTAAATTCAGTAAGTTTGTTTTTGTAATTAATCTTTTAGTAAATTCAGTAAGTTGGATTTAAGAGATGTTTTTCTTCAACATTTTAATGATTTATGTGTGTATGAAACTAATTCAAATTTAGAATTAATTAGTTTGATAATTTAAAATTTTATCACAACGGACTATTTGATAATTGATAATGCACTATCTGAATTAGACACAACTCTTTTAATTGGTTAAATAAATAAAAATAATAAATAAAAGTAAAATTATACTGTATTTCTTTCCAAAAATAATAAAAGAAAAACGTATCACGTGAACACGCAACTTTTATTTATTTTAGTTGGAGTATTTATTTTTACTTAATTACGAAGTTTCCGCAACGCGCTTTCTAGTTGATTTACATTATTTACCAATTACACTAGTAATTATTTAATTACTATTTTTATACACCCGCTTTTATAAACCTCCCTCACCCCACTATCCGCACAGGTTTCTTCTGTTCTTCTTCTCCCCCTTTTTTTTCCTTTCAATTTCACAGAATTTAATTTGAAGGAAATCATGAGTTACTACAACCAGAACCAACCCCCTGTCGCTGCGCCTCCAACTCAAGGCAATTCGCGCGCTCTGTTTTTTTTTTTTGTTTTTGTTTTTGATCGATTGTGGATTTTCCGTTAATCGATTCGTTCTGTGCGCAGGTTATCCGCCGGAGGGCTACCCGAAGGATGCGTACCCGCCGCAGGGGTATCCTCCCCAGGGTTATCCGCCGCAGGGGTACCCACCTCAGGGGTATCCGCCGCAGGGGTACGCCCCACAGTACGGCCAGCCGCCGCCGCAGCAGCAGCAACAACAGTCCAGCGGCGGTTTCATGGAGGGATGGTACGAGATCTCCGCCGATCTCTAGATTATTTCCTCGTTTTTTTTACTGTTTTCGTCGTTTCGGTGCGAGCGCGATTCAGATCTGTCGCGTTTGCTGTTGGTCCGATGAGTTCGCCGGCGAGTCAACGCGATTTGATTTCCGGTTGTGGAATACCGAAATTACCCTCGTCTGGATACGATTTTCACAATGTTATAGTAGTAGAGTATATTATTTCCATAGTTAAAGAATAAATGTGCTAAATAATATCTGTCTGGGTATTGATTGTTTTGCAGCTTGGCCGCCCTGTGCTGTTGTTGTCTCCTGGATGCATGTTTTTGACGAAGACGAGACGAAGAAGGAGATGCATTTTCTCAGATCCTAAAACTCCATTGTTATCAATTCTATCTCTGTTTTTCTTTTTCTTTTTTATAAATAAGTTGGAAGTTGACTCAAATTTGATTCATGTACCTGTTGTTTTTATTGCTCTAATGTTTCAAAAACAAATCACTATAATCTAATACATCAAATTATAAATAAAACATTCTAAATCTGGAAATTCCCAAAAGAGTTGCATAAATGAAAGAGTACAGATTCTTGATTTTGAAATTGTTGTGTTCTTTACGATGCTATGACGCCACTTGTTGCGATATTGAAACTAAATCTCTCACGGCTCTCGAAATATATATAAGATGCGAAGAAAAGATAAACGAAAAGAACGAACACACGAATTTACGTGGAAACCCAAAACACGGGAAAAAACCACGGGAAGAAAGAAATCCACTACATCGTTGAGGCTTACAATAATTCACTCTATTGCACTCTATGATTTTCGTCTACCGGAGAACCCCAATTTATAGGTGTAGCAAACCTATCAAATTGGAAACAATTAGAATTAGGAATAAATCTTTTTCCTAATCTATGAATCCTAAATTAATAAGAAATATAATTATTCTTCCTAAACAATAAACGACTAAAAAAGGAACCATTAATAAACTCATTCGCAAATTGGAAACCTCCGCCTCGAAACAAATCGGCTTCCGTGTTGCGATTGCCTTAACAGCACATTCCACGTGACTTTATGATGTCATCAAGTGACATCACGAATTCCACCCACACAATTAAATCCGTAATGGAATTAATCAATTTCTTAAGGGATGAATTCGCGTGAACATGTCTCGTAAAGTCGTGTTACCTTTTTATAACGATTCGAGTCATACTCTAACAAATCTCCACCTTGACGAGAATCCCCGCGACTCCAAGCCGTCAACCTCCAACGATCATAGACCAATTTTTCTTCTTCCACCCAGCCCCGCAGGACTCACTCAAAACATGAGCAACCTAAGTTTGAACCGCACCAAACTTAGTACAAGAATGCGAAGTTGCACCGATCATCCCTTGGGTACCACCAAGCTCTATGACCTCCACGCAATCTCCATTCTCAAATCTCGCCTTCCCACTACTATCAGCACTACCTGCATTCGCTAATCATCCAGTGCTATCCATAGTACGCCTAGGCTCGATTATCCAAATTTGAATACTATTCGGGTTAGTATTCCCGGTGTCCCCGACACCAACATACATGCGCATGACTTTTAAAACCAAGGTGATCCCGACTCACCTTCCAGCGAATGACTTCCTTGGGCAGAGGCAGTTGCCCACTTGGTAATTGTGTTGCCGCATAGCTCATACAATTTACCAAATCTTTCTCTCGCCTCGCAAAATAAGTTGCCCCGACTTACTTTCAACACTCCACCTTTACAGAAGTTGGTACTCATTCGGTTCTAAGGTCTGAGAGAGATAAGATTATCATTCAGGACTGGAACGTACCTTGCAGTACCGAGGGTTCGAATATGCCCATCGACCATCTTGATTCTCACAGTTCCCGTGCCGCGTATCTTACACGATGTGTCATGCCACATGACCACCGATCAACCGACACCATCGAACATCTAGAATCCAAGATCCACCCCTCACACGTTCACCAAATCAGAGACAACCAGGAGTTCCACATCGATGAAACCTCCTTCTCCGGAATCGGCCACCTTCGATTCCTTTCTCCGATTCATCAGGGCCTGACAGTCCCCCTTCATGTGGACCTTTTCCTTATAGTAGTGACAAACCCCCTAGAATTTCTTTCATGCTCCACCTTGGATATTAAGAAATTCACCTAGATTTTCACCACGTCCCTTTTCTTGCAGTAATGACAAACCCCCTGGAATTTCTTCATCTTTGCCCAACCCTGGACACCAAGATATTCCCCCGGATTTTCACTACTCAAAACCTCCTTCATCGTCTCCCTCGATCGCAAAGCCGCGACCGCATGAAACAAATCACCGGAGGGATAGAGTGCAATTATACCTCATCTTTCTATTCTTCCATACCTTCTCTTATGGCTCCATCGCGCTTGACATCATTCATGCCCCAGCAACGCATCATCAAGATCCATGTTGGTTAGAACCACTGAACCAACTCCACCTTGAACCGCCATGAAGAGAACCACGTGTTCCGATCTAACACCGAATATCAACCATCGTCGCCATCTCCCAAAATATTCTCGAGCTCCACCTGGATCTAGAAACACCAATATCCGCAACGCCCGCCTTGTATGGATTCCCCGTCCGGGATCCCCACGAAAGCTCTTGATAACAGGTCACAGGATCGTAACCTAGCTCTGATACCACTTGTTGTGTTCTTTACGATGCTATGACGCCACTTGTTGCGATATTGAAACTAAATCTCTCACGGCTCTCGAAATATATATAAGATGCGAAGAAAAGATAAACGAAAAGAACGAACACACGAATTTACGTGGAAACCCAAAACACGGGAAAAAACCACGGGAAGAAAGAAATCCACTACATCGTTGAGGCTTACAATAATTCACTCTATTGCACTCTATGATTTTCGTCTACCGGAGAACCCCAATTTATAGGTGTAGCAAACCTATCAAATTGGAAACAATTAGAATTAGGAATAAATCTTTTTCCTAATCTATGAATCCTAAATTAATAAGAAATATAATTATTCTTCCTAAACAATAAACGACTAAAAAAGGAACCATTAATAAACTCATTCGCAAATTGGAAACCTCCGCCTCGAAACAAATCGGCTTCCGTGTTGCGATTGCCTTAACAGCACATTCCACGTGACTTTATGATGTCATCAAGTGACATCACGAATTCCACCCACACAATTAAATCCGTAATGGAATTAATCAATTTCTTAAGGGATGAATTCGCGTGAACATGTCTCGTAAAGTCGTGTTACCTTTTTATAACGATTCGAGTCATACTCTAACAGAAATTTGAACACTATAATTTCTCACACGCCTTACTTCAAGTCGACCTGGGAGCTCTGGATTTGTAGACTACTATGATCTCCTCTTGTTTTGAAACCCTTCATTTGAGTTTTGGAAATCGATTCTCAATTGATGTGGGTACAGGGTTTTGAATTGAAAACCCTTCATCTGAGTTTTGGAAATCAATTTTTAAGATAAGTAGGGTACATGAGTTTTGAAGGATATCACTATATCAGTATGACTCGAGAGTGTGAAGAATACGTCGTATTAATCGGTCAATATATGAAAGTCAAATCAGGCCTTGAATTAAAAACGAATGCAGTTTACAAATTTCGAGGGTAATTCCGAAATAAAGTACTACTAACATTTTGTAGTATCCATTTTGTTAATTTTTATTGTTCTTTCTATCGTAGGCAATTTTGTGTCGGGCCGGAAACGAGTCGAGCTTTGAGCTTATCGAGTTGGTTCGAAAAAAATAGTAATAAGTTCGAACTCCACTCGCGAAATATTTTTCATGCTTGACTTTTGCTCGTTCGATTAGTTCAACTCTAGTTTGTTCTCGTGACTCGACTTGTATTACTAGAGCTAAACTCGATTTGAATTGCTCGAAAAAAAACTCAATTTGTCTCGATAGATATACAAATATTAAGAATATTCAACTAAAAATTTATATAATTGAGCAGCTCGCAAGCCGTTCGATTAGTAAGGAATGGTGTTCGAGCTCGACTCGTATAGAATAATGCTCGACTCGAGCAGCTCGCGAACTGCTGAGTTCGTTTTCAGCCCTAGTTACATGATATGTCATAAATAAAAAATAAATACATATCAATTTATATCTTTTTTAAAACTGAAATTAACTAAATTGCATTAACTTATTGAATCTAAATTGGTTTTTTCAAATAATTTTAAAAAGAATAATATGGTGCGATTTTAAAATAATTTTTTGTTTAATTATGTAAACATATACATATATATTTTATAAAAAAAATATAATATTGAAAATGAGTTTGGGATAATAAGGATAAAAATTAAATAATCAAAAATTGAAATGAATGAGTCTCAATTGAATGAGGTGAAATCAAATTAAATCCAAAATAACATAGTCTTACACATTTACACACTTCAACAATCAAGATATAATTTATATTTTTTGTCCCACAATTATATATATATATATATATATATAATTTTATTTATATAGTCTAGAAGTATTAGAAAAACCAAAAAACAAACATGATAAATTGGGTTTACAGTAAAACAAAAATGTATGGGATGCTCTCATTATTAATTAAATGCGTAATTAAATGACATTCTTGATGTATGCGTACCAATCTTTTTATTAATTAGGTCAAACTAAATAGAGGCAGCATATATTAATTGATTAATTTCTGTTGTTAAATGACATTATTACCCACAGATGGACATAACCCTCGTGAGCACTATATATATTTGTATTTGACCATGGTTTGTTTACGAAGCCCGTGGAAGGATGCTTATTTTTAGGTCTTGTTCATTTGCTCAACAAGTCACCATGACACCATGTCATTGTCAATTAATCATCTTAATCAAATACAAATTGATAAAATAAGTAAAATGTTTTATACATAAATATGATTTTTATTCACACATTTTTTATCTATATTGCGAAACGGTGAAACTAATCCATAATCACTAATCTATAGGTAAAAATAAAGTTATTTGCTGGAAAAAAAAGCTACATATATGTCTTGAGTAAATGCAATAAAAGTTTGTACGATTATAAATGTATTTTGATAGGTATAAGAGATTTTGATTTTGCAAGATGCCATGTTGTTCAATGTGCTTAGCGACGACAATATGATGAGAAGCTATTCCTCCCGAAACAAAAGGATCAAAGCTTTCCACGCCCCACGACGGATTTACGAGTTTTACTTTTTCCATTAGTCCATCGAATACCCATATTTTAGGATCGTTCAAGTATGTTATATGAAATGCACCAAAACCAAAATAAATAACCCCGAATAGAATAAATGAATTCCAATACTTCAAAAGTTTGATCATTGTTATATTAAACCATTTACCGGATTAATCAAAACAAAATGACAAACCAAAACAAGTCACCCCGGATAGAAATAAATGAATTCCAATACTTCCAAATTTTGATCATTGTTATATTAAACTATTTACCGGATTAATTAAAACAAAATGATATGTTAATCATTTTTTCACACGTTATATATATCAAAAATCTTGATATGTAGTATTCAAAATGCAAAATCAATTAGCACGAAAAAACAGTGAACTCATTGTGTCTCAACGAAAAAAAACATTAAATTATTGTATTGTTTATATGGTGACGTTACCGTGTTATATTAAATATTGCATATGCAATTGAATTTATTCGGAAAATCATGAATAATTTAGGAAAGCAGTGAAGTGAATTCTTATTTCTTAAATATTGACAAGAGACTAATAGAGGGTTGAGCTTTTAAAATCTTAAAATAAATCGTGTTATAGGCTGAGTCAACTCAACTCAACTCAACGCATATTCTCTACAAGGTTTCACGCTATTTTTTATTTTTTATTTTTTAATATACACAAAATTGTAGAGAATATAAGTTGAGTTGAGTCGAGTCGCTCGTCGGTCTCATTCCACCACGTGTAAGATATGCTGACAATGAAAACAAAACAAAACGCTTGCCCTGTACAAAAACGCAGACCCTGTTCATTCAGTTGCCGGCGATTCAAAAAAACGGCGATTCAACTTATTCAAAATCCGAATGCTATAGTCTCCAGTTCTCAGGTGATTCTCCATCTCCGTTTAATTCCTATTTTCATCACTATTTTTTTAAGGTTTTGGAATTTGGGTTAGGGTTTCAGAATCCAGGCTCTAGGTTTTCATTGGAACCTAGCTTTTAATTTCTCTAGATTCATAGGTTAATTAAACTTTTTTTTTGTTGTTTCTGCTTCTTATTTAGTAGGTGTGATCCCTCAAGAAACTAAGAACAGATGATGCGTTTGCTTTTATTTTCGATTTTATTATTCTTCTGGTGGAATATTCGTTTCTGTATATGCTCATCAGGGTTTCTTTCGATTATAAATGTTAATGCATCAATCATCTTCCGCTTCAGTTTATCAATGTTTGCCATTAAAAGTTTACCTTTTTTTTAGTTGATCTTTATTGAGGCATTGGTCTGGATTTGATAATTTAATGGGAGCGCCGAAGCAAAAGTGGACCCCAGAGGAAGAAGCGGCTCTTAAGTCCGGTATTCTTAAGCATGGGGCTGGGAAATGGCGTACGATTCTGAAGGACCCACAATTCTGTCATGTTTTGTACCAGCGATCAAATGTTGATCTGAAGGTAGCAATGATATATAGATCAAGAAGACTACGGTTTCTTGCTTCTTAGTTCTTTCTGAAGTTCCGTATTCTTGTGTCTTTCGGTGTTGGTTAGGACAAATGGAGGAACATGACTGTCATGGCTAACGGATCAGGCTCTCGGGAGAGGGCCAGGCTTTCATCAGGTAGGATGCACCCTGCCACCAGGCTTGGAGAGAGATCTGGGTCTCTTTCATCACCAAGTCAAAGTGATGATGAACTGGCTGAGCCTATGGCTGTTTCAGGTGGATCTTCACCAAATAATTGCCCAAAGGGGTCGATAATGCGGTAATATATTTATTTATTAATTTATTTTTATAATACCTATCAGAAAAATAAGATTAGACACAAGTGTTTATGAGTGTGAGACATATTATTCTGGTGGAGCTAGGTCTGTTTGTTTCTTGGGCCTGCTTATGAGATAGTATTTCAAAATATCTACACGTGATATTATGGGAGTCCCTTTTGTGGTAGCACAAGCTGGATTTTAATTCTTAATAATCCATAAAAAGAATGCTTAAGGATTTTTAGGTAATATATAAAGGTGTGTTTGAGCTACCAGGGATGTCTTATATTTTGTTTTATTATAGGCTGGACAATCTCATAATGGAGGCTATTAACAACTCAAGGGAGCCCGGTGGTTCTAGCAAGACAACTATAGCAGCATACATAGAGGTGCATATTTTATTTACATATTAACTCCTATTGTTTTTGGTTTTATATTTGCTCCTGCTATTATGCATTGTGCTTTATTAATCACATCTACTGTGCAATTATTACATATTGTATAATGCCATAAAAGCATCACCATGGTTAATTTTACATTTTATTGGAAAAATCGTATTGGTAAATAATTATTTCATGTATATATATATATATATATATATATATATATATATATATATATATATATATATATATATATATATATATATATATATATATATATATATATATATATATATATATATATTCCAACTAATTTTTCGATGGTAAGTAGAACAAAAGGATCGTTTGGAAATTCTAGGTAACTTCGCAAAAAGCAACCTATTTAATTTTTTCCTCTCATTGGTTGGCGCTAGGATCTAGGTAGTATTTATCATTTGAGAAGAATTCATGGAGACGCTCATTTCAGAGGAGTTTGTAATGAAATATAGTCTAGTTAATCAACTTTGTATAAAAATAAATGCAGAAGTTCATCATGGTTTATCAAAAAGTTGAGATACCCCATTTTGAAATGGTGACACGTAAAGAGCAATCATTTGGGGCAAATAAGGAACGTGGTTAACATTTATGTATGTTCCGCCACAAGATCAATTAGGTTTTCATAATATATAATTTTGTTTTCTTTGGGGACACTTGTGCAACGATAATTGAAGAACTCGTATGAGCGTTTTTTGGTCATTTACTATTTTACATTCCAAATCCTACAAATTTGTTGGATTGTTAAATTTAACATGCTAAATTGATTGTTTGGCTAAATTCGACTCTAGATCTTCAAAGTAGTTTCAAAGGTAAGCCGACCCGAAAATGTATTAAATTACCTCAACAATTCCTACTCACCTAATTGCTAAACACTTTCCATCAGTAGAACCTGTGATATTCCACTTCACTTTCACCTTTTTCATCCCCTTTACTTGATATAGTCACGTCTTAACTAAAAAATTATCCTGGACCAAGTTTATGCAGGAAGGTAAAAGAGCAAAAAAAAAAAAAAAACCATTTTGGTTTTTATATTGTGATTATAAATAATAAATGTAAAATTGTTAATTTTAGTCCATTGTTTCCAAATTACGATGTACATATTGTTTAAAAACTCATGGCCCATTTATTCTTACTATTAATTGTCTTCGATAGCCAAGTGGGCCATTTGACGCACATGCCATTACAATCCAAGCCCATCATACCTTCCTTTATTACTTATAAGCTAAACACGAAAATAAAAACCCTTGTTTTCAGTGTCTTGTTGTCCGCCGCTGCCGTTCAGGTAATTATGATCTGTGTCATTTTATCAGGCTATATATTCTATTCTAACTTTCGCCATCATTACCATTCAGTAGTCGATCTTAATCATATCTTGGTACATTTGTTAAGCATATCTACCTTGTCCTATCCTGTCGCCAGCCCACGGGATCTCAACAGCTGATTTATAGATTCCAAAATGGATTTTTGACATTTATATATCTGTTAAAAGTGTTAATTTTGTTGATGAAGTTATTTTATTAAGTGCAAGTTTTGGCTCTATAAATATTTATCTTCAGCTTTTACTGTATCATCATTTAAGTGTGCATTTCAGCCTAACATTTGGGAATACTTGTAAGCATTTGAGGCTTAGTTATTGAGAAACCGAACCTAATGATAATCGTACATTTAACCTAATGATGAATTCATTTTTATCTATCATCTTCTAATCCTGTTATTTATGTGTTTGTTCTTTTTTCTCCCCGTAGGATCAATACTGTGCACCTCCTAATTTTAGGAGGGTCTTGTCTGGGAAGTTGAAGCATTTATCTGCAATGGGTAAACTTATTAAGGTGATGTTTCCTTATCGTTGCTTCCATAACTTTGTTTTTCACCTTGTTAACTTGTAAGCTTTAATTAACCTTGACCTAACAAAAATGTATAAACTGCAAAACATAAAAAAAAAAATAAGAATGCCAGTGCAATTGTATTTTCATCTTACATTGAACACTTCATCAGGATTAACTACCAAAAAAAAAAAAAAAACACCTAAAAATACAAATTACCCCTAAATTTCTAGTCCTGATTAAAACTTTCAAAGGTATCTTCGTAGTTATACCATTTAATAATTTCGGTCACAAGACTTAACCTAGCCCATTTGTCCTCTCCAGCTGAAACGCAAGTACAGAATAGCCCTTCCATCCACAGTACAGGGAAGAAGAAATTCTTCTTCCATCTCCATTCTTGAATCCAGGCGTCGGATTTCCGCAGGATGGATTCCTGATGATTTTGATTCACATCTCGAAAGAGAGGAGTTCGATTTAGAGATGCCCGACTGTAGTGGCATGACTGTCGAAGAGGTCACTGCATATGCAGCTCAACTTGTCGCCGAGGCCGAAGAGGCTATGGCTGCCGCCGAGGAGGCATTGCGGGAGGCTGAGGCAGCAGAAGCTGAGGCGGATGCCGCGAAAGCGTTTGAGGAGGCGACATTGAGGCGTACAGGATACACTGCTAAGATGGTAAATAAATTTTTATGGTTGCAATCATTTTCTATGGATTATAACAAAAATCTACCCTAGAGGTTTAGCTAAATTAAATTAGAAGCTAATATTCAACATTACTGTAGTAATCACTGTGGTGTGGTTTGATGTAGTCTGTAGTGGTAACATTTAGTGGCTGATTGTACTATTGCAGTAACTAATAGTTTTTCTCATGAGGGGTTTTTGAAATGTTTATTTTTTTAGTTTGGTACTTTGGTCAAACCTCGAGTGTAATTTTTGTAATATTTACAAGGATACTTCTGCATTGAGTGCTTTTATTTATCTCAATGATTTTGGATGGTTGATATTCATAAGAATTTGGGGTGATTACAAAAACTACCCTTGTGGTTTGACTGAATTACAAAATGAAAACCATCTAACTTTGAAAATTACTAAAACCGCCATTGAGGTTTACACCCCCTTGCTTGCACCTATTGTTAGCTTTAAGAAAGCCTGATTAAAATTGCGGACATCGTTGAATAATTTTAACAATTATGTCAATCAAATTTGAATATTACAAATAACCCCAAACTTTGGTTGCATGTATGCATTTTCTTCGCTTGTTTTTTCTTGGTATTTTGAGATGTTGGGTCTTTTTGTTAACATTTTATTTTCTATTTTTCAAGGTTTTTGTTTTCTATTTTCTCTTCTAGTAAAGTTTACCCTCTTTTTTCTTTTTTCTTTTTTGTAATTTTGACACTTTGAAATTCTGAGAGAAATGATTATTTTTCATATCTATTTTTCTCAATAACAAAAACTGTAGCACCCTAAATATCGCAGCAAGAAATACTAAAAATTGGTCAACTGTGAATTGAAAAGAAAATTAGGAGAAGTCAGTTATTACGAATGTTTCATGGTCTAGATCTTTTTTTTTTTTCTGGTTTTTGTGTTGAGATGTGGTGTATTTTTTTTTTATTTTATAAAGTGGTGTATTTAGTGTACTTAGAGTAATATAGGGTGCAAATAGCTCCACCCCAAATAATCTATTGAAATTTTAGCTGTAGTTTGTGATGACTGATGAGTAAGAGAAATAGAAAAATGCCGACCAGTAACATTCCCATTTGTATAATAATTTGGATGAATGCAAAAATTACCCTTGAGGTTTAAAGCCTAACTACAGAAAGACCCAATATGCCAAATACACTAAAACGAGGTTATTAGGTATATTTAACCTCTTGGGTCTATTTCCGGCGCTTGAGGTTATTTTGTGAGTTTGAAAGATATTTGCGTCTTCTTAAAATTAGGTCAAAATTGTAGGGTACCTTGTGTTAGAAACATTGTTACACTTGTGTTTCCTTTTGTAAGGTTGTTTTGCTTTAACCAGGGAAACTTTGACATTTTTTTTTTTTTTTTTTTTTTTTTTTTTTGTAATTAACCATTTTATTTGTGGAAATGATTAAATAATATGCTTCTAGTTTGGTGAGTTGATTTTTTAGTTGTTGAATATGATGTTACGTTGGTGTCATGTTTATTAATTATGGATGTCTTCTTTCAGCTACAAACAAGGAAGGATTAGACAGTTCGAGAGCAATGCGTCTAATTTTGAGACCCAGTTTGCATGTCTTGTTACAAGCTGCTCAATGTATGTAACATTGGTAAACTTTTACTTTTGCATCAGAGGTTAATTTGCCCGTTCGACTGTATCATTTAAAGTGTTTTGTGTTGGTTCTATATGTGGAACTAAAAGAATCTGGAAGCAACTGTTCATTTTTATTTATAAAAATTGCAAATGGACCCCTATATTTGTTAGATGTTTACAAATGACCCCGTTTATTTGTGTTGTTAGTTTTATGATAAATCAATAAGCACTGATTGTGAGTTAACATAGTAATTATATGTAAAATAACTAAATGCTTAATTAATATATTCAAAGTTTTCCCAAAACTGATTCTACTTCTATCACAAACGAGTACCGAAACAAAAGTTCTATCTCATGATTGAGCATCTAAAGCGTAAGTAGGGTTTACTGAGTCAGTCTCTAGCTGGCTGTAGTTTCCTTTCTCCTTGATGAGTTGTAGATGGTGGTGCTTGCAGAAGAGGGTGCCCTCGTGTGCAATATAGTTCGATGGGCTTATGGTGCACCCTCCATGGCTGCACTTGAAGCAGCTCTTGTGGTATGCGGTTCCATTAACCGACACCTATACATGGATTCGAACATTATTTAGTAAAATTATATTTGGTGAGATTGAAATCGAAGTTAGAAATTTCACCTTCTCGATGAGATACACCGTCTTCTTACAACCCACGCATTTGTCGGTGGTACCACCGAACTTGCTCGAGACCTTGTTTGCGTTCTGTTCGACACATTTCAGTGGTAATCAGTTTCTGTAAATAATGATATATTTTTATACTGTCATTCATTTTGTTCACAAACCTCACTCTCAATCTTCTCCGGTTTCACGATTTTAGGTGTCCCTGAAAGAAAATAAGGATTGATTATTGATACAGAAATGAAATAAACAGAAGGGTTAATTTACCTTCAAAACTTTTGTGGAGGCTTCCGGTTCTCTTGAACAGCTGGTCGTAATGTGGCCTGCAGTAGAGAACCCCGTCGATAGAGTTGAAGTTTGAGATCTGAAAATAGATAAGGTTATAAGTTTCGTTATTAAAAAAAAAAAAAAGACAAGCTCTCAAAATCAGTATATGTCGAACAACTTTCACATACCTTTAGGGTTCCTTTGCAATGATGGCAACGGAAACACGCCTTGTGATAGATTCGTTTAT